>CM029544.1:15172058-15627288 GCA_017141395.1 Laodelphax striatellus | reverse complement strand
ACGTATAAGCCCCTGCGCCCACTTCGCAACTGCTATCTGATTTCAGTCAGCAACCCAATGTTGCCAGACGACATTTGGCTGTTTTTCGGGTAATCGGGTAATCTAACCTATCAGCCAAAGTCATCTGGCAACGCTGGGTTGCTGAGACTGAAATCAGATAGCAGTTGCTTAGTGGCCGCAGGGGCTAAGAAGGTACGTATACAGTATAGGGAATGCAGTGCATTCTGATACGGAAGTTACATCTATTAAATTATTATGAAATTAGTATACATTCCTAAATTCTCAGAAACTATAGTAAATAATCTATACAATTGTTTTATGAATAGAGTATAAATATTGCTGAAAAATTAATATCCTTTGAAGCAAAATAATTTTGTTTGACGAAGGATATTCATATAGTTATTCATTCACTTGATAACGTTACACATAATCAAGGGAAGAATAAACGGGAATAAAGGGGAGAATATGTTAGGGTTAGCTGAAAACTCCTGTTCCAAAGTGCAGTCGAGAAATAGTCCAAACCATCCCCCCCCCCACCTTGTTGTGAATGTTCTGATCCGTGACGAACTTCGAAGTGAAAAAAGCTAGCTTGTTTTTTTTTTGCTATGGTGATGCTCACATAAGCTCGTAGCTTGTGCCTGGGTAATGGGAAGGATGATGATGATGAGAGATGAATGCAGGTGCAGCTTAAGGTGGGTTCCGAACCACCGGAAAGCGATTTTGATTCTCTCAAATGAATGTCATTCAGTGGGAAAACGCTTTATATCAAATCAATCAAATCAAATTCAAATTTATTTCCTTTTTGCCAAAATACAAAATAAATTAAATCTTACTTACTAACATTTTAAACAAAATCAGGAAAATATATTATTACTCAGTTACTTTTGAGATCGTGTATGATACAATTTACATGTGATGTTCATGAACAAGATACATATGTAATTTCTAATTATTTGTGTTGGTGTTGAAAAAATGTAAACAATTCGTCTGCTGCGTATCACCTTTTGATACGGGGCGCTCCTGTGTGTATCGCGACGCTGCGTAGTTTTCTCGCCGCAATGCTCGTTTCCAACCAATAGAACTCATCTAGTTAGCGTCGGCCGTTCCCCTACTGATGATACCGGCGTTTTTCGATCAGTTCTACCAACATTGTACTGTCCGTACTTACGCCCAAAATACTAGATAGAAGCTCTTCTGAATCATCTGTATTTTGTTGCATACGTGCCTAGTGTGTTGGAACTAGAAGTGATACTGTTATCGATCTTTTTGCGGCGTCTGATTGTGTAGCATGTGTTTGATTTCGTTTGCATCATTGAAGTGATTGGCCGGCACTTTCCTCGATTTGAAACAGCTTTCATAAACAAACGTGGTTCGGAAACCGTATGACTACTTGCTATCACTAAATATACAATCTGCTTTTTTTAGACATGTTTTGAACATTAGGTTTGTTGGTTTGTAGCTTGTTTCACGAAAGGGTAGCTTGTTTACTTGAGAGTGAGACAGTATTTAATTAGGTGCATTTTCCTGTAACCATACTTTTCTCGATTACGATGTAACAAATGCTTGTAATTCAATACCGAAGATGAAAATGGATATTTTCTGAAGTATTCAACTTGCTTATAAATTGGTTAAATGATAACAATAATTGGTAATACTTAAAATAGCCATAAAAAATGCTAACATATGACTCATGTCACATAGTTAGTAATAAACATGATACTTGTGTTGTTGGGTCATAGTTATTCTGATCAAAATCCTCTGAAGTACTTGAATACCACTAATACTGTATCATATTTTTGTTTGACATTGATATTAACTAATATTGTTGATGTAATATTATTTAATAGTAAATTGAGACGGCTCTAAATTCTTTTTAGTACCAGTTATAAATCTATAAATGTAAGTAGAGGTGATCTAGTTAGAAAAACAGTTTGATTTAATTGCATTACAGAAAAGGAAATGTCTGTTTCAGGATGACTTTATTATTGTGATTGTCAACCACCTATCATAATTTTCGGTGGAGATGAACAAATTCTAGAAAATAGATTTTTTGCTCTTCCAAAATGATCACTAAAATTACAGCTGGAGATGTATTTGATGTCTTAATAACAAATATTTTGAAAGCTATTGTTGAACAATAATAATAACAACAATAATAGTAAAAAAATGCACGATCGATTTTTCACAGCAAACTTGTAACTTTTGTGAAACAAGTTTTCATCATTCAACAGTCATTTTCTTACTAACGTCAGTAAAATTGTGATCACTAAATATGCATGATCGCGTGGAAAAGATGCCGCAATAACAGTTATCCATTTACGTGGGGAAATAATTCATTTTTCTTTGTATTGCAACGCTAATATTAAGTTACAAGTTTACCTCCTTATTCGTTTATTTTTTGCTCCAATTTTCTGCAATTTATCATCTTCTTTCTATTCAATCAATGTTTATATTTAAATAAACATAGAATCAAGATCAAATTAATCTTTGTTTGTTCAATTTAATTTCTACAAACCAGAATTTTTTCTAAATACGATAAATTTAATGTGTGCATTAAATTTTAAACTATCAATTCTCACTTTGAATTACCAACAGTCATTGATTGTACAAAAATTTGGTTAGCAATATGAAAATTGAAGTTTTGTTTGTTTTTCAAGGGGGTGTAAAAAAGTAGAATGTGGAATGTTATATGTGCGTGCGTCCCCTGTGTCCTTCCGAAACCACTATTCATTTGTTAATTTATTTTATAAATACTCAATCATAAAATCAATTCCCATTTATGGGCGATGATTGCAAATTATAAATTGATGTTTTTGTCAGAAAGAAACTAATTGCTAACATGGTCAATGAGGAAATTGATGAACAATTCAAATCATAAACCAATTCATCAATTATAATTATAATAAATCAATGAATTTCACCACTACTGAGCCTTTAAAAGTAAAGAGTTCCATTACTTTAGAGTAGAGAGTTCCATTTCCTCCATGATGAACAGTCATTCTCCGGAAGATCCCCATCTTTATTCTCCTCACGCTGTTCTTCCTTTCAACCATTCTCTCATCCTTTTATACGCCTTGAAACTTGAATTCCTATCCTGTGCATTTTTTTTATTTGCAATTACTGTAAGTCTTTTATTTGCTCGTAAACGAAAATAGTAATAAACATGATAGACAATAATCTTAGACAATATGTTCTGATAAGGTTCTTATTCGCTGTGTGCACGTAGGTGGTGGGGATATTGAAATTCACCCCAGCGTTCACGGTGAGTTTTTTTGTGCGAAAAATTCTGTACATTTAACATGGGAAAGGATAGGACACAAGCATTTACAATGCATTTAAATTAATGTCGCATTCCTAATTGTTTAAAACATACCGTTCTTAATTGTGTAATTGCGTCTTCTATTCCTTCCATATTTCCAAACGTATAGCAGGATCATTTTAACTTGTCAGAAAACAGCTGTTTCGGTAATAAGTAAACAGTGATTTTGACACAATAATCAAAAGTCTTAAAGACCTTTTTATAGAAGACCTTTCAAACAATAACTTTTTGAAAGACCTTTTCGATAATCTGCGAGGTTAAGTATTGTGATATTGCTCGTCGAAACATATGTTTTCTGACAAGTTGAAATGATCCTGCTATAAATTGATTCAACAAAGAAATCGGATCTGAGTTTTTAATTAATCAAGTGAAAAATCCAGTTGAAAAGCATATGATTGATTTAAAGTTCCGCGCCCATGATGCATTTTGAAATAATGACCAATGAGAATGAACTCAGCTGTGAATAAACTCTCATCGTTTGCTCTATCAGCATAAAACATAACATTCAAAGTTGATTTTAAAACTTAAATTAAACATTATAAAAATGTTTAAGAACATATGAACTCATTTTATCATTCTAAATATTATTTCACGATCATTAAGTAGGAAAAATAGCAAAAGGGAATTATATTTCAATTATAAACTGGTTTTTACATACTTAAGCCTATCCTTTCACATGTTAAATGTACAGAATTTTTCGCACAAAAAATCCGCCAGACCGCAACCATTGATTTTAGATAGATTCTAGATACCTACTTACTGCTGGGGTGTCACAAATCTCAGTCGATTTTTTGCCTCGTATATTTCAGGTATTCTATCTAAAATCAATGGCGCAACACCGTAGATGCTCACAGCGAATAGGGTTCGTTCAGAATGGAACTGGACTAGAAACAATTTCAATAGAAATTTTCTATTCAAAATCATTGATCTTTGCCCATGTTTGAGAACTGTCTTTGTAGTTGAAATGAATAATATGTCAGTGTTTTGAAATTGATACAGCAATACAAAAAAAAAATCGGAATTCATAATAAAGGAATTGATAACGTGAAAGAGATGAAGTTTTTTAAATTACGTGGCTTTTATAACGGTATGTTAATTTGACAGCTTGGTAACACTGATAATATTCTGTAGGTAAATGTTATTAAATTAAAATCTCTGTTTTTTGTGTTGTGAGATGAGAGATTTTTTCAATGACGGTAGATGATTTTCGTAACTAGAGACGGAAACAAAAAGCTACCTACGTTGCATTATTGACAGCCGTTGTGAACTTGACAAGCAAAGTTTCAAAAGCTTTCGTTGTTCGTAGTTTCTATGCTGTACTTTCATCAATCTAATTACTGTATCTCTTTGCCCACTACTCAATTTCCTTGTTAGTCGCTCAGCTTTAAACGCGGAAAATGTCGATGCTTATTATTCAATTACCGCTAAATACCCTGTTAAAGGGTCTCGATAACAATTAGGAAAGTTCGCCGCTCATGTTCTCATATCTAACATAACTAGTCAATGTAATAGAGCAGTTTTGCTGTTACACCCGGCTCCGACAATAATCACCGGGGTAAAATTGCTCTCAAAAGGGACGTCCAGTTTTGATGCTATTACGCCAAATTCAACTGTAATTTTATACACTATAATTATCACCGAAATCACAAGCTTTAGCAACATTGTTGTCAATAATTATGTAGTCATGAGATATTGAATTTGTAATCATAATCTCGTTGTTGAAGTTTGGCGTTGTTTAAATTTAACGTACTACAATAATCGATCAACTAAACAAACGCTTTTTACATAATTGGACTATTCAGATCTTATCCTTTATTTTTATAAATATGACTATAAATAATCGATCAACTAAACAAACGCTTTTTACATAATTGGGCTATTCAGTTTTCTTTATCCTTCATTTTTATAAATTTGACTAACTTACTACAATAATCGATCAACTAAACAATCTCTTTTTACAGGAGGTAATATTCATTTAATTTGACGGATGGCATTAAATTGTTAGAGAGATATTTTTTTACCATCGGACTTTACAGTCATCAGCAACGTCAAGATTTATAATATTTCTCTCTATCTATCTAATGAAAGTTACTCGCCATCCACCTAATTAAATGAATCTGACTATTGGGCTATTCAGATCATCGTTATCCTTCATTTTATTACATAAAAGGCTATTAAATAATTGAGCTTGATAGCTTTCCAAATTGAGAGACAGGCAGTTTTAAACACTTTGAGTAATTGAAACAATTTTATTCTACCAATTTTTGACTTTCCATCCCACTTTATCTCTTGAGATGAGTGTTTTCGATAGTGTCAAAGTATTCTAATAGTTTTTGACCTTCTTACATCAGAAAATAATAAGTATTGATTTCCTTTTTCTTCCCAGGTTAGAAGAAACCGTGTTTCCGGAAAATCAATTTTGTTATAATTTCCTGATTATATTATTTATAATGGTATACCTCCTTAATTGGTGTTCAATGTCATTTTCCTTCCAGCTTTTCAGTCATTTCCCAAGCTTTACCATTTTCTAAATTTCGCGGTAGAATAGGCAATTAGAGCTTCAAACTTCAATCAAAATTATAACTTCTACTTAAATTATAAAACAAATCTTTATAATCTCAAAGCTCTAAGTATATTTGTATTAATTTATCACTTGCATCTTTGTATTATTATCATCTGTCGATCTGTGTATTATAAATACATCTTTGTATTACTCAATAAAACCGCACTAGTATCAGACTGACGTGAGCTTCATAAGAACTATTGAGAAATAAGAATTACATGGAGTTTCTTGCATATTATATCAACTTATCTAAAATAATATTCTTAATAATACAATTATAATTAAAATGTATAATTACAATTTCTATTTATTTTATTTTCTACTGATCTACTATGATTTAATACTCCCATTTTGCGAATTACTATTATATTTTCCATAAATTGTAAATATATTATTAATCATATATATGATTATCATACTGAAAATAATTATCATATGACAATATTATTAATGGCAACATGAAAATAAATTATATTATTAGTTCATGAGACCGGTGGTTAGATCATACATTCGAATAAAATTCATACAGGCTATTTGTGTGTTCGATAGGATTTTCAATATTTGCCTTTGGGCTTATAAAGTATGGTTCTGAGTTTACGTTCCGCATGTTCCGTTTTCCTTTGTATGATACAAAGGTCATCTTTTAAAATGACCAACTGTGTCCAATAATAATCATTGGTTTGTGAACAGAAAATCCGGGAAAGCAGAAGATCCTCTTCCCTGCAGTATTATTATAATTCTATCCGTATTTTCCTTCCCTTTTCGATTCGATTAGGGAAGACATTTCCCTTTGTGATTTTCTTTTCCCTGTGAATCCAACTTTCTCCTGATCAGTGTGCATCCTTTCTTCTTCAATATTTCCTTTTTGGAACCTACTCCATCTCTTGATCTCAACTCTAGCCTCATTTTTTTCAATCCATCCAATCAGGTTTGCGTCGTACATCTTTTCCTGTCTATGTCATGCTCCTCCAATTTCCCAATGATTCACCTCATACAAGCAACTGCATATTATTGTCCTTTAGTTTTTTTTTCTATTTTGAAGCCCACATAAGCTATTGGCTAGGGCGTGGGTGATGGAAGGATGATGATTATGATAGAATACACCTACAGCTTGAAGTGCGTTCATCTTCATACCTTCTTATTAGTTTGCAATTTTTTGGATAGTAATACCGTATTTTAAAATATGTGGTTGAATAGCTCCTATAAATATTCTATAATACAGGGTACAACTCTTTGTAATAGTAAAATTAACCGGAAAATACTGTATTTTGATGAACACTAATACTATGGAAACAGTAGTATTATAAAGACTTCATACTTTGAAGTAATAAAAGTGATAATATCACTTCGTGGTTAAGTGGTAGAGTGGACATCATTGTCCAAACTTCGCCACATCAGTAAAATAAAGAAGTCATTATATTACTATCATATCATAATTCTAATTCCACGATTATAATAGGGTAAACAGACAAATACTGCGGATACAGACTATATTGTAGGATGCACACTTATTGCACAGTGCACCAATTTGTGATATGATATAAACAATTATGAAAGAATCAATAACAGTTGAAAACTATTATAGTTTAGCATTTATTGGGTGTTAATTTCTAATAGTCTATGTACCTTTCATTCAAATGCAGGTATTTCATTAGTACAGTATTATTTTTTAATGACTCATTCTGAGTGAAGAATATAGCTATAGAACAGCTAGTGAGTACCTTGAGTTACCTTTGTTTAATTCTTTTTCGGTAAACATTCAAGTTGAATCGTGACAAATTATTGAAAATTTAGCATTGCTCAATTATTGCTTATACGGCAGTAATTCTCTATTCGTGTATACGTTGTTAGTTTCAGTGCTTGTATGATTTTTTATGACTTCGAGACATTTGAACTTTCCATTTTCTGAATTTGGCACACGAAAACAGTGAGACATGTGAGTGTTATGGTATGATTATTGGTTATCCAAATATGACTTCGAATATCCTAGTGCGCAACAAATGTTCGGATTCCACTTTAATATTACCGGCTCACCGCCTTGCAATTTTGGGTAGCTGTGAAACAGTGTGTGAGGTGTGGCTAAACTTTCAGACATTTTCCAACGTCAACCATGTATAGAAAGCCAGTGTATAGAGTGTTCCAGTTTTTGGAAACGTAAGTAAATTATTTTGGCATGAAAATACTTTTTCGAATTCATATTATTGCTATAGAATTGGCAAATCTTTAGCTCTTATGAACTATCTTTCGTTTGAACTAAATTCAAAAAATGATAGCTTAAAATTGGTATTAACTGTAGCTCTATAGTTCAAACAAAGGGTATTACAGTTTTAAGGCTGTGCATCAGCTAAAAAAAAACTTTTTTATGGTGATATTTTCCCAAGTTTTACGATTTGGATACTATCAAGCTATCAAAATGAAATACTTTTTAGAGGAAAAATTTTTTTCTTGTTCATTAGTTTTTGAGATATGGGCGTCTGTAGAAATTTTCAGATTGATCTCAAAATTGGTTGCAAATACAATTGTGAAATTTTGAGCATACGTGCTTGAAGGTATTGTCTATCACTTGACATAATTAGTTTCTCGAAATATCAACTTTTGAGAAAATAACACATTCTCGATTTAATAGAAAATTGAATTATTTATTAAAGAAATTATTGTCGAAAACATTTTTTTCCAATTTGTTTTTTTGAGAAACTAATTATGTCAAGTGATAAACAATAGCTAATGAACAAAAAAATTTTTCCTCTAAAAGTATTTCATTTTGATAGCTTGAACCATAAAAGTTTTTTTTTAGATGCACTATCGTTTAATTAAACTTGGATGAATTGAAGATGGTTTATAAGGTCCCAGTGAATCAAATAAGGATTCTTCTGTAGCATTGACATTTGTAATTTTCACATTCGACAATCTTCACTTGTGTAGGTGCTCAATTTATCATTAAACTATTCTAAACTTTGATTCATCTATGAACTGACAATTATTATAATAGATTTACCAAATATGAAGTGGAATAAATAATTATAATGTCTTGTCTGTAGTATTATCAACAGGGGGCTGTCATTGATGGAGTGGAACAATCCTATCTTCCCTATGTTAAAGACGGGTGAAGCATGTGTCTCGATCTCATTGGCCGAATTCACTTGGACTAAATTGTAGCTGAGTTCTCATTGGCCGAATACACTCTGGACCGAATTTTGGCGCTGTATTTGAATTCAGAGCCATCATTAAATTTTGAAAGTTTATGGTATCTTTTGCGGTATAAATCAAAACTGTTGAGAGAATATAGTTAATATTTTTTCGGCAAAATACAACATTTTTGTCGGATTTTGTGTTTTTTAGGTTGGTTTGGGTAGAAGTTATGTAGATGTTTTCAAATACAGCGCCAAAATTAGGTCCAATAATAATAATAATGGTCGACATCCTACTCCCCTGATTTCTCTTACTTCCTTCCCTTAGAAGATAAGGTTATGTTCGTTTTCGTAGCTCCATCATTATCAATATAATGATCTGTTAATACCTTTTTACACAAATTTTACAATTTGCAGATTCGTAACTCTTGCCAATCTTGGAATTGGTGTTAAAAGTCAATGAAAATTTTCTTGAAAATAGCATTCAAATTAATCGATTTCAATGGTTTTATTATTGTTTAATGTTGTTGCAAAGGACATGTATACTACATTGTACATACATTTTTGAAAAAAGACAATCGTCGTTTAATTAATATTGATTATAATTATAATCAATATTAATTATACGTTAATTAATATTGATTAATATCATTGCTGCAAGTTCTAAGAAACTGATTGTTACTTTAAAAAAAATGATCAACTGATATATCTTCTCTTTTGCCCTTTCCGATTTGATGATATTATGATTTAGAGTTGATTACTGATTATATGTTCGATTTAGAAACAAACATTCATGAAATGTGGCTGAGCATTACCACCTTCCTACTGAATAAATTCTTGAAACTGAAAACTAGAATGTTTCAACAACCTGTTTGCATTCTAAGTTTACAAATATCGATTGTCAATCAGGGGCGCCATTTGGGGGGGGGGGGGCCTTGGCCCGCTCCATATATCGTATAAATAATTTGAAATATCGGGCCTATCAATAATTTTATTGTATTAAGACTTTATATAGATAAAATGAAGCTTAAAATTACATTTTTAAACGTAATATTTGAAAAAAAAATCCGCGGAAAAACCCCCGGAACCCCTTTTCATGTTGGGTATTCCATACCCTCTGATGTTTGCCCCCCTCCCAACATTTCGGTGAAATGGCGCTCCTGTTATCAATTAGAATTCAAAACAAATGAGCATGAATTGAGAGCTTTGTTGAACCTCAATAAGTATTTCCATACTGGAATTAGTGGTATTAAGGCTGTGCATCAGCTTAAAAAAAACTTTTTTATGGTGATATTTTTCCAAGTTTTACGATTTGGATACTATCAAGCTATCAAAATGAAATACTTTTTAGAGGAAAATTTTTTTTCTTGTTCATTAGTTTTTGAGATATGGGCGTCTAAAGTAGAAATTTTCGGGGAAATTAATCTCAAAATTGGTTGCAAATACAATTATGAAATTTTGAGCATACGTGCTTGAAGGTATTGTCTATCACTTGACATAATTAGTTTCTCAAAATAACCAATTTGAAAAAAAAATATTTTCGAAAATAATTTCTTTAAAAAAATAACTCAATTTTCAATTAAATTGAGAATTTGTTATTTTTCTCAAAAGTTGATATTTCGAGAAACTAATTATGTCAAGTGATAGACAATACCTTCAAGCACGTATGCTCAAAATTTCATAATATTGTATTTGCAAAAAATTTTGAGATTAATTTTTTTCCTCTAAAAAGTATTTCATTTTCATAGCTTGATAGTATCCAAATCGTAAAACTTGGAAAAATATCACCATAAAAAAGTTTTTTTTAAGCTGATGCACAGCCTTAACAAACGTCAAAAATAACTTTTTTATAATATTATTGTTTATATTTGTATCATTTGTTCATTTTGGCAATAAAACATTATTATATTCTTTTTAGTCTAATTGAGGATTAAATTCCAATTTGTGGTTCCTACCGGAATATTATTGTTTTGTATCATTTGTTCATTTTGGCAATAAAACATTTATATTCTTTATTCTAATTGAGGATTAAATTCCAATTTGTGGGTGTAGCATTATTCAGGCTCTGAGATAGAATGTCTTGAATGAGCTATTGTTTTTTAAAGAGCTAATAAAAAGGCAAACAAACGCTTGAAGGAAGTGAATGAAGACACTTTGTTTCTCAATTTTATCTTCATTCCCAGCTTCTCAAAAATGCTGGCTCGTTCATTGCTTGCAAGGAGAATGGAATATTTCAATTTAATTTTGTTCTCTCTGGTTGAATGCAGTTTATTTTGCACAGCGGACCAGTTGATTCAATTTATATTTCTTTTGGATCTCCCTGTGCCTTGAATATCAAGCTTCCTCACTCTGAATTAAGATTCGTTCTGGAGCAACACAACTTCCTTGAATTCCATTCTCTTTATTGAATTTACATTCAGCGGTTAATATTTTATCTTTGTTTTTTACTTTGTTTGCTTTTATTGATTTGAAAGTCATTTAATAAATGACGTTCAATTTCATTTAATAATGAAATTGGACTACTTAATTTTGGAGGTTGCACCATACTGAACTCCAAAACTTTATTGATAACTTCAAAGTGACATTGATCAATGACAGTTTATATAGAGTAAATCACTCCAGTTCAGATGACCGATTGGTGAAGTATGCTTTCTCATGTAATCTACCAGGCCTACTACTTCATTACAAATTGTTTGCACTTGAATGCATGTTCTCTTATGTTTAAATTTATTTGTCAAAAATATCAAAGCAATAAAAGCAAAATCATATAACTAAATAGTTGGCCACTCCCGCATCGCAGCGACAAACTCCCGCTTAACTTAAGCTCTCTTTAGTTAACTAAAGTGAAGTTTTCGGTGAAAAGTGTGTTTTTACACGTGTAATTTTCAAAAAATTCAGGGCGAGAATCTCCGGACCCCCTTCCCGCTCTATTGGAAGATATTCCATATGTCCCGCTTTTCTGGGATATGGAATACTTCCAGGAACCCCCTCCCCCAGTTTGGCGAACCCTTCACCCCCCTAAGGAGTGAAGTCTTCCTCCTAAATATCCTCCAGGTTGGCAGGTATGAACTATAAATGCTTGAGAGTTATCATTGTTTTTAATATCAATTAGATTTAGTACGGCACTTCAGGCAGAATATGAACGCCAGCAGTGAGTTATATTTAGAATCTAAAATAACACAATTTTTTTACTATTTACAATCTAGTATAAATTAGAATCTAGAAAATGCATTTAGATTGAACTAATTTAAATGTTCAAATATTTTATTAAAAATGCGATTCTAAAGGTAGGCGCATACATATCGTCATCGGACGGACGGTACGCATCGGATTGATCAGCTGATTAGATTTGATGCACTGTTTTCAATTGGAGTGCGCATACGTTTCTGCGATGCGTACGATGCCGATAGGTGTGCGCACTCCAATTGAAAACAATGCATCAAATTCAATCCTCCGATCCGTCCGTTGCGTGCCGTCCGTCCGATGACGATATGTGTGCGCCTACCTCAAAGGAGACTTCTGATTTGTATTAATTCATGAGGAGATCTATCCGCTTCTTTATCAACTTTCTTCAGTTGATGGTTACTGTAGATTGAAAAACTTATCTCAACTGTATCAAATTTAAATCTGTGGATGCTGTCAGATCTATAGATTCGTATCAAAAAAGCATTGCAGCGTATCGAGCAACGTTGATAGTACCTTGCTATTCCTACCTGGCCATGGTCCATATCTAGTCTCCTCCACCTCTTCACAGGTTCTTCGTTCAGTGTTCAGTTCAGTCCACTTCCTGTCGCCTTTGTGGCAGGATGAATTTGAGGTTATGTAACCTCATTACCCGTGCGCGCCAAACTTACTTCGACCATTTTTTTGCCTAATTATGCAATTATGCTCGCTGCACCGTTAGTTTGAAGTGATTTTAAACGGAAATGCTACTACCTCTTTCCTTCATTAGTTGTGGTTTTGTGCTTCAGTGTTATTGTTTTGTGCGGCCCGATCTGCATAGAAAAACTTCGCTCCGAGTTTTCTATGGGGTTTCCCGTCATCTAAACTAGCTAAATGGTTCTGTAATTGGCGGTTCAGAAATTTTATTCGTGTAGCATGTTGAAGAATTTAAAGAATTACCTATCATTAACAGACAGAGCTCAGTTATGGAACTCAGTTAATGGAAAGAATTTAAATTTATCTAGAAGAAGAATTTTAAACACGCACTAGTACATGCATAATTATATTAATACTAGACCTATTAAACTAATGAAAAAATGAGCGGTCTGTAGTTTTTATTCAATATGGATATAATAATTGCATAAAATATGCATATATTATTATTAAATTTATTAAAAATACATAAAATACATATGAAAATGTATGAAAAAATAATTATATTTTATAAGATATAATATCAAATTCGTTTTAATTAGGAAATGTTGTAATTACAAAATACATGTGAGGATTAACCACTCAATGAAATCTTGGAGTAAATCTAGGAGGTATAAGAATAATAAACTATACCTATTATGATGGTTTTTTCAATAATAATTTTCTGCAATTTGTAGGTCCATAATAGCAAACTATAATAACTTACAAGAAAAATATTGGGTATAATAAGACATCAAATCGGATAGTAACATCTGTTCTCCTGAGATGACATCAGCTTCTCAGATCATACTTTAAAAGTAATCCTAAAGAACGGTTTTATGATTTTAAAGGTTTTATGATCATGCTTTAAAGATCATAAAGCCCTAAAAATAATGCAATCATCTGTGATGAGATCAATAAAATCATATTGTTATACTTCTCTGGGTACATGATAGTCGACTTTTACAACTATTACATAAAAAACAATGCTATTTACACTGGTAGATTTATTTGCTAGTCCTTTGAAAATATTAGAGGCCGTATTTTTTCGAATTCTTGTCGATATTTCCCTGAATGATGCATTTTGGAAGTATACTTCATAATCTATCAAGGCTTTTGTCATTATCATCATCACTCAGCTTGAGGTGCCATCAGCACCAGGTCATTGTTCTTTGAGGAAAAATAGCCGATAATATTTTCCGTTACTTTGCCTTGGAGTACAGTTGTAACATTATATACGATGTTCAATTGAATCTTTGAACCGTTTAATTGAGCTGTGTTTCAATAGCCTCAATCATTGAAACGATTGTCATTTTTACAAATAGAAAAACAATTAATTATTAAATTATTAGTCTTCAGGTAGCATGAGAGTTCATGATGGTGGGTTGGAGGAGTTTTAAGGACATCTACATTTTGAAAACTTGTTAGATCCGCTAGTAAATCACTTACATCAAATCTTTTTACTGTATTTTGAAAAATCTTTATTTTGTCGAATAGATGAGTTTTTCTATGGTTTCTATGCTTTCTTCATCTGTCCGTATAACTATATTAATTATTGCTCAAGTGTTGATCAATTTCTGTTCAATTTTATATACTGTACCTAAAAATCATATTAAATTTTAGAAATTTGATTTTAAATAAAATTATGTCTTATACTTGCATAAAAATTTTTCTGTAGAATCAGTTGCAGGAAAATCGAATTGAATTTAACCACCATGAAATGACGTCATTGCATTGACGTCAGACTCGTTTATTGGATCTCATTGCATTGGTTCCGTTAGATGACATCATTTTACGGCGGTTAAATTTAACTGGATTGTTGTGCTACTGGCAGTATAAGATCCATATGTATGTTTTTTAATGATTTTTCTGTCCCATCAGAATAAAAGTCCGTTACCGCAATTTCACTTTCTAGTTTTCAACGACTTTCCATAGCATTAGCCCGGTAATTTTCCATTCTTTCTAATCTTGCTTTCATCAGTGATGGGAGATTGTTCCTCAGGTTCTTGCTTGCACTTGAATTTTGGAGTTACGTTACACTAGCTTATTTGCTTGATTATTTTGATGCTTTGGATATTTCTCAGGTTATTTGCTTGATTGTTATAGTGATGTGAGGTCGTTCCTCAGGTTCTTGCTTGTACCTTTCCCGTTCTGGAGTTGCTATTTGATGAGAAAATCCATCTTCAATAGTTGATTTCAACTTTGCTCTAAATTTTATCTCAAATCCTATAGACACTCCTGTATTTAATCCAATTTAGTATTTGAATAACATTAACACAAAAGTTCTATATGAATTCATGAGGGCTGTATCAATTGACGTTCAATTAGTATTAGCGATTAATATTATTAATAATAACTAATTTATCAAGATTCACACTAGTCACACTATTTTGAAAAGTGGTCTTCTACTCTGCAAAAGTTTCGATAGTTTTCGTATTTTGTGAAATTTTTCTATGTAAATAAATTATCATCATTACATTATAATCTCAAACGCAGGGCCTGGTAGCTCAAAAGTGGATCAAAGTTGATCTTCAGTTACTGGATAATCAATAATATCAATTTGAGATTGAACTTAACAGACCTTTGTGTTAGACTGTATTAATAATCATATAAATTTGTAACGTATTGTTGTAGTTGAAAATGCAATTTGTTCAACAGTTTTTTGTTTCTGGAATAATCAACAAAGGGTCAGCACAGACTTCGACATTATCGGGTTTAGTGGTAGAGTGGATATTATTGTCCAAACTTCGCCACGTCAGAAAATTGAAGAAGTCATTCTATTCTATTATGAATTTGCGTGTTGGCTTGGTGATTAGTTCATTTTACTTTTCCGCTTGTAACTGTATTCCTCCTTTTTTATTATGAATTTGGATGGTTACCCACGGAAACTAGACAGTATTCGGTCTCGGTTATCATATCTGCATCCTGTCGAATGATGTTTTCCTGATGTATGGCTAAACTTCATAGTGGGGAAACAGTAGTCAAGCAGAGATCATCTGTCTGTTTCGGGTTACGGTCCTTTCGAATGTACTGTTTTCCAGTTCTTCGGGTACTTCGTTGGAGATTTCAGTTGTTTTACTGTTCTTCCGTAGAGTTGTCAGTGATTTTTGGTGATTCTTGATGAAATTAGGATTTTAAGTAGGACAGATTTATAGTGTGGTTTTAATGTTTATTCATTTGCATTGCATCATGCAATGAAATCTGAATTGGTAAAAAATTGAATTGGACAAATAATTGATGGATTTCAATAGTTAGTTGATACTTTTGTTTTTCTTTATAAATAAATCGATATCATTACACATTTGAAACATAAGGAAAAACCTGAATGAAAGTAGTGCTATTTTGTATCAATATTTGAGTGGAGGTGATGAGTGATGAGTTATTGTGATTCAATATAAGTTTGTTTTGTGTTAGAATTGATTGCAATCAATTTAGAATCAAGTGTGAAGTTGGTGATTCGAATTTCGGGTAATATCATCTTCCCGATGCAGTCTCCTAGTTTCAAATTTTAAAAGTGAGAAGGAAAATTTCACTCAAATGATTTAGATGAAAAGTTTGTTAACTTCCTAGCAAAAATTTATCCAGCTCTTGAATACTAGCTATTGTGAAGCGTTGTTTTGAAGCATGTCGTTTGAATGGATTTAACCAGGAAGTGTTTCGATCTTTTGCTAAGAATGAGATCGAATTGTGAATTCATCTTCATCAAAAGAAACAGTTGGTAAGATACTCAGTTATTGAAAAAACAAAATTATTCACATTTAGCATAGAAAAAGTAGCTTATGAATTCGAAACTTGTTTAAAGTATCTTTTTCAGCGTTCTCTTTTCATTTAAAAATCTTTTTAATATCACTATGTAAATCAGTTTCTTATGTACTTCATAATCTGTCTCGTTGTGAACCAGTTATTTCCAAGTTTTGTTTTAAAGTTTTTATATAAATTCACTGTGCCCCATGTCAAAATTTTTAATTAGAGCAATAGTTTTCTACCCCCTCTCCACAAATATTATGTTCGAAATCCTATCTACTAGATAGGATTCAAGATTCAAGTTTTTCTTTCAGAAGCTCCTATTAGAACATAACCTACGTATAACTGGCGCAAGATTTAGCTGAGGGAAATCCTTATTGTGTATCAGATTTTATTTTAGCTCTGCTTGTCTCATTACATGTCTTGAGTCTTCCAGTCGTGATCTCCAAAAGTATTGTGTTTTGTGCCACCTAAAACAACATTCAAAAGCTGAGTTATACAGTAGAGTCTTGCTTATCCGTCCTTAGCTTATCCGTCATTCCGTTTTATCCGGCATACCAATCAGAGACAAAATTGTTCAAATTCCAAAGAAAATCGAAATTACAGTATAGTGGGAGGAACTTTACAATATACTGTAAACTGAACAGTATAGTACAGTATATTAGAAGGAATCATAATTTCGTTATGCACAATAACTTATACAAACTTTATATTAACTTTACACAAACTTGTTTGGACTTATATTAATGTTTTTTTCACATAAAATATTTAATATTACAACGTTTTCAATCAGTTGATCATCTTTTTGGAAATATTATGCGTTATTTTCAATTATCCGGCCCTCTGCCGTTTATGACGGATAAGCGAGACTCTACTGTTCTTTTAAACGATTACTTTTTAACAAGTAACTTACCTTCTATTTGAAAGATAAGTTTTTAGTTTTTCAACAATCCCGGATAATCAATCGTGACTCCACTCTTTTAATTTTTACCAAACAATAATTCATCCAACTCTGAAAGTGTTATTCAAAACTCACTTTCTCTCCAATTTTCATTTTGTCTTAATCTTCAGCATAATCATTTTTTGCGCGCTGGAGATTTATTGACATCTGTTTTAAAGCTTTAAGAGAGCTTATGCGCTGATTAATACTAGGTAAAAATATATTCCACTTGAGCTCCAATAAATCAAAACTTTGCTGGAAAAAAAACTTGAAACTCATCCGAGAATGATTAGCCTTTTGGCTCTACTCACACTTGGAAACTCAGATCGCGGAAACTCAGTGACTCGGAGAATAAACATGTGCTTTCAAATAATGACGCTCAGACGATCCTGCAACCGTACTGTCTGAACGTCATCATCTGAAAACACATGTTTGTTATCCGAGTCGCTGAGTTTCCGCGATTTGAGTTTCCAAGTGTGAGTAGAGCCTTTGTCTCGATTCTGATATGATCGTGTAATGGTGGTGCAACTTCCTTATATATTTTTCTTCAATCCAGTCCAGACTTATTCCTGATTCTAATAAGAAAGATGGAATAAAATCATACGTACTGTAATATAGTATAGTAAGATTTATGGGCTTGTAAATAGATTCAATTCTGCTACGTTTTCACTTCCTATACTGTATTTTACTAGACTATTGCTATTGTATTCGGTTTTATGGAGGGATCATTTCATACTCATCATTGCAACAACTACAATAATAAAATTTGTTCGAACACAATTTACCTCGCTGTAGTACATAAAGTTTATTCGTCCTCCACAATGATTCGCTCTCATTTGTCCTCTTCTTCCGTAATTAAATATCGCTTTACTTTTTCTTCACTCCATCCAATCTTCTCAACTTTGGCCTTCTCATTCTTCAATCTATCAATCTTTGAAAGCATATTTTATTCTTATCCTTTCCAAATATATCAGTAGGAATCGATAGTCTATTTACAATTTGACCTAATCGATAGAAAACTTTTGAAACTTTTTACAAAATACTCGTTAATTAGTAGCCTACTCTGAGGCTCTAGAATTGAATAATTGTCAGATAATAAGAGATAAGTAACACATTGAGGTACCAACATTGCACTGTCTTCAAATATAATAATGGAAAACTAATATGAGGTAAAATAACTTACTATTGACACTTACTTTTGGAAAAAAAAAGGCGATCACACGCTAGACTTATAAGCTTATTGCGCTGTATAAGCTTAGTACGCTGTGCTATTGATGATGTATAGTATGAACTTTAATAGTGTGTTCATCGTGAAATTTAACAAGGCTAGAAGGAATAACAGAACAACTAGAGGAGTAGATAATGAATAGTAAATAATAAGTAGGCCTAGTAATTAGTAGTAATAGTAATGAGTAGAAAATAATAATTTACACACATGATAATTAATTTTCCAAGTTTAAACATGAGTTGTTTATGTGAACACAGTTTACAGTATTTATTCAAAAGTTTGATAGGAGAAATTAGCATTTTTGGATTTTACAAGTTTTTTCCTTCAATGTTTCAATTCTTGTTGAGAAGTTGTATATTGGAAAAAGAATTAATTTCTTGAGACAATCTCTACTATGAACTTTTTCTTGAAGAATTGCTTTATTTTTAAGCTGTTGATGTTAAATAATTCATTAAATATAGCAGGATTATTTTTAACTTGTCAGAAAACAGCTGATTTAACGTCAGTAAACGAGCATACATCAATCAGCTGTTTTCTGACAATTTAAAATAATCCTGCTATACGTTCGATTTATTTCTCGCGACCTGAACACTCCCTCCTAAAACACATTTTCCATTCTGGTAACCAAATATTTCCACATTGTATTGGGCGTTAGTAGTAGAATTCGTTTCAAGGCTCTTCACTTTACTTGAAAAGTAAATCAAACTCAAATAGATTTGACTTCATGGTCAAATATAATTATACAGGACTCGTAGTGTCAAACTTTGCAGTGAATTATGAGAACAATTTCTGAAATTGGTGAAGTAGGAATTGAAAATGAACTATTGTCTCAATTTGCCCACATCCTTTTTTCCTCTATTATTCAATTTTTATCAGGTTGTCTTTTCCCTTTTTTTTAATGTGTCTATATTATTCTTACAATGCGTTTCAAACTGTACGGCTTATATTATTGCTTATTTTGAGTTGAGGACTCAATTTCTTCAAAATTTATTATTTTCCTATAATTAAGTTAATAACCTTATTAACCGCCGTCTCCAATATTTTACTAACAATCATCCTCAATCTCAGTTGCTTTTTTGAGTGATCTTAATTTTATTGATAACAGAATGAATGAAGTTTATTTGAGAATCGTAAAACTATGATAGTTCACGATTATTTTACAATATTTATTAAGCACTTTATCAAACTCCAACACTATCATCCTCAAATTAAATACACGTTGAAAAATTGTCTGTTTAATAATATTTATAATCTTCTCATACTGTAGTGTTATTACAATAATTAAAAGTAATAACATTAAGTAACTGTAACATAGGCGTATCAGGGGGGGTTTTGGGGGTTGTAACCCTGTAACCCCCCATTGGTAGGCAAAAATTGTATTTTGCTTATGAAAATCATAGGATTTCACCCCTCTCAACCCCCCCCCCTCACAGATTCCTCCGCAGCAGCTAACCCCCTCCCTTTACTTGAACCTATTTACGCCAATGAACTTTAATAACTTTTGTTGTTTCATAACTGTTTTAACTTCAAATTTTGAGTAACGTATAATAAGATGTTATATTTTAAAAGTTGGAATTTTATAATGAGATTTCCATTACATTTCCACCTCGCTATATTGCAGCTAGTTGCTTAGTCTATCATTATTAGTGAGTTTGTTATTAAAATTTTGCACAAAATCTATGTTTCAATATTCAGCTACAATCATTATAATAATAATTTTTTTCTGTTTTTACATAGATTCGAATCATGGATAACGTTATGATAAAGTTTCACTGAGATATTTTAAAACTTGCGAATTCCATCTTCCAAACCAGAAACAATATAGGCCTTTTCTCATAATTCATTCTAAATCTTGTAAATTCCTAAATCTTCCATACCAGAAATGTTTTGCATACTCGGTGTTACAGTACTATATAGCTATATAGTATATAGCTATACTATATGTTATATACTATATAGCTATTTTTTGTTGTCATATAAACGATCAGACAAACATTCTTTGAGTGTCTACCACATTGAATCACACGCTCGAAATTACCAAGTCTCTCCTCCAATAGCGGTAGCTCCTCCCGAAATCCTTGAACTTCACTTCTATGTCAAACAAGTCTTTCTCTTTCTCTTTGTTGCTCGCTCTTCTCACATAACATTGATCTCTGTACAAATATCCTGAGCAATTCTAGAGAACTCCAAAGTCATGAAATTCACGCTTCACTCCCAATAAAGTCATACCCTATTGATCTTCCTGGTTGAAAATAGATTCAAACCTGTCCTTATATGGAATTTGCAACTTGTTAATAATTTTCATTATGCTAATGTGCGTAGAGACAGGCGCAAACATACAGGTTCCAGGTTTAATAGAAACGTTAGAATGTCATTGCTGGATCGTGATGTACCTCCTACAACTCAAACTTCCTATTAATAGAACTAAGTGTGATCGTATTTTTTGTCGCTATTATTATTAAAACATATACTATCCTAGACTATAACGTGGAAAATTCACGTTGGGAGCCACTTCGAATTCGGCACTCCCCCTTCTGTAAATACTTCCGGGCCAAAAATAGTCCGGGGGAATACCCGCGATGGTCCTCTAAAAACTCCGCCACTTTTAATAGCTTAACAAACTGTGGCCACCGTTATCTTGAAACCGAAAAATAGACTAGCACTGCTTAACGGTCATTCCAAACGCATGTTGCTTGTTAGTAGATCACTTGGATTTCTTTTATTAAAAATATGCTGTAGCATACTTTTAGATGTGATCGTTTATAAACTGATGAAATTTTAATCAATCGTGCCCTGGGACCTGTTTCATAATCATATAAGCAGGCAACTTTTTATAAAGGTAGCCTTTATTTACTATAAACGTAGCTGATAGTATTGCCTCTATGGACCATGTAATATTTGTGAATTTTATTGGTTATTCTCCTGTATTTTAAGAGATATAAGTTGAGGATTTTTAATTTGAGACCGTTTATAATTCAAGAAATTTTATCTTATGGAAAATCACTAATTTTTATAATCAGTTATTAAAATTACTTCTACTCATATGACAGGCTACTTGTCAGGGCCGGATTTCAACCTATTGCCGCCCCTAGGCACTATTCTGGCTGCCGCCCCTTGGCATATCAGATATATATATTATGTATGTTAGGCCTATTATTATGTTTTGTATAAGTTATTATGAAAATAAAATACTAAATTTACCAGTCAATAATGATGGTTTTAATGAAACAATCAGTTACTTTTAGAGTTTTATTATATTTTAAAATGTCTATGCTCATTCAAAGTAAAACATAACTGACAATGAAAAATTAAACTCATAAACAAACTTGATCATCAATCACAAAAAATATTTAGTTTTTTTCATGAATGGGGTATTTGGAATATTTCATTCCATTGGCATATTTCAGTTGTTAGAACAAAATTTACAACTACAATATCAAACTTTAAACTACTTAGCACGACCAATGGTATAAGCAAATTTCTAAGGATCTTAGACTGAAGAAGATACAAAATCATTCAGATAAACTTATTAGTAAATTATTGAAATAGAAAAATTAAATAATTTAATTTTAGAAAAAAAAATTATTATTAAAATATTAAAGAAAAGACTTGATCAGTATTAATGAGAACTTATTCCGTTTTTCTATGATTTGATTATTTCGGTTATTTGATTTGTAGGCCTATAAATACCGTAGTCCAATATCGTACTCCATTAATTTGATTAGTACGACCAATGGAATTAGTACTATCAAATAGTGTGAAAATAATAATACTGAATAAGATATAAAACTATTTACATAAAGTTACTACTGTACTATAATAATTTTAAAAGGAAACTGAACTCAAAAGAAAAACGTTATCAGTTCGGTATTCACAAAAAAAAATCAGTTTTTATGATTGAGGTATTTGGAATATTCGATTGGTATACAGTAGTCCAATATCAAACTACAAATTCGATTAGTACAACCAACGGTATTAGCACTATTAAATTTCTAAAAATCATGTACAAATTAGATTAATCAAGTTAAAAATTAATTATCTAGGTAAACTTAGGCCTACTAGTAAAATAATTGAAACATGAAAATTGAACACAAGAAAAATCTTGATCAATATATTCGCAAAAAATAATTTATTTTTTAAGATTAGAATATCTGGAATATTCAATTGCTATGCAGATGCACAGGTCCAAAAAATTAAAAAAGTATCAAATTACAAAAAACTATCAAATTACAAAACTACCTAAATAAACTCACTTCTAATACTCCAGTAATTTGAAAATTTTCTTAATACTTGGATGAAACGAAAAATTTACAAATATAAACTAACTTAGCTCCCGAGAGCTGTGCCGCCCCTAGGACATGCCGCCCCTAGGCAAGTGCCTAGTGTGCCTAGTGGGAAATCCAGGCCTGCTACTTGTATGAGCTGGTCCAGAAACCTTGTCTTTGAATATTTAAAAATTCTTACGTTTTCCGTTTAAAATAATCGTTTTCCTTTTAAATGAGGATTTATGTAAAAATCCTCTTTTAATTGAGAGAGAAATCAACTTATTTTATTAACATCAATATCTTTTTTCATAGTTATAGGCCCCGGCAGGCTAGTAGCCGTTATATTGCAAATGGAAAGTCTTTGCATTCTCACCAAAATCACATTCATTTTTCTAAAAAAAACTTGAATTTCTCGTCTATATTGTGCAACAAAATATGAATTCGAATTGGAATGCTCTTGATACAGATTGATGTCACTTCTCCCAATTACGTACTATGAACTAAATAATAATAATGATTCAACGAAATTGAATTACATTCTGGTGGCAACAATGTAGCAGCCAGCCAGTGTAAGAGCAGAAAGGTTTTTGTATAATGCAAACGGGAAAAGTATCAACGGAGGATAATAGGCTGACAGAATTGGTGTGACTGCTTCAAGGCAGGGTAAAAGATTAGATCACAGAGTGAAAGAGTGCTTAGCGTGTTTGAAGGTCGGCCATTAGAGGGATTCAAAAGCTTGTATCAAATAATAGTTTATTCATCAAAAAGTAATTTGCAATACGAAGTTGAAATTTATAATACAAATAGTACAAAGAAAAGTTATGCTTTCAATCATATCAAAATATAGGTCAATTGATGAATAAATGTATACCCCACTGTAATGTATTGGGGTGTAGTAATAATAATCTAGTAGGTATAGATATACCTTCATTTGATGGTGTTATGAAAAAATTGTATTCTAGATAATATTCCGTGTAACTTGGAAGAACAGAGTACATTCTGTAGAATGTAATTTTCCATTGATTTTTTTCCAATTGATTTCCATTTAGTTTTCCACTAAAATAAAATCTTCATACACAAACTTGGACGTCAGTCAGTTTAGAACTTGTAACATAGATAAGTATTTATAACTTCTGACACAGTGTCTGGTGAGATGTTGTGATATTTATAATACATAATGAAAAAACTTGGATGTTGTCAAAATTAAGTATAAAAACATTGAGTATTCATAGAATATAATATTTACTTTTAAATAATTACCTGTAATTAAATAAGTATTTATCAGAAACATGAAAAAATTAATGTTTTTGATCAATTCAAGTGTTTTGCAATAAGTTCAAAGATTACTATACAGCTTCCTGTGATGGTTGACTTTCAAAGGCGTACTAGACAGAAAACTATCGATCTTGTCGTTACTCTGTGGATAAACCCGCTGTTTCTCGATTGTTGGTAGACTGACTCATACCAAATCTTTCACGGCTGATTTAGACATGGTGTCTTCTGTAATCGAAAATCGGTCGCTAGCCTCTGTAGTCTGAACTCTGTTCACTCTTTGGAGCATTAGATGTGGTGAAAAACGAACGTTTCTGCTGTCTCAGATAATTTCAATTAGAATCCTGATGTAAAGTAGTTTTACCAACAAAATTTCCATCATAGACCAGAGTTTTTCATTCTCCCTTACATTTCTGTCCTGAGTTCAATTAATTTTTAATCGAAAATTTGATCTGAGTTAGTTACCAGTATCATTATTGTTTACAACCATATCTGCACCGTAGAACTGTTGTCTCAGATAATAATTCCAAATAAAATCCTGATTTACAGTATTTTCAACAACATAATCAGTTTGTTTCCGTTTATTCTTTGTTTATTTTTTTCAATTCAATTTATTTACTTATTACAAATAAGCAGCACTGTACAAGATAAAAAATAACTGCAAATAAAGATCAAAAAGATGCCAATAAGTTCATATTATAGATTGCAACTATTTTTTTTTTTAATTCTTATTATAGGATTCATTTGAATATATAAACTTATCAACTTAAACTCTAGTCTCTAGTGTCAGTGTTATTCTCAAAATTATTCAACCAAATAAAAACAAGTGTTTTAGTGTAAGTGTACAGTATTTTAGTGCAGAGAATTCAGTAATAATGTGTCCAAACATAACTTAATATTGATACTTGAAGTATTTAATTAATACCTGATCAACTTACTACAGGATATTATTCAATCAGTATACTTCACAATTATTGAACCAAACAAAAACATATCAGATTCACATCCAACTTGTAAACTAATCATGTTCATCCATCTTTCATTAGGTGATAATATTGAAGTATAATGTGATCCCATGAATTGATTTCAATTATTTACTTTTTCTCTGTCAATAATGAAATGTTTGTTCAGTTCTTAGCAGTTGAGCAGTCGTTATATGAGAGTAAAATCGAAAACATAAACTGAGAAAAACTTGAAATTGAATTACCTTGTCTGTGTCAATAATAGAATCTTTCTCCAGTTCTCAGCAGTTGTTCCAAAGTAAAATAGAAGATAGTTAAGTTGTTTGCAAAGTAAAATAGAAAACATAAACTGAGAGAAATTTTATCAATCAGCTTCTAGCTGGCTGAAAACATTGCATTGTGCAAGAATGACTTTTTAGACAACATGCACTCAACACTGGATGTGGTACGCAAACGTAAATCAAAAGCTCAAAACCCAAAAGGTCTCACATGACTAGTGATGAACAGTGACTAGTTTTGTTATGGCTTTTAAAAAAAAGTTATTACCGAGTGAGTGTATTTTGGAAGCTAGTTCCCCAGTTGGAAGGAGACCGCATAGTTATCATGGAGGGGCTGGGGGTAAGAAGGCTGCGTCAGACTTATCAAGAACTGCAGCTAGTAAAACTAAGCCCACAAAAAGTGGTGTCAGAAGTGGGACCAACAGAAATAGTGGCGTAAACCTGTTACTTTGTTCGTGGGGAACGGGTGATGATTCCAACTGTGATTCAGGATTAGGTGACAATGCCATCACTACACGTGCAGACGTTATCACAGAAAAACCAAGTGTTACAAATAACGGTGATCGGAGTAGCAGTGAAGCGAATATTGCAAGTAGCAGTTTTTCCAGGGGTGGTGCTAACATTTTCAACAGACGCTCGTTGTTCATGGTGGGTGAAAGAAGGAGGGAAGAACCATGTAGTAGGAGTCATACCTGGAAGTTTCACCGGCTGTCTACTGTTAGGTAATCACTGTTACAAACAAGTGTTATTTTGGCAAACTGTAACACTGGTGAGGGGTTGATAACTGCTTTTTACCTGCTCTATACTAATATACTGCCCGATTCATTCAATTTGGCTGATGGCATTAGATAGATAGACGGATAGATATATATTATTTCTTGACGTTGCTGATGACCGCTGAGTCCGATGACAAAGAAATAATATCCCTCTATCTACCTATCTATGTATGTATCTACCTATCTATCTATCTATCTAATGCCATCAACCAAATTAAATGAATGCTATTATAATAATGCATATAATAAAATAAAATACTTACATAATAAAATTTAACCAATAGAAAGTTCAAATCACTCGACTGTATGTTGAATGATTTTGTTCTATGTTTTTGTTATTGATTTTGTTTCATTCATTGTTCTATGATTTTGTCATATTTTGTGATTTTGATTTAAGCTTCATTTTGTCATCCGCAGAATAGATGAACTTTTCACTCTGCTCCTTAGTGGATCAATAATACTTTGAACAACTGTAAAAAATAATAATGATTGAAGTCTATTGTTTGATGTTGAAATTCATGTGGAAGCATCAAATATAACTCATTCATTTGCTTCAGATGGAAACTTTTCAAAACTTGAAAATTTATTAGAACAAATAATATAGATCACATAACGTATAACAAAGACACATCGATGCCTTGAATAAATTATAAAATTCCAATTTTCTTTAATATTAATTTGATTTAATAATTTAGTCATGAATAAGATTTTAAGAATAGAGCATTGAAAAATTATCAAAGTCCAAGCTCAGCCCAAGCAATTTTTATCAACCAACTTCAGAAGGATTTGATTATTTTTGGCAGTAATGTATAATGTATGCCACTACATGAGCTATGTGACATCACTGATGAATTACTGTTTTATTGGTTTTCCATCAACCTGAGTATGACAAGCTATGTCAAATGTGAGTAGACTTCATAAACCAACTAAATGAAGAAATATTTACTCTTTTCCTCTTCACATAGATAATTATAGTGCATATTTTTGATTAGAAATTCATTTTTTGTCACCGAACAACATAAGGTTATTGTGTGAAGCCAATCTAAGGTTGTGAAGTTTGAACAATAATAAAATGAGTTACTCTAGTGGTTTGTTTGATATTTGGCTGCTAATAAGCTTAGTTTTCACTTATTCTCATCAGGTTTTTTGTATTGTGCTTTATTTCTATTTGATGAATAATTGTTGCGAATTTTTTGGGGTTTCAATAACATTCCCTTGACTTTCAGCTTTGTGTGTCATGAAATTTTTACTTTCGTCGCCAGTACATGAATCAATCATGAACAAGTCTGCAGTTTTCAATCTGATACACAATTGAATTCAAGCTTTGGGAAATCGTTCAACTGTCTGCATAATAAGCCTACAAAAATTCAATAAAAAAAGTATCTTACTTGAAATTAACTAACCTGTATCATAGTGAATTAATTTCCTTGAGAATATTCGGGATTCAGATTCATGTAGGTACAATAGTAAACCGTATCAATTTAAAAATAATTTTTATTCTCAACGATTAAATAAAATTCTTCAAATTTGATTTGAATCCTCGTTCTGTGAGTTCTGTAACTTACTGTTTTTATAAAATCTCTGTTCCAATGCACATCGCACCTCATAAGGAAATGGAAATAACTTGGACAGGAAAAAATACAACAGGGTGATAAAAAACTTGGCATCCCTGATTGATTTAAATTGATATTGTTTATACATTAATTTGAAAACGTGTGTGTTGATCGTGCAAGATTTGTATATACTTCAAACTGACAGCAATACTTGAAATGAAACAGCGACCACATAATACAAATTGTAATACATTTGTATTATTTACAAAATATTTGTATTATATACAAATTGTAATACATTTGTATTATGTGGTCGCTGAAATGAAACTTCCTCAAAATTAGATTTTTCGAGTTGTGATCCTTTCGTCCTGGAGTCAGGAGTTGGGATCAGAGCTATTTCAAAACTTTGCTCTCTATATTATTATCACGATGAACTGAAGGGTTTCAACATACGTTTCATATCTCAATTTCTCATTGTTCTAAGTATATTTTATTCCCGTATTTCACACAACTATTTTATGTTGCTATGTTTGTGAGATATCAAATTTTACAACTCATGTTGTGTCCGTAAAGCCTGGTTTTCATTAGTAGAGTTAGTGGTAGAGTTCCCTGGGCGAGTACTAACTATCTTGTGAACTCTCCCAATGAAAACGTTCATAGTAGAGAAGAGTGATGGTAGAGTACTTGTTTTTAAGGCTGAGCATCAGCTTAAAAAAACTTTTTTATGGTGATATTTTTTTAAGTTTTACGATTTGGATACTATCA
Source organism: Laodelphax striatellus (assembly GCA_017141395.1). NCBI lineage: Eukaryota > Metazoa > Arthropoda > Insecta > Hemiptera > Delphacidae > Laodelphax > Laodelphax striatellus. Next base: position 15,598,640 of record CM029544.1, on the reverse strand, counting down.
AGCTATCAAAATGAAATACTTTTTAGAGGAAAAAAATTTTTTTTTGCTCATTAGTTTTTGAGATATGGGCGTCTAAAGTAGAAATTTTCGGGGAAATTAATCTCAAAATTGGTTGCAAATACAATTATGAAATTTTGAGCATACGTGCTTGAAGGTATTGTCTATCACTTGACATAATTAGTTTTTTAAAATAACCAATTTGAAAAATAATATTTTCGAAAATAATTTCTTTAAAAAAATAACTTAATTTTCAATTAAATTGAGAATTTGTTATTTTTCTCAAAAGTTGATATTTCGAGAAACTAATTATGTCAAGTGATAGACAATACCTTCAAGCACGTATGCTCAAAATTTCATAATTGTATTTGCAACCAATTTTGAGATTAATTTCCCCGAAAATTTCTACTTTAGACGCCCATATCTCAAAAACTAATGAACAAAAAAAAATTTTTTTCCTCTAAAAAGTATTTCATTTTGATAGCTTGATAGTATCCAAATCGTAAAACTTAAAAAAATATCACCATAAAAAGTTTTTTTTAAGCTGATGCACAGCCTTAAGTACCAAGTAAGTAGAGTAGAGTTAGTACGGTAGAGTTAGTATGCTAGTTACTCTACCACTAACTCTACATAATGAAAACCAGGCTTAATAGTGATAGGGTCATAGTAAACATCATGCTGTGATCCTTCTTTCCCACTGGGTTCTTTTCATGTGATTATTTATATCGAATATCGAACCAGTTCAATAGGGTTCTTTTTATGCGATTATTTGTATCGAATATCGAACCAGTTCAGACACGGTTGAGAAATGTGCTCTATCTATGTGGAAGTAAACTAGGATGAAGCTTGCTGTTGAATGCTTTGCTGAAATCGAGATTACGTCTCTGTTGGTGTGTGAGTGGGTGTTCGATGCATGGGTGTGTCACATTCGAGTTCGGTGCTTTCCCAAGTCGATATTCTAAGATTATCTCTGGTCCACACTCTCTCAGCATTCAGCATTCCTAGTCTAATCACTCTCAAACTTTGTCTCATCTAAATGCGCTTGCAATCTTCACCTCTCGTGCTCATTCCCTCTGTGTCTCTTTTTTCTTCCTCTTCATCGTCTCTCTCACCCACACACTCACACTCTCTCTCTGTGTCTGTCTCTCTATTCTCATAGATGGAGAGAAAAATAGAAAATGAGCTGAATTTTAAAAGACCTCACCAGAGATTGTCAAAGGAGTTGTCACAACTTTGTTTCAAGTGAAAACAAACCATGCATTTGTTTCTCTTATGAAGTCACACTTGTGTGTGGTAGCTAAATGTTACTCTATCATTAATTTTATCTTTTATCTGTTATTTTCTGTTATCTGATTACTTTTTTGTCTTCATAATTTCTCTCAATTATTCATTATTATCAAATTATTATTAATTTGACATCTATTTCTCAAATATTAGGTCTTTTTTTATAATGTTATACACGTCTTTCGCCGGAAAATGGATTGAATAGATGACTCAACTTTGATCTCGATTCAATTGTTCAAAAGTTCAAGTTTTTTTTTTTTTGAGGGTGATGCCCACATGAGCTCTAGGCTTGTGAGTGGGTAATGAGAGAGGTGATGATGAGAGATGACCACTGTTTTTAGTTTATATCGAGAAAGTAGTCACCTGGGAAGTTGAAGTTTATAAACTACAACTTGAAAGTTTTAAAGAGGTTCTAACCGGGACCCATTTTATTTCGAAAGAAAACTTGATTCGAATTGAGTACGAATTAAAACAATATGAATTCGAACATTGCTAGAACTACATTCATAATTTCAGTAGATGTTAATAAAACAATGTTCGTCTTGAGAACATGTTATCTTCAGCAGATCATCAGTTGACACTAATGATTTGATAACAGAGTGTGATAAAACAGAACGTTTGTCTTCAGATCTGTCCGTTATTCTTTTGATTATGAGACTTGTAAGCAGTGATACTGCTATATTGGCTTCTTGCCAATTGATGAATTGATGAGACATTACTACTGAATCATTAATCAACTTTCAAGATCGATATCAGCTGTTATGACTCTGATAATGTTGTAATATATCAGAAGATATATGTTTTCTGATGTAAATTTCAAAATGCTCCAACTATACAAGCCGTAAGATGAAAGTGATTTAGTGATAACACACAATTGTATTCAACTTCGATGGGAAAGACTTCAAAAGTCTCCAATGAACCCACAAATAAAACAACAATGTTTCAGACTAGATTGTGCTTTTTACTCATGACTCACAACTTACAATCTGACTTTCATGGAGTATAGAACATTGCCAGATTATGAAAATTTTACCACAATTAATTTTACTTTTTTCAATTACACTTGAGGCCGATTGCATGAAAGTCATCATCATCAACATTATCATGATTTTCAAAATAATTAAATGCAATTATCTTCATGTAAGTTATTTAGTATAATTTTCTAGTGATTAAAAAGTTTTTTTAACATTTACTTGAAACTGAAATATATATTTTAAGCATAATCTTTTAAAGTCGGACTCCTCTCGTACAACAGGTTCATTTTGATAATAAATTACCTCATTAAAACCTTTTTTTTATGTTTCAAGCATATGAAAATTCATCCACTATACAATATTGACATCGTTGGTTGATAGTGGATGAATTCTTATACACTTAGGGCCGTATTTATGAACGTTTCCTCCGTAAGATTCACTTACCAGAGTCACTCACGAAAAGCTATTTAAAAAGTTGTAAAAAATTCATAATTCATTGTCAATCTAGATGCCTTAGCAAAATGAACTTAATATAAACTTGAAATATACTTACAACATATCTTCATTGTACAATTTATTCGATTGGTTTCACGTAGTTTAGTTTATTATTGGATATTGTGTAAAGTTTTTTGTTGACTTTTTATACTGGTAAAGAATTGAATACAGCTGTCCCTCGATAATCCGACAAATTTTAATCCGACGTACTCGGTAGTCCGACGCGCTGCCGGCGTTGCCGCGCAGTAATATGTAAACATATTTACACGCGTTGCCGTGTAAATATGTATGTACATATTGTATATTTTATTTGAATTTCTTTCCGTATTTCTTTTAAAAACTTACATGTACTGTCATTTTATATCCTGGTATTAATAAATTACATGTACCTTCACTGTTTTTTCCCTTTTTTTTAACTTCATTGTGTTCAAACGCATTAAGAATAAAACATCTTTGATAATATGACATTTTTGGTAATCCGACACTCTCTCGGTCCCTTAACTGTCGGATTATCGAGGGACAGCTGTACTACTATATGTAGCATAGCTATATCTATAGTCCACAGTTCAGATTCAGTCCACTATTGAAATTGAGCAGTAAACAGCAATAAATGAATAATTTTGTTAGTAAAATAATTATATTTATTTTATACGTGTAACGGAAACTTTACTCATAGCTGAATTTTAATCCATAATTTCATTTTTTATGAATTTTAATTCATGGCTAATTTTAGTTCATAGCTGAAACCCAACTTTGCCTTCCTATGAAATGAAAAGGGAGAGTCATACGATTCAAACACCTTAGTGTTGAAACATTTAATAACCATTAAAAATAGTTTACTAGTGAGATGAATGGAGGTTTAAGTGTGTTAGTTGGCTGGATGTGAGCATTCATACTGTATTTGCCTCTTCACCAACACAAACGCAGTGAAAATACCAGTTCGTCTAGGCCCGTTATGGAAGCTAGTATTTATTATTATTTTAGGTGCGTCAAACTCACACATGCACACACTGACAAGCCAGGGTCCAGTCAATGAATCTGCGATATCTCCATTCCCATACAACGCCTGAGAAGTTGAATCTCTTCAACTATCTCTCATTCAAGATTTTCTCGCTTCTCCTTCTTCTCTCTCGTTCTCTCTTCGAAGGTCGACCAGCACGTTAGCCGGGTCTCCCCGGACTTGTTTCCGTTTAAAGACTTCCCACTGAAGGAGACGACTGCGTTGTTTTTTGACATCAAACACTGGTGAGAAAAATGAAAGAAATATACATGTAATACGTTAGATAGCTCATGATGAGTTAAATCATCTTGTGGTGTGGCCTCCTTGGAAACAAGAAGAAGAAGCAAGAAGCAAGGAGAAGTAACAGAAGAAGAAGAAGAAGAAGAAGAAGAAGAAGAAGAAGAAGAAGAAGAAGAAGAAGAAGAAGAAGAAGAAGAAGAAGTGGAAGAATAAGGAGGAGAAAAAGAAGAAGATGAAGATGAAGGAGAAGAAGGAGAAGGGGCAGAAGAAGTTGATAAAGGAGATTAGATCCAAGAAGCGAGGAGGTGGTGGATTTCAGAGAAAGCAGGAAAGTTGTCAACAAAGCCCACCGCTCCACCGGATCTACAAATTGTGGGCCCCTCGCAAATTTATCTGAGGGCTGAGTGTTATCATTGTATCTGAATCACCAAAATTTATTCAATATTGAAGTCTGACGATTGATGAAAATCTTGAACATAAGCTAAAATTTATTTATGGGCTTATGAATGACAAATGTAAGACGTAGACTACTGCGTCAAAACATCACCCTGTGCTGAATACTTTTAGAGCTGTCCATGCGATTTGTTTCATTTCCCTTGTATTTATTCAGAATAACCAATGGCACAAACAATGGAATACTGAATTTTTGAAATTTGAATGTGAAATCATATGGTTTATCGGATACGTCACTCATTCACAAATAGATTCGCTGTCATTTTTGACCTCAAACGTTTGTATCAGTATCATAGGATCAGCTGTTGAATATTTAGAGACTGGTTGAAGTTGTTATTCCAGCATAAAGAATCAGAGCAACGGATGTGAGGTGCTGTGTATTGTTGTGACATCTTTTTTTAGTAGATATTTTACGACTTGAAGTGACTTTACATACATAAAACACACATAAATTCATATCAGACAGAAGTTGTTGCGTAAATGTAGTACCGGAATATCATTTTGAAGCAATATCGCTACCGACTTCCCTTGAAGGTTTCCTCAATATTGAAATCGATCTTTACGACTAAATACTGATCTTCTTGACTACAATAAAAATATTGGAAAATCATGTTTCTTCAGACGATTCTATCCAGAAAATATTGTTTCATACTATTCAATTCTTGTTTGTTGGTTATTTATTCATATACATATAAAATACGAACACGTATGACAGTTTTAATGTAGATGAAAAAGTGATATATTCCAAATACAAATATTAATAGGCTATATGCTTACATGCATGACAGATAATGTCGATAAAAAAAGTAGACTAATGCAAGTGCAGTACCAATATGTGTGTATATGTGCATGTATGGCAGATAATGTTTATGAAAAAGTGATATATTTCGAATTACAATTTTAATGTTTGCTAGAGAATGTATTCAAACTTCCAAGTTTATTCTTGAATTCGAATATTATTAGGAATACGTAATACAGTGTTGGGCTACTATGTTACAAGTTATGCAAAGTAGTTCTTACAACCCTTTAGAATAGAAATTCGTAGCAGAAGCTGAGAAATCAAATAATTGAAGATGAGGCAATGCAATTGTAAAAGTTATATGATATTTTGAGTTCTTCAAACACTAAGTAAGTAAGCTTACTGGATATTTTTCATTCATTGAATAAGAACACTGATTTCATAAACAACTGGGTTTCAACAATTAAGTCACTATTGATATGCTATAATTGTAATTCTAGCTTATAAGGGAACACAGGCTTGGTGACATTACTTAGGGCGATGTTTTATGTAACACAGATTACAATTGCAAACCTCACATAGATTTGTAACACAGAAGACATTTGTAAACCTCACACAGATTTGTAACACAGAAGACAATTGTAAACCTCACATAGACTTGTGAAGCTGTGTAATTCAGTTACATTTTGTGAAACAAGAACATGAATTCGAAATCTCTCACATGTGCAGTCAAGTTAATTATTTTCATTGAGGTATCATGTTGAAAAAAATACAATTGAGCTACATTAATGCGTTCAAAATTGAGTTTTGTAATGTTTGAGCTCTAGAAATATGACAAATTTACAAACATGACATTTCAAAAATTACATTATAAACATTTACCAACTCTAGATAGCTGTGTTTTGTTTCTTATTTTTGAGCTTTTGCCAAAAAAAGTGAAACAAAAAATGTTTCACATAAATTATTATTCAATTAGTGGCAGTCCGTTTAGGACAAAAATGAATTTGAGACTGCCAACAGAGCACACTCGTATTATTCAACTTTTTTGAGTTTTTTTTTACAAAAAGTCATCCTGCGTCCGTATTTATCCTGCGTTTTACAATAAATTGCCATCGTGGCTGCAGATGTGATCTGACTGCTTTCAGCTAAATGAATGAAACCAGTCACGTCATTGGCACGGTTTCCATTCATTCAGTTAAAAGCAGCCGTGTTGGTATGCTCCTTGTGTAGAAATTGCAATTCCACTCTTTGTACAGCTGGTTCTTTAAAGTGATATGAACTTTTTCGTGAAATTGATTGGATGGTTCAATTGGTCATTTCATAAGATATCTAAATAATTATTTTCTCCAGGAAAATTGGTATAAAACTAGAGAACATTGGTGTTGAAGTCTTTATTGATTGAAAAGAAAGTATTTTCTTTATTGAATGAAAGACAGTCCGTAGCCGAGGGCGATAAGCGCCAGTCTAATGATCCAAAGGCTCCGCGATCAATCCAAGTGGTCATAACCACAAATTTATTACAATAACGAGATACCGGTTTCGGTTGTTACATCATTATCTTTTATCTATTTGAACTAATTTTCTAATTTAATTTTATTATACTAGTTCAATTGGTGATACCATAAGATTTCTAAATCATCGTTTTTTTAGTTTTTGTACTAAAATTTGTAAGAGTATACATAAGACTACAAGAGTATAGTTGGTTAATTTTGCTAAGGCACCTGATTAACAATGATACACTCAACAACAATCATCACAAATTTTTACTATCTTCAAAGTCTATAAGAATTATGCCATTATACAATATTATCATGGCTGCATCACGGTGGATGAATTCTTATACTTTGCATTGCATCACGGTGGATGAATTATTATACTTTGCATTGCATCACGGTGGATGAATTCTTATACTTTGCATTGCAGAAATCTTTAATAAGTTAATTCATTGTCAGAACGTGACCTGGTGCCCATGGTCGGAGTTAAAGGATATTTCTTGGGGGGGGGGGGGCTACCTGGGGGTCCTTCTGACATAAATAATTTTTTTGCTACAAACTATTATATAACTACATTTATAACATTTGCTACAATAGCTACAATAAGTTGTGGGGGCTTAGCCCCCTAGCCCCCCCCCCTTAAATCCGCCCATGCAGGTGCCTCAGAAAAATGAACCAGTTGTACTCTATCCAGCGACTAGAGCATATCTTAAACATAGTCACACACATACTCAACATACAAAGCACAATGTCACTTTTTGTTACTCCAATTATCATGTTGGATGTTGTCAACCATGGAAACTATTCACAACTATGGACTTTGCTGCTATTCATGAGAGAGTAATAACTGTAATTATTGCATTGAATGCGTATGATTCTCTGTACGTCTCTGATCCCTTTCGGCCAAGTAGTGAGTAATTACAAGCCGATTTGAAGGTCGGTTTCATTGGTCGGGGTAGTACATGAACTGGATCAATAAGTACTCGAAGTAAGACTCATTGAAGTGAGACCCAGCATAGAGAAACTCGGAATTGAGAAACAGAATCATTGAATGGAATATTCAACTCTGGATATTCGTTTTCCAGTTGAATAGATCATAATCGCTTCGTCCTAAGTACTAAATAATCTATTAATATTCTCATTGAATTCTGTTTTTAATGCTTGAAATCCTTTGATAACAAAGTATTGCAGTATTGAAATAGAGATAATTCTGACTATTGTTTGAGGGAGGTTTGTCAGTTGGACAAGATACCATAACCACAGACAATACCATATTACCATATCATGGCTATTCATGAAGAACTAAAATAGTGTAAAACTTGAGTAGAACTGTCTTGTAAAAGTAATTTCTTCCTCGAACAATAATAACCAGTAAGTTATTGTACTCTGGTATCATATACTTCTGTCACCCTTTGTTACTTTTGTAACTTATTACAAAATTACTTTCTTATTTATGTAACTTTGTTACTAATTGTTACTTTTATGTTCGATCTATTGTCTCTATCATAACTGTTTTGAGCCATTACTTGATTGTATTACTTTATACTGTGTGATTAGTGTTGTTCCTTACATGCTGCGTTTAAATTCGTTCGAAATTGAATTCAAAATCGCAGATTCCTATGTATTTTGACATTATAATCATATTATTATAATGTCAAAATAACAATAAAAAATAAATCAAATAAATAGGTACTGGAATTCTACGAATTCCATTCAGAATGTACAGTTTGCCACAGAAAGGACTAATATGCTTTATCTGAAATTTTGCTATGTTACCTGGATTGGTAATACCTCATTGATTAAGTACCTCATTAGAACAATACTGATCAACTTTCTACTATGTTCAAATCGTATGAGAATCCATTTCACATGATACAATACTGAAATGACTGCAACCTAGTGGATGGATTCTTATAAAATTTGAACTCTGTAAAACGTTGTGATTAGGTTATACATTGTCAATCTAGACGTCAAAACAAAATGATCAAGTTTTTGGTATGTATGTATGTCGATGGCGCAACAGCCCTATGTGGGCTTAGGCCTACCAGCTGGTTGCCAGTTTCACATCCACTTGACTGAATCAGCAGAGGTGAATGATCATTAACCAGAAAAGATGTAACGTGTGGTTAGCACATTGACACCTCAACCATAAGCTAGTCTTCGCAACCCAGTGATGGGAACAAAGCACTGCTGGATAACATTGTGTTAAACAGCTATATAGTGCAATGCAACAATTTAATATGCCTCCAAAATATAGGGAGTGACTGACTAGCCTTACTAACGATTAGTCAGGCTTCCAATGGAGGGTATCAAGTTTTTGGTGGGTTGTGTTAATAATTTTGCACTCTTCCAACTAATTTCTGTCTACTAAGATAACATTTTGTCAGTTTTTCCATTCATTTAGTTTTTTTAGAGAGTTCTACCCGATAATTAGATCCTTTCCACTGGATTTATGTTCACTAAAATCATTATTAATATCGATCTTCTCATGTTTGTAGAGTTTTGTTCGATAATTGAACCCTTTTTAAAAGATTTTAGACTAATAAAATGACTTATCAATTGTTTTCTGTATAAAAAGTTTCATACAGAAATTGAACCTTTTCAAATTGACTTTAAATGCCAATAAATGCCAATCATTTCATTCTTTCCATCAAGTTATTAGAGTTATTTTTGATAATTTGACTCCTTCCTATGGATTTCTGTCTGAGCCGTAGCGCCCACTGAGGTGGAGTGGCGATAGCGTGGCAACACGCTAAATATAAACATATGAAACTAAATGAAACAGCGCACATCGAGGCGATCATTTGTACACCTTTAGTTTACAAACATTTAGTTTCATAAACATATGAAACTAAATGAAACAGCGCACATCGAGGTGATCATTTGTACACCTTTAGTTTCATATGTTTATATTTAGCGTGTTGCCACGCCATCGCCACTTCACTTCAGTGGGCGCTAGGCTTAAGAGAACAACGTTTTGTCAATTTTCCCTTCTATCAAGTATTTAGAGAGTTTGCGCGATAATTGTATCCTTTTCAATGAATTTTCATTCAATAAAATGTTTTTTAATTGATCTTTGTGATCAATTGATTGATGTTTTTGGAATTTTGTTCGATAATCGAACCCTTTACAATAGATGTTTCCCAGTAAAATAACTTATTATGTTTTTAGAGTTTTGTCCGATAATCGAACCCTTTACAATAGATGTTTCCGAGTAAAATAAGTTATCATGTTTTTAGAGTTTTGTCCGATAATCGAACCCTTAACAATAGATGTTTCCCAGTAAAATAACTTATCATGTTTTTAGAGTTTTGTCCGATAATCGAACCCTTTACAATAGATGTTTCCCAGTAAAATAACTTATCATGTTTTTAGAGTTTCGTTCGATAATCGAATGCTTTTCAATAAATTTCTTTCTAATAATATAATGCTTAATGGTTGTTTTTCGTTTTGTTTTTGACAGCCATGAGGCGCGAGTGATGGGGGACGAAGTAGGCGGCCCTGGTAGCCCGGAAAAGCCGGCACCAGGCACCACAACCTTGAAGGTGCACCTTCCCAATGGCGGATTCAATGTGGTCCGGATCGGCGAAGCAGCTGATATCAAGGTATGCGCAACTAACTTGTTTACACCATATTCGGCTGTTCAACTCAAACATGATTATCGTCTAAATAGATGGCCACTATAATTCCAATCACCTAAAAACAAATGCAGATTGAATGTATTCAAATGTAATTTATTTTCCTTATCACATTATATGGAAGAGAAAGAATCCGTCATTTATACCGTGATCCATGCCAAGATTTCATTATTGGGGCGTTACGATATACATGATTATCGTCAAAATAGATGGCCACTATAATAATAATAATAGGATTTATTGGATCAAGCAATACAATCTTATAGGAAAGAAAAAAAACAGGTGTTAACCCAAAACCTCTTCTGTTTTGAAATTTAGTCTGATAGAATGTTCAAATTATAAGGTTATGTTCAATATTTTTGTTCACATCAACGATTTCCACTTGAAAAAACACAAACCGAAAATAAATTATGAATTTTAAATTTGAAAAGGTCAATGAAAAAGCCGAAAAAACACCAAACAATTTGAAAATTTGAAGAATTCCAATCACCTACAAACAAATGCAGATTGAATATATTCAAATCTAATTCATTTTCCTCATCACACTATGTGGAAGAGAAAAATTCAGTCATTTATAATACCATGCCAATATTCCACTACTGGGGTGTCCCTTGTATAATTTATTTAAATTGAATTGTTATCTTCTTATAACTTGAGTTTACATTGTTATGTTGATTTTGTTCTCTGACTATAGAATGATTGGTTATTACTGTATAATGAAGAAATGTTTGTATACTGCGATTCATTTAATTTGATGCTTAGAGATCAGTAAACAGCTGATGTTACGCAGCTTTGACACAATAATCCAAAGACTATTTAAAGTCTTAAAGACCTTTAAAGTCTTTGAAAGACCTTTTTGAAGAAGACCTTTATAAAGTCTTTGCAATAATCTGCGAGATTCAACATTTGTAGGTTAAGATTGTGTTGTGTCACAGCCGCGTAACATCAGCTGTTTACTAATCGCCAAGCGTCAAATTAAATTAATTGCAGTAGCCTATACGTGCAATGATTCGCTTGTTATCAGCTGACAGTGTCAGCTAACACCAGTGAGTATTGAGGCTAGTGGATAGCGCCCTATAATACTAGTATCCTCTGTATAGTGGATACTATAATGCGCCCTTTTCCAGTTTTTGAGTCACTATCATTGGTGATGGTGACAGCTGATACTGTAGTAAGCAAACCATCGCATCATTGCAGGTGTAAACGCTTCTTAATACAGTATTAAAGTCTATCATTTAACTCAAATCACGTAAAATGCAAATAGAATAGATATCAAACTAAGAAAATAATTGCTACAGTTTATATTTATATTGTGAAGCCTCTCCATAATTGAAATAAAGAAACGATTTTGTTTACATTGAAATGCAGGACCTAGGTAATAACATGAAACCTAGGTCATGTATTTCAATGTAAACTAATAAAGTGAAATTGACAAAAATGTTTCTTTATTTTAATTAAGAAAATAATGATTCAGATCAAATAAATTCCGGCATTTAAACCCTAATACATGCTTGGATCACAAATTATCTCAATTATAATCACATAAAAGTTGATCATCCATATAAAATAATGTCATTATCCAAACAATTGAAAACCTTTAAGCAAATTAGATTATTTCCGTCATTTAAAACCTTATTTTTGTCAAATTTCCATGGTTACAATTACTTTTTGAAGCTGATCAACCATTATTCAAACAATCAAAATATTGTTGAAAACCAAATAAATTCCGTCATTTATAATGTTATTAGTAGCAAGATTTCATTGCAACAACCAGCCTTCAAGTTGATCATTCATATGAGTAATGTCATTGTACATACTAGTAAAAAACCTAAAGCAAATTAGAGGATTTTCGTCATTTATTAGCCCAATTTCAAGGCTTTATTGTGTAAATCTCAATAATCATTGGAATAGTTGATTCAAATAAACATAAAAATTTACAAATTGCAGGAATTCCATCACATTTCCTGATCCCGCAATTCTTTCATTTTTATCAGTGTTTTGTTCTAAACAAGAGAAAGGTGAATAATTATAAAAATAAATTCATGTTCATCATATTAACATTGATTGTTGAACGTGAAGAACTTACTACTAATTATAATTTCTACTTTGAATTGAAAAATTGAAATTTCTTTTTGATTATTAATGCAAAAACCATTTCAACCTCAAAATGTGATGATTAGCTCCGTTTCTTCTAGTGGTGTGATTAGTTTTAAATTCCAGTACTGAACGTACATTCACTTCTCATATTTCAGAAACATTCACGGAAATAGCCTACATAGTATTATTAGGTAACAGTTATTCAATAACAGTCTCATTTAGCTGGTACTGTAGCTGTATTGTAGTGTGTATTAGTTAGAAAATATTGCAACCTTGATTTAATTCTGTTTGAATTATTCATTCATTTATTTATTGATACACAATTCCCAACAAAATACAAACCATAAAACAATCATTCAATTCACAATAGGAAAAGGTGATATTAATAGTAATATTAATAGAAAAGACGCCATCACACTAAAAAAGAAAGATAATTGTATAATTCATTAAATCACTATGAAATTCTTATCAGAAACAAACTAATGACTTGTAACAAAATTTAAAAAATCCTCGAAATAAATATTTGGAGATCATTTTAATCTTGCAATATTTATGAATTAATGCTGTGGTAACTACATCTCATTCCCATTCTAATACTGTATTTAATGTCTTGAAAACATAATGTTTCTTTTTTCCACTTTCGATAACTTGAATTTCGCTTCTTTATGTAGATAGATAGATGAATAAATAACTTTATTTTTAATTTTGTACAATACAAAAGTTCAACTTGTTTGTAAAAATTCAACTGATTGATTTTGTGTTTTAGGGTTTTATTTCAATCCAAAAGTGTTGTGGGCGATGTTGAAGCATAGAAGCTCCCCTCTTCCATACAACCCACGAAGAAGAGATTTATCAGGATTTTTTAGTGCATACTGTCTACCGTTTACTCCATACTGAGTACTGTTGATTCTTTAGCATTGCAAAATATCAATTTGACTTAAAAATACTGAAAAAAATTTCAATTTGATTGAAGTTTTAAGATTGAAGTTTATATATGCACTAAAGAAAAAGCTTATAAAAACAGCATAATCTAGAGACTGGTCCAAAAAAATGTATCCACTGTTTAAAAGTCCATAACTTGCAAACTAATTGATGGAGTTGTCTCATCTTTGGGGAAAGTGTAGCTTAAAGTTCAACTTAAACATATCAATAATAATCTAGGTCTTTTAAACAATGGATACATTTTTTTGGACCACTCTGTATTTCAGTTGGACTGTTGAAAAAATTCTTATGAATAATATTGTAATTCCAGTAATCTCTTCATCTTGTATGTATTTGTTTTATATAATTTCATATGTTTTGTTTATATTTTAAAGCAATAGGCAAACTGTTGAGTGGGCGTAGCTTATCTCAGTACATTGAATCATAGAGAAAGCATACGTCAAGTACGCTTTCTATATGATTGAATCCACTACAGTACTTGCTAATATTATTAAGTTAGCAGCATAACTTATTAAACTAAATTTCTACTACATTAGTTACAATGTAACAAGCCACTCTTTCATGCTTTGCCATTTCTTCAGACTCATTATCAACCCTATTCTCATCACCCTTCCCATTACCCACCCACAAGCTCAGAGCTCATGTGGATTTAAAAAAAATTATCACGTTCATAAAAATCGTCATTATTCAAATTTTAACGTTCATTTACTCAACAATAACTTGTCCTACACAATTTCATTGAATGCCATTTACTGTAGAGACTGATCTTTTTGAGTTTAAATAGAGAATTGACTTTATTTCACAAGTTAAATTTCTTATAACAATAGAGATGTAGGTGTAATTGAAGCGCGTAATTCAACTTGAACGTACACAACAACTGAAGTAGGTCATGTGAATAATTCAACAACCGTGTGTGAATTCAATTACGGTATGAGATAATTGAAATTGAATAATTTACAGTCTGATATTTGTATCCTTATCCTGTCTGCATGTTCTGGAAGGCAGTCTTCAATAGTGAGTTAATATAATAAATAATTATTTCAATTATAAAACTCAGGATAAACTTGAGGAGAGCGAATAGGCTTGTGCCATTTTTTCACAACTATATGTGGCGTATGCCACAAATTTTCAACTATATTAATCAAGTAGTATAGGCCAAATGATCGAACATGTAGACCCCACCTCATTTTTAACATAGCATTGATTGATGGATTAGTTTATTCAATTACTTTTACTGATGAGTGGCAAACTCATGTTTGTGGGTACCACAAACATTCTGGTACATCTTGTTGAATTTTGCTTTTGTTCTTTTTTAAGAAATGGTGTCGAATGATGTGTCAGGTAACTTACTTGTCAAATTTTGAATCTTATCAACTTTTATATTTTATCAACGTTTGTATCTTGTCAACATTTGAAACTTTTGTACAGTAGCACACCTTGTCTAATACTGCTACAGAATTTTGTTGCTGCACAATGGTTTTTGCTAATTTTCAATTATTTGATGTATAATTTGAATTTTAATTCTAGTTAACCTGAAATAATGTTATAATAATATATAATATAGTTTAAATAATGAAATAATTCAACTATTCTTTTAGCTTTTTTCCTATCATTTATCCAATCATTTGTTGATATCTCCTGTTTCAACTCAACTGGTAAAATTGACACATTCGTTCCATCTAAGAGATATTTTCTGTTGATTCATTATATATATTATAAATTATAATATTTCTAACTAATATTGAAAATTCATCTCCTAAATATTATATTTTTCTCTTGTTTAAATTGTTAATGTTTAATTATGGCTCCTCACTCTGGATTACCCTTGAGGATGCCTTTTTAGACAACAGACTTACATTGGTTCTTTCCTAAGAATGTAATTTTGAATTTATTTATATTCCACTGGACAGTGCTTGTTAGTTTTTCTCCTGCTTGCAAACAAATTCTAATTGAATTTAGCAAGCAGTATCTTATTTTGGATAATATTAGTTATTTTATAAAAGACAGTACATTATTTCGCTTTATTACTCTGTATATTAATGATATTTTATAAAATACTTGTATGCCTATAATGTATATTTCATGTACTTGTAATATTGTTTTTCCAAAATAAAGAATTATTTGATTTGATTTGAATAAAAATTATCAGAAATTATATCGATTTGCTAAATTGAATATTTTTCTGTTACAGGAGATAATACAACTAGTCACAAGTCGCTTTGCATCAAGTCCTCGTGAATTCCAAAGATGCTATGCTATGCGGCTATCTCATTCATCTGGACAAGTCCATTGGTTACAACAGGACAACACCATGTTCCAGGCAAGTGATCTGAATTTCGGACGCTATGTAATGTTCAAAAATATTTCAGCAATAATATCTAGTTACCATCTTGAACCAGTTTTGGAGAGGAACAAGATAAGAAAGTTACAGAGACCATTAAAACTGAATCAAAACAAATAACAAACGAAAATAACAATATTGTACTCATTGAAAGATAAATAATTTAGCATATTCCAATTAATAAATGAGCGGAACTAGCTTGCTTAACCGACAATAAGGATAGTTTACGAGTAATAACTGCACTCAAATAACCGACCAAAATCTCAAAAACAAGTAGTAAAAACGTTAAACTCTGAACGTAAAGCAGTTAAAACCAATACGTTGTGCTACAGATTAAAATACAGAAGCCAAAACATCCTGTGTAACCGAAACAACATTTGTATGGCTTTTAAAATAATTTCTACAATCATAACACTAGTTATTCCGAGGTATTACACAACAGTTATCAATTTGTAGGAATAGGGAATTCGGAAATAACTCACATTATGTTCAATGTATGATTAATGCTTTCTATAACAATATTTTCCATTAATAAGTGTCTATTTAATATTTGAGACTGTTATGTTTTGTTAGAATATTAGCTGAAATGGCTTTTATTCCATTAAATAGCTTTACATTGTTGTCTATTGAAATTCAATTCAACTCGTATTCAGAATTGGTTCAAAATATTGAGTATGATTTTATCATTCCTATTACTTTTGTTTCTTCTTTTATAATCCTTTCCGTTTATTATTTTAGTAATAACAAGCTGTCCCGGCGAACTTCGTATCGCACTCTTCCCCCCCACCAAATGTCCCCCCTCTTCTCCCCACAAATGTCCCCCCTTCATACCACCCCCAAAAAATGTCATCCCACAAATGCCCCCATCCATTCCCCCCCAAATGTCACCCCCACATATCCCTCTTCATGTCAAACCCCTCTTTACCATAAAATGTCCCCCCCCTCCTCCCACCGATTATTTTTTTCATATTTATTTATTTATTTCTTTTTATTTTTTTTTTATTTTAATTTTTTTTTTTTTTTTTCAATTTATATTTTTTTAATTGTATTTCCGTTCTTCAATTTTTATCAGTCCTATTCTAATTAAAAGAATTTTTTTCATATTTATTCATTTTAATTTTTTCATTTTAATTTATTTTTTATTTTATTTTTTTTCCGTTCTTCATTTTTTTATCAGTCCTATTCTAATTAAAATAATTTTTTTCATATTATTTATTTCTTTCTTTTTAATTTTTTTTTTTATTTCAATTTATTTTTTTTTTTTCAATTTTATTCCCGTTCTTCAATTTTATTATTAGAAACAATAAAACATGCATAATACGAACGATGACTCATTATTAATAATTGATGATTGTAGCGTAAAAAATAATTAGAGTAGAAAACCTAGAACAAAAATAACGGTCCGGAGCGGGGTTTGAACCCGCAACCTCTAGGTTATCACGCAGAGACACTATGCACTGAGCCACGGAGGCTTAGGATATGCATGCTAATTTATCTGATCTTCAATCGCGATCATCTTTCCGTTGTAGGTACACGTTCGGCCGGCAAGTTTGAAAGTAGGTCTGTGAAATGTTTGATAGGTTAGGTCATTAATCTACTAATTATTTATTAATTATAAAGGGATTTTCTTATATTTTAATACATATTATGTTAACCAGTGCTGTAAAAATTCAAACTAATCCAAAATCATCTAAATCGGTTCAGCCGTTCTCGAGTTATAAGCGAGCGTACAGACACCAACTCTCTCTTATTAATATAGATATATTTTCTTTCAATGGGGGTAAGATTTTTCCAATTTGAATAAACTGTCAATAAAATCTTCAGTCTATGAAAAATTTAGCAAACGCGTAAGGGATTTTCAAAATGCGGTGATTGTATGTGATAAATATACTTTTTGTCAATACTAATATTCCGTGTTTATATTTTTTCCCAACTGTAATAAGAATTATCAATGAATTTTTAGGTGAAAGAGCGTTTCGAGAAGGAGCACTCACCTATTACAGACTGGAGGTTCGAGCTAAGGGTTCGCTATGTTCCAAATAACCTTATTACTCTCTATGATAGAGATCGAGTCACGTTCCACTTTTATTATGATCAGGTGAGCGCTTATCAACCTAGTTTAACATATTTTTCATATTTTATTCAACAAGTTATTGATAGCTGTGTACATAAATCATCATAAAAACCATAAATCATCATGGGTTCAGTCATTCCATGTTATACAATTGCAGGACATCATGAGTGATATCTCCAAACTCAATTTTTCCAACTTTGATCCCACTTTTATTTGTGAAAAGATATTGACAACATAATTTAATTCCTATTTTTAAAAAATGAATATTCCCAGAAGGTTTTTCATTTTTAAATGAAAATAATAATTTCTCGTAGTAGTGAAGTTGATATTGAAGTAGTTATCCATATTGTATAAAAAGACGCGAAGTTGTCACAACCACAATTTATAAAAAATATCAAGATACGGGTTACGTTTTTTACACCATTATCAATCCCTGTTACAATTTTCATCACTTATATATTTGTCTATCTATGTATTGTTGTTATTTTATCCTGTATAGTGCTATTTTATTTGGAATAAATAAATTGAAATTGAAAATTGAAGTAGAGTGAAAGTGTAAATTGAAAGTGTATCGGTTTCTACAGATTATTTTAATAAATTTGTTGTGAGAACTTCGTGTCTTTTCATTAAAAAATCATAACAAGGAAGGATTTATTCTATGTTATGTTAATTATAAATAGAAGAAATACTCTGAAGGCTGAAAATGGAATATATAACGCCTTTTTTAAAAATGACTCATGTTTTTCATTAGTAATAATAATTTTATCCTTAAAGCTGAACTAAAGTATAATTAGGTGAATTTTGGTGGTTTATAATTCCACTTACTATTTTCTGAAATGGGGAATTTCACATTTAATTTATTTTACATAATCTATTCTTGATCAAAACAATATTTAAATGATTTTATTAAAACTTAGTCAATCTTCGAAGTCTACTAGCTGGAGCAGTTGATATGTTTTAGATCTTTCCCCAAAAAATTGTTCATGATAGTCAATTGTACTGTATCTGTGTTTGTATCTGACCTGTGATCTTTATCAATCAGCTAACAGAACCAGTACAACAAACCACATCGATTTTTATCAATATTCATGAAACCAATATTCTCCACCACTATTATTACAACAATATTTCAAAAGCTGGATACTTTTGTAATCAAAGTATTCATCTTAATTTTTTGTCCTAGATATGGAATATGCCCTCTTTATTGATTATTACACAGTCAATTGGTAATCAAGTTATTCTCTTATATTGTAGGCCTGATTTACATGAAATTCTATTATAGTTGTATGGATTAAGATAATAGATTAAGAATAATAGATAGTTATTAGAATAATCACAAACTCTTACAGATTGACTCACTGCAGACCATTGTTTGTTGAAATAAGGATACTAGTAGTTCTGTGATTACTGTAGTTCATGTGGATTACTGGCAAAAAACTTTTACACTGCCTAATTCTTTTCAATTTTTTTACAGGTCCGTAACGACTATATATCGAGTGAATGGGGTGCTAGAGTTGATCAAGAAATAGCTATTCAACTATGTGTGCTAGCAATGAGGCATTATATCAGGGATATGTCAAATGTATCTCTTGACAAAAAGTCTGGTCTTGAGTACATTGAACGTGAGGTATGTATTTGTTATCGTACTCCAAAAATTATGTTTCTACCATTATTTTTTGTTATGATTATCTCTCATCAAGAATACTCAACTATTTTCTAATTGATTATCTGATTGATTAAAATGATTCAAAACTTTTATTTCTAACAGTCCCCTATCTATTTTCAAAGCAAAATGAGTCTCTGCTAGATTTATTAATCTCATTATTTACAAATAGCACTACTCAGGAGAGAAAACCAGGCTTGTAGCCTAGACTCCCCATCTCTCTTATAGCCGTAAAGTGTTCAAATAGAGACTATAATCATCAGACTATACATTTTCCAAATTTAATAAATAGACCAATTGGGTTTATATCTATTCTTCATTTGAATTTGTTAATAGTAAAATTGATGACCAGACTAAGACTATAGATAATCAAACATTAAAACTGAATGAATGCCTCAGACAAATTGAAGCGTTGAGGAAGGAGAACGTTGACCTCAGGAAGAAAGTGAGTGAGCTGGAGGAGAGGCTTGAAGAGGCGGAGCAGTACTCTCGCTCCAATAGTCTTGAAATTCATGGAGTACCGGAAGCTGTAACTGAGGATGTCTACGAGACAGTTAGAAGAGTGTGTACTGCACTTGACGTCAACATCACACGTGAAAAAATTGACGTATGTCATCGCCTAGGGAAGCCAAAAGGAGAAAATCGTCCCGCAGGAATCATTGTTAAGTTCGTCAGAAGAGAGGACAAATTCACAGTGCTGGCAAAGAGGAAAGTGAAGCGGAATTTATCCACTCAGGACATTGGTTTTCAAAAAACACCCCCCGCTCCCGTTTACATCAACGAGAGTCTGAGTCCGGGAAGAAGGCGACTCTACGCTGCAGCCAAAGAGGCAAAGAAGAGGAGCAACTACATGTACCTATGGGTGGACAAGGGGAAAATCTTCATGAGGAAAGAGCAGGGTAAGCCATGTGTGAGAATAACATCGACGAGTGATCTTGCAAAACTGTGAATTTCTATTCTAGAACGGTTTCATGTTTTCCAGATGAAAGTAGTAACTGTCTTTATCCATTTTAAAATTAATTTTGCAAAGCTGGCTAATAGAGGAGAGAACATTTATATAGTAATTCGTTTGCTGATAAATACTATTGATTTAATTACATACTTTCATTTTTTGTCGTATTCTGCTCGTATTTTCAACCTAGTAATGTCAGATGATGGTTTACGTAGTTTTTACTTGTATATCGGTGATATATGTAATTGTATTGGTAATGAGAAAAATAATGAAGTGTACAATTCTTTGAGAACTGTTGAGATGAGCAATAAAAAAAGGGAGGAAAAGATAGATAGGTGTACTTACGTTTGTATATATTTTACTTACACGCATATACGTATACTAATAGCACTACTTGTTTATCTTATATACGGATTTCATAATGAGGATTTAATACGTGCATTGTCAATAATTTCGATATTTACTTGTTCAAACTTTAAAATTTATCAATGCTTTCCAAATATGCTAGTTGCAATATGCAGTGATGTAGTGAGTAGTATATGCAATATGTATGATGAGTATTAGAAAATACAGTTCTATGTTATGTGTACATTTGAACATACGTAGTATGAGGGAAAACTTTGACTCATTTCTACTAGAGTTAAGTCAACTGGACGAACTACCTCTAATAATTGTTTTAAGCGAGGTGTGGATTTATGAAAATGAGCTAGATATTTATAAGATTGATGGATATCATCATTATGCGAATTGTAACGACTCGTATAGAGCAGGCGGAATAGTAGTTTTCGTTAAGGATGGAATAAATGTAAATCACGATAAACTAAATTTCATTTCAGCCGACGGTTTAAAATTGTACTGCACTATAAATAACACGAATATTTGTGCCTTAGCCTTTTATCGATTTACAGGTGTTTCAGCGGACATCTTTGTGCGTGAGCTAAGCCATGATTTGGATCAGATTATAGATGAATGTGTAATTTTGACAGGAGATATAAATGTAGATTTGACAAGTACAGCTCGAACAGTGGATGAATATAAATTTATGATGAATAGCTATGGATTCGATTCTTATATTAATACTCCAACGAGGATAACAGGCAGAACATCCTCTTGTATTGATCATTTATACATCCGTGCGAGCCCAAAAATTCTTAATCTGATGAATTTTGAAGGAACCGTTTGTCACAATAATATAACTGACCACTCAATGATAAAATTATTCGCTAATCTCACTGATAGAAGGATTCCTGATAATGCCCAAGACAGTAATAACTTTCTCTCTTTCAAACAAAGAGAGAGTGGATAACAATAAATTCTAAAAGAAGTTCAACAGGCCGATTGGTCTGATGTTTATCAATGCTCCAATGTTGACCTAGCTTTTGATAATTTTATAGTTAAAATAAAAGATTGCTTGCAAAATCCTTGCATAAATTTACCTTTCATAACAAAAGAATAAATTCAGAAAACCTTGGATGAACAACAATTTATTGAAAAGATTGAAAAAGAATACTTTATATAGGAAACTTTCCCTGGAACCAGAAAATGTTAATATTAAGCTGGAATACTATACTCTCTGTAAAAATTTAAAGAAAGAATTATCCGACGTAAAGGAGAAATATTATCAGGATACTTGTTCTAAACTTAAAGGAGATTCTAAGACGGCTTGGAAAATAGTAGACTCTCTCATAGGCTTGAAAAAGAAATCTATTGAGGTGAAAGAAATATCTAACGAACAAGGGGAACTTATTACAGATAAAGGTAGAATAGCTGAAGAATTTAATAAATATTTCGTAAATATAGTTTCGACACTAGATTTCCATCCAAATGACAGTCCTACTCCTCAAACATATAGAAACAGATTTAATTTCGACCAGCCTAGCGCATCTTTCTTTTTTATGCCCACATGCCCAATAGAAATACAACAAGTGATAGATGATTTAAAATTGAAAAAGTCTCCTGGAAAGGATGGAATTGCCACCACAACAATTAAGGCTGCTAAAGAATTTTTATCAGTAATTCTATCACACATATTTAATTTAAGCTTCGAATCTGGAACGTTTCCGAGACAGATGAAGGAAGCTGTGGTAATAACAATTTTTAAAGGAGGAGATACTAGAAATATGAGCAACTACAGACCAATAGCTCTTTTATCTGTTTTTTCAAAAATATTTGAGAAGCTCGTTAGAAACAGAATACAAAATTTTTTGAATGCTAGTAATTTTTACAGCCCCAATCAGTTTGGCTTTAGAGCCGGACTTAGAACAGAGGACGCGATGAGGCAGGTACTCTCCAAATTTTATAATGGTATAAATGATAGTAAAAAGGTTGCCGGTCTCTTCCTAGACATAAAAAAAGCCTATGACTGTGTCAATCACACCATACTACTGAGGAAGCTGCATGATGCCGGTATTAGAGGTATATGTAATGACTGGTTTAAAAGTTTTTTGTCAGATCGCACTCAGCAAGTTGAGGTTGGAGGCTGTTTGAGTGATGTTGCTAGTATAGGGAATGGGGTACCACAAGGCTCAGCTTTATCTAGTGAGCTATTTCTAATTTATATAAATGATCTTTGTGATGGTAGATTTAATGGGGCGGTGACATCATATGCGGATGACACTGCGCTGTGTTATGCCGCAGACACAGATGCTCAATTGAAAACTCAGATAAGGGAAGAT
Source organism: Laodelphax striatellus (assembly GCA_017141395.1). Taxonomy (NCBI): domain Eukaryota; kingdom Metazoa; phylum Arthropoda; class Insecta; order Hemiptera; family Delphacidae; genus Laodelphax; species Laodelphax striatellus. Next base: position 15,575,583 of record CM029544.1, on the reverse strand, counting down.
CTCGAAATTATTAATTACTGGCTGCACCAAAACTCACTTAGACTTAATATTGGTAAAACCAAAATATTAATGATTAATCTCCATCAGCAACCGCTTTCTTTTAGTGTACCTTTTCATGTTGCAGGCTGTAATGACGCAGCCAGCTGTAGCTGTGAACATATTGATGAAGTCAATAGTCTAAAATATCTTGGTATCACCATAGATTCGCAGTTGAGCTGGGGTACTCATATTAGTAATTTGAAGCTGCATTTGATTATAGCTTGTAGAAAGTTTTATTACTTGAGGAATTTGTGTCCGATTAACATTTTAATAATGCTGTATTATGCACTGGTTGAAAGTAGGTTGCAATACGGTATCACAATTTGGGGAGGGGCTTACTTTACCACTCTCAGCCCTCTGTTGGTTGGCCAAAAATTTATAATACGAGTAATATGTAAAAAACCAGCCCGTCATAGTTCTTTGGTTCTGTTTAGGGCTAAAGAGATACTGCCCTTGAGGTACTTATACTTTTTTAAAGTACTGGAGGTTTTCTTTGAGCGAAGTGGCCTGTCCGGAGGTGCATTACTTTATAGTCACCCAGCACTAAGGGCAGGCGGATCAATTATTCCACCCAGACCTAAAAAGGAGAAATTTAGGAGATGTTTTTTGTATGTTGCTCCACGAGTTTATAATGTGTTGCCTTTTGAAATAAGAGCTGCAAATAAATTGAACCGTTTTAAATATTTACTTAAGAAGTGGCTATTTGAAAAGGATTCAGTTGAAACATTTTTTTAAGGATCAAGAGTATTTGTAGACATATCCTTTACATAGTAGGCGTTTCAATAGTAGTAAATTATACATATTCTTTGAGTATACATGCAGAAAGATATTTTTATGACTGAGAGTGTTGTATTACTTTTGTTTAGGGTAGGCTATTCTTTGTATGATATTGTACTTTTGTTTTTTGTTTTGAAAGCATGTTACTTTTAATTTTTATATATATATAATTAATAAGGATTATTCCAATTAATTAATTAGCAGGGAAACCGTATTTGTTGATTTGTTAGTCTTTATTTTTTGAGTTTTAAGTTTCGATTTTCTAAGAATTGAATTATTCTATAGTATTATAAATGCTCTGGATGAAGTATTCCAATATTAGTGTTATATTCAAGAGAAGCAAAGCATTTTTTTTTTTTCTGTGTAATATTGATTCACGACTAAGTTTTGACCCCGCACAGCATCGTCTCAGGGGTGGCATATCAATTTATTTTCCTAACTGTATTGTATTTCTGTTACTGTTTTTATATTGTTTTGTTTTAATTGGAAAATAAATTATTTATTTATTTATTTATTTATTTTATTATAAGGTTAGTTTTCATTCAACGTTGTCTTGCCAGTTTGTGATTGAAAAATCCTTTTTTGCAAACTGTTCTTTCGAATTCTTTTTTAAAGAATAATTTTTTTAGTGAAAGTGTTAAATTTGTTTAGGTTGATCTGTCAATAAATAATTCTTTCATCAATGATTTCAATTTCCAGTGTGTAATAAAAATGATCTTGAATGTATTTCATGATAACTTTTTATTACTCTCGTTATTGTTCCGATAGAGATAGTTTAACAGTGATTATTCTGATACAATCCACTTGATGATATGCTTGACAATAAATAATATGCACATTTTATATTTATTTTGATAAAAATAATAATTATCTGTTGAATTGCATTTCAATTCAATTTATCATTATATCAGCTTGAATGTTTACGACCTCAATGATTCATTTGATTATTTCATTTCATTGTGAAAGTATTCTATTAGTAATTTGTCAAATGCTTTAGTTGAGAAGCCTATTAAATTTTAAAATGAAGTTCACTGAGAAACTAGAGTATCTTTTATTTAAAATACGTACAGTAGAATAATATTGTTTGTAACAAATATTTTTTGGACAGCTGTCTTTTCACCCTAGCCCGAATACATTGGAATGAAAAGTACAGATGGTTCATTTTACACAAACTGCTGAGTTGAGTTTTTTCTTAAGTTAATCTATATGATGCCTCCACGACAATCCATCATCAATCATTACACCCAAAACCTAAATTTCATCTACACATTCAATTGTGTATTTGGATTTAAATAGTTTTATGCATTTAAAATCTGCATGTCTTGAGAGATTGATTTAAACAACGAAGTGAACTAGAGATTGAGTGAGATAGTGATCTAGTCTTGCTTTATTTCATATTTGAATTTGAATTTATTTCATTACAAGAGACGCTATATAATTAAGAATTCCTTAGTAGTATGTGGTATGTTAAGGTTTAAACATCCAGGTTATATTGTTAATGATAATAATTAATTATTGATTATGATATTTTTCATTAATCATTGTATCAATCAATTTCAGGTGGGCCTCCACAAATTCATACCTCGCCCGATTTTAGATGCTGTCAAGCCAAAAACTCTCAAGAAAGCGATTCAGTCTTATGCTAAGAAGGCGAATCAGCTTGCTGAGCGGGATTCAATGTTCAAGTTCCTGGACCTACTCAAATCCCAGTACACACATCATCATGAGAGGTTTCACTGTTCCTTAGGGGTGAGTAATCTATACATGTATTAAACTATGGGTTAATCGTGCAATCTGTCTTAGTTATATATGGAGTTGTAGTGAGGCCTGTGTAATTTGAATGATATCATCTCAAGAAAAACTATTGATTAACGAATGATTGCACAGAAACCAATTAAATTCAAATGTTGTCATTTTACGGAACTCACTGAGGATTTAGTTGCACTGCTTTCGTCAAGTGACGTCATTTAAATCGTATCACGTGCAATCGGACGTTAGTGTTTCATTTCAGTCTGGAAAATAGTCACATGAAGTCAAGATCTTTGAATAAAGAGGGACAAGTTGCAATTGTGAAATTAAAAAAAATAATTTATAGTATGTATAGGAGAATGAGAATTGGTTATGTCTTTGTTTTTTTATTTATTTCTTGAACTACATCAACATTTCTATTTCGCGCCATTTTTTAACAAACGATTGAAAAACTTAGTTCGGATTCTCATGAAACTTTTATATTAGTATTTATTTGTCTTGATTAATTTTTCTTGTACACAACTCAGATCTTTACAGTGATTGTATGAGGTAGCTTTAAAATCTTGCTCATCTCAGCAATATTAAACCGTTACTGATTTCCAGTTGTTGATAACACAATTTGAGGCTCGATTAAATCCAATCTGATTTAATTGAGTCATTTGTTCAGTTGACCTCTCTTATTGACTATAATTGTTTTTTTGCAGGCTGGTTGGTCAATTCCAGTGGAACTAATAATAGGGCCTGATATAGGAATATCGTACACTACACTTAAAGCAACAATCGTAAGTTCTTGACGGTTTCTTTCTATTGCAATACTTTCTTTGACCTTTTACTACTGTTATTAATTTATAGTTTTGTCTCGACGCATGTCCATGGTAAATCAAAATACAGTAATACAGTTTCCTATGAAAAATTGCCTGCTACTCAAATCAAATAATTCTTTATTTTGGGAAAAACAATATTACAAGTAATTGAAGTATACATAAGAGACATATTATAGAAACACTAATATACAAAATAATCATTTTTCTACAGTTAACCGCTATCGTTGGACAGTTAACCGCTTGTAGGTCAAGGAACTCTTACTCTGTTATGTTGTTTCAAAATTACTTCTGGTGGTTCGGAACCCACCTAAAAGTGTAGATCCTTTCATATATTATCAACATTCCTCTTATTTATGACTTATTTGTGGCATCGTCCTCAGCGTAAAAACTATTGGACATTTAAACAACCCATTTCACCAAAGGAGCATAATATTACGTTCTAGAAAAATCCATAGGCTACAAAAGTATGTATATTTGCTAGAATACTAATCAGGGGCATGTTTTAAAAACGTATAAGTCACGTAATACAAGAATCACCGCTAATACTCATACAGGGGATTTCGTTTCATAAAGGATCGCACGTATTATAAGTTATAAGTCAATCAACTGATTAAATTTCATAATGAGTTTATTTTAGAATGAGTGTAATTTTAATAACTTACTTTAGATGATTTAGTTTTGAAGGTAACCAAAACGCTCACCAGGTGCCGCGCACTTCCCTAATATACAGGGTGTTTCAGAACTCCCTACCAATACTCTAGGGCATTGTTCCTGGTCAAAATCCATATCTAAAAATCATATTTAAATTGTCCAAAAGTCCTTAGTCACTCACACAGCTGCCATTTTGTTTTTTTCACTTATTATTTTTTATCTCAATAATGGTGGAACACATGGAATTGAAACTTCGCACCAACATTTATGACAACTAGACAAAGCTACAAAAAAATTAAGACAATTTTTCAAATCCATAAAACAAAATGGCGGCCATTTAAAATTTTGTTTCTTGAATAACTCGAAAACCGTTGATAATACGAAAATTTTACAAGAATAACTTTTTTTAGTACATTTAATTACAAATCTACTGAAACCTTATTTGATGAGATTTGACCAATATTGATTGAGATATGGCAGCTTTAGTGATAGTTGACCGCTGGAGGTTACTTGCACTCCTTTTTACTGTCTTTAAAATTCACACAAAACAATCTTAAATCGCTTAAACATAACATGGAAAGGATACGGAGGCTATTGCATTGTTGTAGCAGACTTTAGCCGCAAGCCCAGAATGCACTGCAACTAGCCTCCAGCGGTCACCTATCACTAAAGCTGCCATACCTCAGTCAATATTGGTCCAATCTTAACAAATAAGGAATCAATCGATTTGTAATCACATTTACTAAAAAAAGTTATTCCTGTAACATTTTCGTAATATCGACGGTTTCCGAGTTATTCAAGAAGTAAAATTTCAAATGGCCGCCATTTTGTTTTATGGATTTGAAAAATTGTCATATTTTTTTGTAGATTTGTCTAGTTGTCATAAATGTTGGTGCAAAGTTTCAATTTCATATGTTACATCGTAATTGAGATAAAAAATAATAAGTGAGAAAAACAAAATGGCAGCTGTGCGAGTAACTAAGGACTTCCGGACAATTTAAATATGATATTTAGATATGGTTTTTACCCAGGATCAATGCCCTAGAGTATCGGTAGGGAGTTCTGAAACACCCTGTTTAAACCTATAGGCCTAACTAAAAAAATATTCAAGTTATTCAATCCAATTTTTAGGAATGGATAGTTTTCAATTGCAGTTTTTAATAGAGAATAAAAAATCATATCGATTTCCGCTCTTTCAGATGACATGACCCCCACCCTTATAATGGCAGCCATTTCTCCAGGACTACCAACTGAAATGAGTAAATTCCTCGGCCCGACTCTTATCTGTATTAGTGCATTAACTTTGAGCACACATCATCACCCTTCCCATCACCCACGCACAAAGCCCAAGATGCCCATGTGGGCATCACCCTCAGAAAAAAAGTATTTTAGGAGTGAATCTCAGAAAGTTAGTTTTCTGTATTACGTGTTTTTTAATTTTTATGAAACCGGCCCCTGGAGACAAAAACTTGTGTCTTCAAATCTTGTTTCACCAATCCGTTTTGTTTGTTACAGTCGACTATGATGGCAGAATTCTCAGCCGTTGAAAGTCTACAGACGCTTGTGATGGACTGTGCTAAACATTGCAAGGTGATGCTGAAACTGCATGTCAGTGGTGAAACAGAACCCATCACAATCACATGTACCTCTCACGCACAAGCGGAAAGCTTGGCGGATCTTATAGATGGCTATTGCAGGCTGGTTAATCAAACTGATGTCTCGCTTTGGTCCAGAGAAGGTGAGTTATTATATTCAGATTTAAATTCGAATTTAATATAAAGTTTTGTAAGGCTAAGGCCACACTACAAGGAGCTTTGCTTGGTGCTAAGAGCCAAGTGACTCGCATAGTGACTGATCCTAGTGAACGAACGCATTGCATACTATTGCAGTTGGCCACACTACGAGCGACGTGCTGAGGTAGGAGCTTCGTTAAGGATCATTCACTGTGCGAGTTACTTGGCTCTTAGCACCTAGCATAGTTCTTACTAGTGTGGCCTCAGCCTAAGGGATTTTCGGATAGATTTTGTCGGATATAATACAAATTTATTGTAGTGAAGTGTTTTAGATTCAGAGTATGAAACCAAGATGTAGTGATAGCTAAGGAGTCAAATATTTTGTAGGAGTCAAATAGTGGAGTGCTGGGGAGGAACCAAAGATATTCAGTTTCCACAGAAAGAAGGATGTAGTGATAGCTGACAGCTGTTAATTAGTTATCACATGCTAGTTTGTAACATGGGTAATCACATGTTCAATTATAATATTCTCTGTATCCAAGATAAATAAAGTGGCATTCTGAGTTATGGCTATCAAGCATTAATAGGTGTTTCTTCACAAGAAAATTGAATTTTTAGCTGAATCACCTTCAAAGTAGCCTACTCATAATTTTCACACAGTCGTTTTTAGAAACGAAGTTGGAAATTACATTTTTTAGGTACGATACTTCGTCTCTATGTGATACATGTCTTATCTCGCTGAATGGTCTGCAGAAATGTTGAGTTGGTATTGTATCTCGATTTAAGAAGAGTAATTATTATAGAAGTTGTAATACATATAACTTGGAATACATATCATAAGGTTGAGTGGTACAGAGGACTCTCTCCGCCTAATAAAGGATAATTTAAGAACTATTCTTTCATTAAAATACTTATGCGCTTTTTTACGATGTACTATATCTAGTTTTTAATTTTTACTGTGATAAGAAATGTGCAAAATAATGTAATGAAAATAAATTGATCAAGAGTGGCTATATAATTTCTTTGTCGTGTGACTTGCACTATTCAATGCTCGTCATATTGGATCTTATTATATTGTATGCACTATACATTTTCTCCAAGTGTTCCCAAATCATTCACATGTGAATTTTCTTTATAAGCTGTCGTTTGGAAACGTTTCCCGTGTCCCTGTGCTGCTAAAGGTGAGACGATAACTCTAGTAAATGTGACGTAGAAATTTAGTTTTTTCAATTTTTTATCAACTTATCCAGCTGAAAGAACAGGCTTACCCGTCAATGCTGCCGGAATTGATTTGCTTTGCCACCGTTTTTTAAAGTCTCACTAAGCCGGCGAAAAAGCATTAATAATTGTGTGGATTTATTAAAAAATTAAATTAATGTCGACGGCATAATAGTGGCGGCTTTCGAGATAACTTGAAACATTGACGATTTAGAGTACTACTTTTTAGAGTATTATGCTTGCATTCCTTGTTATTGTGGCTTGGAATGAATATTCTATTACGGACAAGGTATACTGTCTGGTAAATATACAATCTGATACATATTATATATCTTGCTTGTGATTATATGTTCCATTTTTCTATTCACTAGAGAGTACGTGGAAAAAAAATAATACTATTTTGTTTTTATGGTCGTTGAACAACACAAACTACTTGTATCATAATCTTTACATCTGTTAAACAAATACAATATTTGGGAAAAGAAACAGGTACTCACCCAAAACTTCTTTAATTCCAGGATTTAGTCACATAAATACTCCAAACATTGTAGATATGTCCAAATTTCTACCAAATTTCTAATTGAATTATCAATTTTTGTATACAGTGACATTCATTTAATTTGACGCTTGGCATTAGATAGATAGATAGGTAGAGAGATATCATTTCTTGACGTTGCTGATGACCGTAGAGTACGATGGCAAAGAAATAATATCTATCTATCTATCTATCTAATGCTAATAGTCAAATTAAATGAATATCACTGTAATTATGATACTGATGTGATGTTCTTTTATTATTCTTCCTGAAGAATAATTGCATTCAACATTCACTTCTAAAGGTATATTGTTGTGAAATTACCCATATTGTTTTAATCTAATAATATATTTATATTTTTCGTGAACTCAACGAATTTTGCCATTTTTTTAGAAACCTCGAAGCATCGCAAAGTCACTGATGGCTCAGGAACAATTCTATCTGAAGACTATGCTGAAATAGTTGATGAAGAAGGAGATTATTCCACTCCTGCAAGTGAGTATTTATATTGGATTTTTTCAATTGGATTTCGATTGAGAGATCAATCAAGTATTTTTAGAATATCAATTAAGTTGAACTTTTAAAAAAATACAGTAATATTCCTTTTGTTATCTGTGTAGCATTCAGCTCATTTTTATTTGTAGGAAATTGTTTTTTTGTAGTACTTTTTTACTGTTCATACTATCCAAATATTTGCTAATTCATCCAATATATAAGATTAAAATTGAAGACCGAGTAAACCAAGGTATTTCAGTTGGTTGATATTTTAAGCAGAAAAATTTGTAGAGAATTTAAAATGAAATGTACTTCGCCATTTTGGATGTTACATGATTTTACATGGAATAAATTGTCTAAAATATGCCTACTTGAAATACTAGGCCTGTTCCATTCAATAAATCGTTTAATTAAAACATACTATAAATATATTAATTTTTTTTATTTGGCGGATGAATCAGCTGTTGAGGAAACAGACACAAATGAGGAAACAGACACATGTTCATTTTGTACGCACGCACACACGCACCTGCACGCTTGCCTGTCCCCCATCGATCTCAAAAACATAATGACTTCTAACTAGCCATATATTGCAATCTCATCTGTTTGGTTTTTCAATAGAATGCACTTGTAAGCTGCGCCGATATGCTCGCAGATTGCTCGTAGAGTATCCTGCCAGGGCTGAACATAACATCTGGGGCATGTTGCATGAGAAAATACAAGCTAGTAATACTAGTTTTCACTATGGTAACTTGCCATCTGACAACTAGTATTACTAGCTTGTATTTTCTCATGCAACAGGCTCCAGCTCTATTATTGAATAACAATTCGTTATTCATTATTTAATAACATTATTCATTATTGAATAATTTATACATTCTTTATTGATAACAATTATTCACCATCCGCCAAATTAAAAAAATGACTATACTAGGCTGATCTCATTTTGGATGCTGGAACAGATAAATATTGTTTGAAACATTGATTTTTTGACACTAATTATTTATTAATCGATCATTTCAATAATATTCCATTTTAAATAATATTCTCGTTTACAGCTCGTGACTATGAGCTAGCACGCAGCCAAATAGAGCTGGGTGCGACGATAGGCCAAGGTCAGTTTGGAGATGTACATCAGGGAACTTGCAAGATGAAGAGTGCCAACAATGAGACACTTCTACCTGTTGCTATAAAAACGTGTAAGGCCGATGCCGATCTCGCAACGGCTGAAAAGTTCCTAGAAGAAGCTTGTGAGTTGCCTGATATTCTAATTTTTTTATACTACTTTTTGAATAGAGAAAAAATGCTAGTGATTATTTTCGTAATCTGAGTCATAGGTCAAAGGTCTGTCAAGCTTAATCTCCAATAAACAATTAAATTTTTATTAGTGATGGGAGATTAAATTGAATCCGCTTCTGTGCAACCAAACAACTAGCCCTTTTTCACTGTCTTTCACTGATAGTCTTTCACTGACCATTCTTTTTTCACTAATAATAATTGTCCCAAATTATACACCAACAATTTTGAATTATTAGCCCCTGCGCCCTCTTCGCAACTGCTATCTGATTTCAGTCAGCAACCCAATGTTTCCAGATGACATTTGGCTTTTTTTCGGGTAATCGGGTAATCTAACCTATCAGCCAAAGTCATCTGGCAACGCTGGGTTGCTGACTGAATCAGATAGCCGTTGCTTAGTGGGCGCAGGGGCTTAAGAGAAGATGCCAAACACATCCTCACACATCCAAAACCAAACACAAATTCTCAAAATAGATATAATACTAGAACTGGAGATTTTTTAACTTTTCATTTTGATTTCGTGATAGAATAAATCTACACCTGAGTTTGGGTTACTACAACTGTAACTATTACTATGTTTTAAATACATGTACCGTATATTGTTGATTCATGATGAAAACTGCAACGTCAACACTACCCTATCAATTTTAATTTCAACTACCGACATGCAGTCATTTCTAATAATATGTAAATAAAAGTTTCACGAACATTGACTGAGGCGCTTTTGATTTACTTTCAAGTCATTGTCAACAGATGTGGGCGTTATTTCATCAGTCGATGAACTGTTGGGAATGTAACTCGAAATTGATCCAATCAATTCGAGTTGAAAAGTTTATTAAAATGATAAAACTGACAGCTTGTCAACAGATGTGGTGGTGGCAGTTAGTTAATTATTAGTTAATAAATGAACTGTTGACAATGAGCTCGAAGTAACTCAAAAGTGCTCCAGTCAATGTGAGTATAGTGTGACTCATTTAATTTGGCGCTTGGCGATCAGTAAACAGCTGATGTTCCGCAGCTTTCACACAATACTTAACATAAGGATGCTGAATCTCGCAGATTATTGAAAAAACTTTAAAAAGGTATTTTTAAAAGGTCTTCTTTAAAAAGGTATTTCAAAGACTTTAAAGGTCTTCAAGGGCCTGGTCACATACGATTGTGGTTTGCTTTACTTCACTTCACTAGCAATAGAATCTTCCTTTAAGTGAAGTGAAGTGAAGTAAATCAAAGTAGCTCTTTGCTAGTGAAGTGAAGTAAAGCAAACCACAATCGTATGTGACCGGGCCCTAAGAGTTCAAACAGTCTTTGGATTATTGTGTCAAAGCTGCGTAACATCAGCTGTTTACTGATCGCCAAGAGCCAAATTGAATGAATCACACTATAAAAACGTTAATTACATAGTAAAACTGACTGCATCTGTGAATAGTATAAATGAAAATCGATAGTATCATTATGTAACTATTATTAAGCTGATTAGATTGCTCACTTTTCTACCTTCACTACATTTTTTCAACTTAATTTATTCATGATGCTGTGATTATTTTCCCTGCAGATGTGATGCAACAGTTTGATCACGCGCACATTATTCGACTGATCGGAGTCTGCTCCGAATCGCCCATCTGGATAGTAATGGAACTGGCCAGACTGGGAGAACTCCGCGCCTACCTCAGGGAGAACAGTCCTCGTCTAGACTTGGCAACACTGTTATTGTACTGCTTTCAACTCAGCACAGCCCTCAGCTACCTCGAGTCAAAGAAATTCGTGCATAGGTGAGTTGCAATCGTGTATTCGATTCCTTAGGTCAAGCGCCCACTTAGGTGGAGTGGCGATGGCGTGGCAACACGCTGAATAAAGTAATATGAAACTAAATGAAACAGCATACATCTAGATCATGTGCCACGCCATCGCCACTCCACCTCAATGGGCACTTGGGCCGCGGATAGTCGGGTACATAGTGTTTATGTGTTTTGGTAATGATTAATTCCGACGCATTTGATATTTAGCACTATTTATTGACTGTGAATTTAACCAGAGTTCTATTTTACAATGAAAAGACTCACTCCAAGCATGGAGATTGGAGAAGCGTACAATGAGCAAAGATACTAAGTAGTGTACTAGAAAGCTCCTATCAACACTTGAGGCGCAACCACACGATGACATTCGACTGGCAACAGTCAACTACTTTTTAGGGTTATTTCAGGTAATGAAACGCTTATTTTCCATTGAAAATGGTATTATAAGGGCCGCTTTCCCCAACGCTGCTTAAGCAATACATCTGGCTTAAGCCTCATTCGGAGAATAGGAAAAGTATAGAAAAAAAATTGAGCGTCAGCTGTTATTACTCGAACAACGTTGGGGAAAGCGGCCCTAGGTGACACTAGAATATTACGGTACCATAAATAACATTCATTCTTCAAAATTAATTACATAATTCTTTTGATTGTTGCCAGTCGACTCTTAAATAGAATAAGAATCATAAGTATAGTTCTAACTCCGCCTAATAAATAATATTTTCCTTTCAATTATTTGAATAATTCATAAAAATGAATGTTATTCATGGTACCATAATACTCAAATGTCACTTATAATACCATTTTTGATGAAACGTTAGCGTTTACCTGAAATTTCAGAAATAACACTAAAAACTAATTGACTGTCGCCAGTGGATTGTCATCGTGTGGTTAGGCCTTCACTCACTACTGTGAGTAAAGGCGCTTCTGTGAGACTACTGTGACTACTGTGCGCCTTTACTGTGAGATACTCACTAGCTGTGAGTATCAGAGTACAACATTGGTGATATAATAATGAGTCAAGAGTTTTATGATTACATTGGATCCAAGCATACGTACATTACTAGCACTATAGTAGTGGAGTAATCGAAACATTAATTAGCCAAAAAGATTAATTTGAATGCTGACATCTTTTCTATGATTCCACAAGGGTCTTAGAGTTTCTACTAAATTAATTTATCTCTGAATCGTGGAACTCTTACATTACTAGCACTATTATTAGAGTAACCTAAAAAATGAATTAGCCGAAAATATCAATTCGAATATTGTGAGTAGTGGATCCTTTCGGTGAGTCCATAAGGGACTTATGGTTTACTGGTATCAGCAGGCACGAGTGAAATTTAACTCGTACGAATTCCAACTCGCATCCAACAAACCGAAGCGTTGCAGGTTCTATTTGATAATGTATTGTTATTCTTTGGAAGTTGGTAGCACTGCGCTACACTGTGAGTTGAATGAATGGATCGCTCCGTAAGTTTTGTATTATTTAGATATGTAAAGATCAAAAATTGATCAATTAGGTGTGCTCAACAGTTGGAAAGTCTATGTGTGGTGATTATCCATGTTATGCTTTTATCATTCCAAACCAACTTTCACTGTAGATGATATATTGATGAAAACCTAATTACTTTTCATGTTCTTACAGAGATATAGCAGCTCGTAATGTCCTAGTATCGTCACATTATTGCGTCAAGTTGGCTGATTTTGGACTATCCAGGTGGGTTGAGGATCAGAGCTACTATAAGGCTTCAAAAGGCAAGTTACCAATCAAGTGGATGGCTCCAGAATCTATAAGCTTTCGCAGGTTCACTACTGCTAGTGATGTGTGGATGTTTGGTGAGTAATTGAAGTATCTGTCAACAATGTATATTTTGTAATTTATTCATTAGATTAATTTAAATTTAAATTTGATTAACTTATTCATAGATAATTAATTAATCTATATTTTGTTATTCATTCATCATAATACTACACATAATGGATTATTTCAATTTTTTTTTATCCATTATTTTTCTTCTTATTTATACCATGCATAACAATTTATTCATCATAATACGCCATTCTATACATTCCATTCCATTCAATCAATCATATTTTCATTCATTATTTCCATTACTTCATTTTCTCCATTGTATATTCTTACAAAACTACATTATTTAGCATATACGATTACAGCTACAACAACTAGTAGTACACTAGTTCGTCTCATAAAGCATTGTACAGTATAGTTCATTCATTTTATAATTTTGTTAAATAACATAAAAACAGGTAAGTTATTATGAAAGTTAAAGATTAGTATGGGAAAATGTTTTGTCTTCTCCCAAACCCACAAAAAATCAAAATCAAAACTAATGCTTATTCTATTCTTGTGTATTTTTACGCAACTCATTTGTTGATGATAACCTTTGAGCAGATTAGATTACTTATAAATTACTCGTATGCTGTAAAACTTTTGTTCCACCACAGCCCTATCGCATGTAATTCAAGTGTGTCGATATTGATTTTATATTTGTTATATTTGATTAATTACTATTTTGTAACCAAACTGAAATCATGTGATTGGTTACTCACCTGATTTCTCTCCCTCCTAAATCTCTCAATGTTTTTCATTCTCTTGTTTCCTTATTTCAGCCCAATCCTTTTTTCGCCATAAATACTGTACTAGATTCTTTCTCTCTTGATTGATAATTCTAGCCGTCTTCATTAATTCTCCAAAGTAGAACTATTGCATCATCAATATCCAAATATCTGATATGTCTCAATTTTGTGTGTCACTTCAAAATAAATTAGACCTATATAATGTCCTTCTAATTCTCTATATAATTTTCGGTATTTTTTCTAATAGAAAATGGTTGTTCATGCTTTAGTACCACTAGCGGATATAAGAACACTTGGCTCGCTAGTGGGATATCCATGGATAGAAGACTAACATTTGAAAGCATGATAGAAATGATCTAGCTAGATTCATATCTGAATACTGTATTCCTTAAATCGAAGTCCACGTACATACGACTCTATCTCTTCAATCGTTCTGTTGATCTTCAATTACTGTATTTAAGCCTACATATTTTGTAATCTACATTAATAAAGTACATCCAATCTAACTTAATCTCTTCTATCTTGGATTTCTTTCGCTTTCTTAAATTATCTTGCTCCTTTCAATTTTGGTGATGCTATTTCCCTTTCGACGTGTTTAAAGATTTTCCGCGATTCAATCATGGACTTTTCCTCTGTTTTGAAATCTCTAACATCTTGTTTTAATTTTAGTGGTGATATTCTCAATTCGCTACTGTTTGTTCTCAATATTTGAACTATCTATTTGACTACATCCAGAAATTGAAAACGTGTTTGCGATTAGCTATTTCTCTTCCAATTTTGTTGACTGGTTTAATAAAGATATAAATGTATGTTTTTTCACAGTTTTAAACAATGTTAGATCACAATAAAATAATTGTGAATCATCTTTCGCCTAGACCTGATTGTATTTCGAAATATAATTGAACCTGAAGTCCATATTAAATTCAGCATAATCATAGATATATTTTATTTTCCCCAAAATTTTCCATGTAATTCAATTTTATGTCCAAACAGGTGTATGCATTTAAAAAATCCTCATGGTGTGACTGAAATCTTAAAATTATGCTAAACCTTTAATTTACATTTTGTAAAATATTCGCCATGATTGAATTCCATGTACAAACATGTGTTTGCATTCAAAATTCTTCTTGGTGTGCTTGAAACCTTTCAAATTCAGCCTAATCTTCAATTTATTTCATGTAACATTTCAACATGATTGAATTTTACGTCCAAAAAGGTGTATGCGTTGTTAAGTGGTCATTACTGTCCAAACTTTGCCACGTCAATAAAATAAATCAAATAAAAACATATTTATTTTCCAATACCACATAATATATACAATGAAAAATTACCGAGATAAAATAATTATACATTTCTTCTTAAACGATGTCATCTTACAACTAGGATAAGACTACTTAATCTACCAGTACGGTACCTCGAATACTTATGCTAAATAAAGAAGTCATTGTATTCTATGAATTTAAAAAATCCTATTATCCAGTTAATTTCATGTAAAAGTTTCGGTATAATTGAATTTCATGTCTGATCAGGTGTATGCATCTGGGAAATCCTCATGGTTGGAGTGAAACCTTTTGAAGGCGTGAAGAATAACGACGTTTTGGGTAAAATAGAGAACGGTGAACGACTTCCTCTACCCCCGCGCTGCCCGCCGAATTTGTACAGCCTCATGTCTCTATGCTGGTCTTTTGAGCCTTCAAAAAGGCCCACATTCAAGGAGATACGGGAAGCTCTCAAGTAAGTAATTCTTCACCTAGAATAAAATAGTCTGTGTGTTATATCTAGAATTTATAGTTACAGTTATGTTACAGTTACAGATGTATAATTTACTAGGTGAAAAAGATAGTTACAGTTTGTATAAAACAAGTTGTCACTTGGTCTGGTCGTTCACTAGAACCGTTTTTGTCAGAAAACGACCGATCATCTGAAATGCTGACATTGAATCAAATGGCCAGCTGTTCGGACATCGGACGCTTTTCCTACAAAATCGTTTCCAGTGGATGACCAGGCCAAGTCACACCTTTTTTATACAAATCTTTTTCACCTAGTAAATTATACATCTAGAAGAAGAATATACTGTTTATAGTTTTCTTATATTGATGAAACATTTTAGAGGTAGCAAGGTTGTTGAAAAATGGACTCTTCCAGATGATAAATAAGCTTACATTTCACCGCTTTACCTTTGCTTACATTGATGCTATGCATTTATTCTGAACTGGAGTGGCCAGTTAGCCGAAGTGGCTTATCGCTGGTCTGATAATAATAAGGTTCCCGGTTCGATTTCTGCTGACTATCACAGATTTTGACAATAGACGGCCACTCCCGTCTTTCGGAGGAGACGTTAAGCTGTCGGTCCCAGCTGTCTAAGAATTTGTCGACATCTCTCATCATCACCCTTCCATTACCCACGCACAAGCCCTAGAGCTCATATGGATAACATCCTCACATAAAATCTTTTAAAATAAAGATTTCCTATATGATCTAATTCTCTTCATTTACATATTGAAAACGAGTTTGAAATCGTAATATTGTTTTAATAATTTTTGTGTCAAACAAAAACGATAACCTACTTCGTATACTCATTTTGAGAGAGTACTCTCTAGGATTGTGATAATGTGTGCGTTCAATTATTTATTATTATTTATTTGTATTGTAATTTGTAATATTTTCGACTATAACTGTGTTCCGTCTACTTGACTTTGTCGATACTTGTACTTGCTTATGGGAATAAAAATATTTGATTTTTCATTAGACAATTTTGTCTGTAGTAGGCATAAATCTACTTTTTATTGTAATTATTTCATTTGAAATGTCGTTTTACTTTTACAGTGAAATCTTACTTGAAGAAAGACACCAACTACAAGAGACGATGCGAAGGGAAAATCGAAGAGTTCAAGCAACTTCATGGGGTAAGTGGTTTATTTAACGGGTTTCAAATTTCGGTAAAATATAGATTTCTGTTATTATTGAGTATTGTAGGTGTATTATAGATATGATGATGTAGTATTGTAGACATGATGTATTATAGATTATAGACATAATTGTCGGTGACTTGCCCATGAACCGTTTCAAGATTTCCAGCAGTTAGATGATACTTTTAATAACCTTTTCATAAAAATTCAGAAGTCCTGAATAAAGGGAAAGTCGGACGCACACTAGACTTATCCATTGATGACCTAGTACACCTAAAAAATCATGTTCAGTGTGTGTTCACCGTATTATAGAACTTTTATAAAACAAATTTCTTTTTTCGCGGAGCGGAAAGACTGATATTAATAGCAATTCGCGGGTGGGAGTCCGACTGATTCAAATAATTGGCCAACACATAAGAAACAAAATTGTATCAATGATATACTACTAACTACTACTACTACTACTCGGAGCACTGCATTCCCTACTGAATAGTGAAACACCCGTGATATTTTGTTGTAGCCAAAAATACAATTATTAGCAGGAATACATGGTAAATTGCTGAGCAATTTTGGTTTCTAAAGAATAAAATACAAATTGGAATTGTATTAATCCGTTTAATTACAATCATAGACAAATAATAAGCAAGTAGACTTCTCATAAGATAGGGACGGATGTTTACATATTTACTTTACGGCGAAAATAATTCGTGTCAGGCGAGATCAGGAGTCTCGCCGATCGCCCATTTGATCAACACAGCAAGTATTTGAAGTACTGCTGAGTCCCCACTCCCCAGAGATATTGCCACTATCACGTCGGTTTTCCGTGGTCACCGTTTCACATGGGGATAAATCACCTACTTGCGTATTCTTTGGCTATCGTTCGTTTCCGTGTCCAGGTCTGACCACTTATTAATCTTGCAGTCATGACCTAGTTGTTGAAGGATTCTCGGAGCTAGTCGTTAGCACGCACAAATTATTCTTTATCTGGCTCCTTCAATGTGCTTGGTATAATTAAAATAAGTTATGATTCAGTTTGAGTGATGATTGTGTTGATATTTGCAGGCTCACAGGCATTTGACGATCTCCCGCCACCGAAGCCTTCCAGACACCCGAACGCTTCAACGATGGATCTGACGGCGTCGAACCTCTCGCTGGGAACATGTGGCAGCGACGCGATGCAGCCGGCGGCGGCGTCAGGAGGCGACAAAGTGGCGCCAGTCGTGTCGACCTACATCGTCGCTCAGAATCCCGAGGTGCTTGTCCATCTGTTGCGAGAGAACGAAGCGCGCGGCGTGAATCCATCGGTTTACACGATGCCGGCATCGGCGTTCAACACTCTGGCGGTAGATTTCAAAGATAAGGATGGGGAAGCTGCTTCTAGCAGCGACGGCACTGCTGGTGTTGGTGGCACTGAAGGGAACGCAATTGGTGGCGGGTTAGTTCTAAGTCGTAATGTTTCCCAAGCGCCCTCAAAAAACTCGACAGCCTCCTCTTCGTCTGGCGTTTATTCCAGTGGCTCATCTTCCCCCTCGCTAGTAGCGCTATGTACCAAAAACCCTTCTCTACCCGAGTGGGAAACGTCCATAGATCCACGACCAACTGATAGGTATGGTAGCATTGGTAGAGGCGGTGATCGGTTTGAGGGCAACACTCTTGGCGATGTTGATGAGGGTTGGGAAAGCAAAACCGGCAACACGTTTGTAGACAAGTACGCCAATTTTGACCCCACCCATTCTAACACAAGCAGTCTTGATCGTAAAAATGACCCTAGACAAACTCCTACTAAAATATCATCATCACACCAAATCATTGAAGCTGCAGAGATTCACAAGGTCGATGCACCATCTGGAGCAGATATCTCCAGATACAGAGCAAATGAACAACCCCGTACAGATCCCAAACCTCCCAATCGAGGTTGCGAGATCTATGACTTTGGTAGGAACCTACGTAGCGATGATATTGATCTGAAAGGCAAGAGACCGACAGGAGTATTTGCCGCTGGCAATCCTCCTGTTGGCGCGACAGCTGCATTTACTCCTGTAGCACATATGGGGGAAGTTCCCAAAAATGTAATTCAGTACAGTAGTGGTGGGTTTGTTGAGGAACGACAAAAACAATTAGCTGATAGTGCTACTAACTCGCTACGACGTCGTCCTCTGCCTCAACGAGGCAATGAGTCGTTGGATTGTCCTGCTGAGGTCAGTTTTGTCAAGACGTCTTCGTCACCCTTGCACCCAAATCCGAACAAGTCACTGCCTCGTAATTTCGGTGCAAGAACGGTGACGTCCATTGCTTCATCGCCTTCGGCAAACGCGTCTCTTGAGACGAGTTACGCCGTCGGAGTTCCGATGAACGTCGCCTCTCGTTCGCTGACCAGGAAGAATCCGACCGCGGCCGCTTGCATTATCTCTAGAGCGACGCCGGTAGTCGGTGTCTCCAGATCGGTGCTATCCCGACATAGCTCTAAATCGTCGAATATTGACGATGATGATTTTGATGACCTGCCGCCACCTCCAGCCTCGGTTCTAGACGTCGGTGATCAGGTTTGAGCAAATTCTGATTCGGACGTGACTGATTTGCTTTGTCTGTAGGCTTGATTAGCTTTGTCTCATGTGTTTGGAATGGTCGATTAAGATGCAATCTCTTTGTAGTTTGAACGGACTCTAGTTGAATTTCTCTGTCTTGCTCATTCGATTAGACATATTTTACTTTGACTTTGTATTTTTCGAATTTATTTATTTGTTACTCTTGCATTTTTTAATAGGAAATTGTACAAGTTGAATTTCTGTGTCTTGCACATTCGATTAGACGTATTTTACCTTGAATTCATTGCCTTTTCCGATTGACTTTATTTATTACTCTTGCATTTGCTAATGGGAGATTGTACAAGTTGAATTTCGTTGTCTTACACATATTTTATTTCGATTTCCATGTCTTTTTCGAATGACTTTATTTGTTACTCTTGTATTTTTTTTTTTTTGAGATTGTAGAAGTTGAATTTCTGTGTCTTGCAAACTTCAGGTATGAAATTTATTCGTAGCTCTTGCATTGCTAACTGAAGAACTTCTTTGAAAACTGCAGTTGAATAGCTTCGTCCTGCACTTTATTTTCACCTTTTTTATCCGTATCTTGCATTATTTCATTTTTTTTCAAGTCTCTCTATAGTTTCTTTGTTGAATTCCTCTGTTTTGCACAACTTTTGGCTTCATTTCCAGTAGAGTGTTATTGAAGATTCTTTGTTGCACATTTGTTTTCCGTATCATGCATTATTTCATTTCTTTCAAGTCTTGTATAGTTTATTTGTAAGTCAAGTATAGTTTATTTGTTGAATTTTTCTGTCTTGCACACTTTTGGCTTCATTTGTAGTATTCAATTGATCTAAGAGTTTCATTGAAGATTGTTTGTTGCACATTTATATTATATTGTCTTATTTGTATTACTTCTATGTAGTGGTTCTAGTATTCCTGTCACAATTCACTTCCTTCCTTACAGCATTTTTGTGTTATTTTTGTTCATTGTGTTGCTTGAATTTGTATCTTGATGTACTGCCTATCCAATCTTTGTTATCAGATTCTATTAATGGACATGATCCAATGTAATACTTTATTCGATCTGTTTATTTGTTGTCTGTTTTGTGCGCTGCCTTTTTTCATTTCTTAGTTCAGGTATTGTTGCACATACTGCTCTTCAGTTCAGTATTCCTGTAATTTATGTTGATTCCATCTTGTAGCTAGAAGTATTTGAACTCTAGCTTATTCTTTAGACGTCCAAACAACGTCGATATTGTGTGCATTTGCTTTTATCTGTAGCACAGCTTTTTGAATAGCACTCTTATGTTGTATCGTTTAGTTGGACATCACATTGTGATTTGTTGTTTTTTTGTTTGTCTCCACACACACATTTTCGAATTCACATTTTTTTCCACTCTCAAACTAATGATCTGCCGTTAAATATTGTTGAGATCGGTGATGGTTGAATTATACTCTTCTGCTTGAAGAATCTATTTAAATTCTGATAAGTCTTATCTCCAACATTGCTTCTTAAATGAATTATATTATTCTGTTACTGCAGCATGCTTTATTAGTTATTAGTGGAGCACAATTTCTCACAACTTGATGATTTCTAGCTACTTACAGTAATCAAGATCAATCAATTAGACATTAGAATTTCATTTACATTATTACACACAATTATATCAAGCATCCTTGGTCTTCATTTCACTTCGTGAAATGGAAAAATAAAAATAAAGATGAAAATGTAATGTTATATTAATGCATTACTAGAGCATAAACGAGATGTGAATAATACAGACACTAGTACATTTTATCCATTTTTATCGTCTACAGAAGTAGATACTATCTTGAATTTGTGATCGCTTGTTTCTAAATCAATGTGCCTGCTAAATTATGTATTCAAAAATATTTAAGAGCATTCAGGAATTTTGTATTGAAATTTTTGAATCCAACTCCCTCCTCACACACAGACTCGTTCTAGGTGACTCTATTCATGTATTGTATTCTTTCGAATGTATGTTTTTTTTTTTTTTGAGAGAGAATAAATATATTTCAATTCAATTCAACTTTTCCTGCCAATTTCATGCACGATTTTAACTCTATTTGCCAGATATTACACTGTATATGTGTGAAGTATTAGGCTATGTATCTTACATATATGCATTTAGTTGAAGCAACCGTTGTAAAGAATCAATGCTTATATAATTTATGAGGCCAGTACTACATACGGGCTATAGTGCCATCGAAGAGAAAGAAATCTTTTATTTAAAACCTTCAATAAACATCTTTTCAACTTCTCACAGGTACTTTATCCCTAAACTAGGCAGATGACCGCTTGGTAATAAATTGATGGAAATTAGATATTCACTGTAGAAGTATAGTAGTATTGCTTTTTAATTTGGCGGATGGCGAATGACTTTCATTGAAAGTTTCCATGGAAAGAAAAGCAAATGTATCTCTACTACCTACCGCTTTTATTTTCAAAATGCTTGCTTCTGTTAATTTAATAAGAATTTGGAATTTACTCGGAATTTCATTCGATTATTACTGTTTGCAGGGTGAAAGTCATTTGGATAATTCAGATTTGCCTCCACCTCCTGACGATAATAGCTTGGATGCCGAGAGAGCAGCTTTGGAGCAGAAACTTCGCCAACAGATACGCGAAAGCCAGGAGGACTCTCAGTGGCTGGCTGAGAAAGAGATCAACCTGGTAAGTTATTTTGCCATCAAATGTTTCGAATTGTATGTGATACAATGTTATATATTTGTTCAGACACTTATTGGGTTATCTTCAAGTTATTTTTTCCCCAGGGGCCCGTTTCACGAAAGTCACGAATCAAAAGTTACCAATGTAACAGCTGAATAATATGTAACTTTGAATTCTCTAGTACAGATATTTCTAGAAAGTAACAAAATAACAAGTAAGAGTTTCAATAAGATAATAATCAACTACGTTACTTTTTAAGAACTTATTAACTTAAGAACCGTTACTTAACTTAAGAACCGTGGGATATTTCCTAGGACATCCTTTTCCAAGAATGGACATTTACATGTCCAAACTTCGCCGTTTCATGTAGATAAATCTCACTTATATTAACATTTTCATATTGCATATAGTACTTATATTGTTAAAAATTATTAGTCGTATTCATAAAATTAAAATTTATATTACTTTTACTTTCAACTTCTGTAATCTAGAATCTAAGCAGTTATAATTATTGTTATCTACATGAATAAAGTAATCTAATCTAATCATCATTCTTCTCATTACCCATGCACAAGCTAAGAGCTTATGTGGGCATCACCACAGCAAAGAAGTTGTTTAATTCAACTTCATTTAATTTAAATATGAAATTGTATCAAAATGTGGACAAATTTCTGTTGGAATGTAAATAATTAATAAATCATTTATCGTCTATTTGAATCGATGTAATATTCTCTTTAGTTTTAATAATTAATTGAACGAAATTCCTAATTAATGCCATATAATATTCTGAAGACTTTGCTATTTGCAAATATTGACAACAGATAAATAGCTAGTAAGGAAATTCGATGAACGCTACTGCACGAAAAACTTAGATAAGTCGTTACTACGTCAAGTGGATAAGGCGCTGGTCCGGAGTACCAGAGGTGCTGGGTTCGATTCCCGCCCGGGGAGAAAGTTTTTTGTGCAGTAGCGTTCATCGAATTTCCTTACTAGCTATTAATCTGTTGTCAATATTTGCAAATAGCAAAGTCTTCAGAATATTATATGGCATTCATTAGGAATTTCGTTCAATTAATTATTATGATTCAACAGCAACTGTATAGTTGCAATGTCTTATTACCTTCCATCTTTCTCTTTAGTTCCTTGACGTTTGATGACATGCGTTATTTTCTTTGTTCTCAGCGTAAGCGCCTGTCAGCTGCGGCCAGCATCTCAGATACGGACTCGATCGACGGCACCCCCTCCCCCCCAGTCAGCACCTCGACCCACGTGACCAACTCCCTGGAGCGGCGATCTGAGACGCCTACCACCGCTGTGCTCGGCACCGCTTCGTCCGATGAGCGAATCATCATTGTCAAGAAGATGGAGCCCACGCCAACTGCTGATCTGGATCGCACCAATGACCGCGTCTACGACTGTACCACCAGTGTTGTGAAGGCCGTTATGGCATTGTCACGTGGTCAGTAAAAACAGCTACCGATCCAGTTTTTCAGATAATTTTGTTCCAATTTATTAGACATGCAATACAGTACAAAAATACTAAACGAACCTTCCTTTGAATTGAAATGAAATGAAATATTTTATTTGCCATTTTACAAACATTATTTGGATAACAATTCACAATACGAATGGAAAGAAAGGAAAAAAAATCAATTATAAACAAAACATTTCTTTCGCTCACCTAAATTTAAATTAGAAATAAAAATATAAATTTACATACAGGTACTTAGATTAAATTACAAAAAATGTATTACTTAACAATTTCTTTGTAAATCATTAAAAACACTTTACATTTATTATTTCTGGCAAAGACCAGTAGCTGATCAACTGAGATAATCAGTAAAAACACCTATCGATCCAGTCTCGCAATAGTAGTTTATGCAATGTAGTATTATGAGAGCCTTTAAACGACGAGTGAGATACCGAGGTTGCAATACGAGCGGCGGTGTAAAAACACCTATCGATCCAGTTTCGCAATAGTAGTTTATGCAATGGTTGTATTATGAGAGCCTTTAAACGACGAGTGAGATACCGAGGTTACAATACGAGCGGCGGTGTAAAAACACCTATTGATCCAGTCTCGCAATAGTAGTTTATGCAATGGTTGTATTATGAGAGCCTTTAAACGACGAGTGAGATACCGAGGTTATCTACGATCAACAAAAAACAATATCTACATTATCAATCTAAACTAACCTTGATTGAAACGACTATTGTTCTATTTCAATGTTCACCTTATAGGTTAGCAAACTGCTAAAAGCACACACGCATGAGCAACTATAGCACGATCCTTTTAACTTGTCAGAAATCAGCTGTTCCGGTAATAATTAAACAGTGATCTCGACACAATAATCAAAAGGCTTAAAAGTCTTAGAGACCTTTATAGTCTTTAAAAGACCTTTTTAAAGAAGACCTTTCAAAGAATAACTTTTTGAAATACCTTTTCAATAATCTGCGAGATTCAGCATTTGTAGGTTAAGAATTGTGATCATATGCTCGTCGATCATATGTTTTCTGACAAGTTAAAAGGATCCTGCTATACAGTTCTTTTATTAGCTGCGATTGTGTTTTGTTCCGTTCCAGTGTTTTGAAACTGGAACACATTGAAACCGTTACATAATACAGCATCCGTTTCATAAAGTTGTCATTATGATACAAGTTTCAAATTCCATTTCGAAAAAGCGACTGTTTCGATTTCAATTATGATTGAAATGATTTAAAACTGTAATGATTGCGTTATAACACGGTCTTAGATAAATAATTATGTTCCAATTTATTAGACAAACAATAAAGTAGAAAAATACTGAGAATCTTACTTTTAATTAGCTGATTACTGAGCTAATCCACGTTCAATCTTCTTCTTCTTCTTTGGCTTTGCCTTTATCCCATTTAAATGGGGTCGGCATTCCTTCTTTGTAGTCTGCTTCTCCACAACACCCTGTCCAATGCTTCCTCTCTCCTCCAACCATTCTCCTGCATGTCCGCTGCTATTCTGTCTTTCCATCTCATCTTCGGTCTACCACGTCCTCGCACTCCATCCAATCTACGTTCAATGATCTACCTTAAATATATCTAATTATCTACTGAGTCGATCTACTTCAAGTGTTATTGAAGGCTAAATTACTACTGAAGGCATTACTACTGAAAGCTAAATAGCTATCCGATGAACTACACTTCGAATAGCCTCAAAAGAGGCTATATTTTTCCTTTCTAACCTATCGTAGAGGTTAGGGCTAACCACTTGTCTGACAGTGCAGATGGTGGTCATTTGTGCTCTGTATAACGTCAAGAACAGACTATACTTATAATTAGCCAATTAAAAGAATGCAGCGCCTTTTCAATGTGAGCTGTGCCGGTCAGGATATATTTGGTGGGTCGTTGGAGTCGATTGTGCGTGCTTGTCGAGAAAGGGTTGTCGCCTATGAGGTTGGTGATACATGAGTTGTTCGGCCGTGTCTCCTTAGAGTGCAGTTATTGCTTTGACATATTTATATGTATATCTTTTCTTTAATTCTATTTTTTCTCTTCTGTTTTTCGTTTACAACTAGCTTTACATTTCTGTTCTGCTGATGGCAGGAAGATTTCTGTTGACAGAAGAAGAGCAAAACCTTGTTCTCTTAAAGTAATTTATTTCATCTTTTCTGTAATCACTTACTGTACAGTACTGTACACTCACTATCTATTACTTAATAATCTCTATATTACTATATAATTACTTAATAATATCCATTACTATATAATTACTTAATAATATCTATTACTATATAATTACTTACTATCATATTTAATTAGTACTTGTATTATACTCATATCTTGTACTTAAATTATAATTATAATTTTTAGTTTCTTTTTGTTTCTTACTTGTTGAATTGCGAATTTTTGTACTTTTGAATTTTTGTACGGAAACAGTTTTGGGCGGAAAAGCCTGTTGTTTCCAGTGTTTCTCAAATAAATAAATAATTAAATAAATAAAAGTAGTGGAAGCTTTTATTATTTTTCTCTTCAAATGATTTCTATTTATGAAAATGTATTTTGTTGTAATGTTTGTAAAATTTAGCAATAAATCTTTCTTCTTTCATCTATTTTTACGGTTGAATTGTTTGTGTCTATGCAGGAGTCCAGCAAAGCGAGGCAGATCACTACCTGGACTTGGTGCGTCAGGTTGGTCTGGAGCTGAGGGCTCTGCTAACCAGTGTCGATATGCTGGTGCGCGTGTTTCCAGTGTCCGCTCACCGCGAGGTTGAAATGGCTCACCAGGTCCTTAGCAAGGACATGACCGAGTTGGTGGGAGCCATGAAGCTTGCACAGCAGTATAGCACCACTACGCTAGATTCCTTGTATAGGAGGTGAGCAAAAATCATCCATTATACTCTGTTAATTCATAGAATATTACATTTTCATCGTCTCGGTGTAGGTTGTCTCGTCTATCAAAAGATGGCCATAAATCTGTTAATTTACTGTAGTTGTATTTACTCCCTCCTGGAGTCTTCAAGACGTAATCTTAAAAAAAGTTGTATTCTTATTCTCTTCTTCTCACCTCAAGTGCTCTATTTCATCTCTCATCATCATCCTTTCCATTACCCACGCACAAGCCTAGAGCTTATGTGGGCATCATCCCCCGCGAAAAAATAATTTTATATATCTTATGCCCGGTTTCTAGGACAGTCATCAGTGTCTAATGGACAAGTAAAAGTTAATGCCACATTAAATTTTAATGAAGCATACGATCATATGATTTCGTTCCTCAGCTGAAATTTCACGTATATTCATGCAACAAAGGTGAGGTCAGTTTGTTTTTGTTTTGAAAGTTTTGTGACTGTGGATTTGTTCATTTCAATCTAAAATACACAAATAAAGTAACAAAACTTTCAAGACAAAAACAAACTGGCCTAACCTTTGTTGCATGAATACACGTGCAATTTCAGCTGAGGAACGAAATCATGTGACGGTATGCTTCATCAAAGTTTAATGTAGCATCAACTTCTACTAGTCCATTAGCCACTAATGATCTATCATGTTTCAAGTGGGCAATTATGGGATATCATCCTTATTCTCTCATGTGTACATGATATAGTATAATGTACCTGTATGAGTATAATTTGAATAAATAAGTGAATAATGAATAAATTAAGGCGCGTCTATGCAAGCAATGAATGATTTGTTGGCCTCAAATCGTACATGTATTTTAAACATACACATATTGATGCTGAAGTGCAAGTTCGAACATTTAATTGAATTTGTTCGTATCGCATACAGATACAAGTATATACAAATGTACAATAGCATACGGAAAATGAAGGATGCATTATCAAGTAATGAAACATGCATGTACTAAACGAAACTTGCATTAAAACTTCTGCAGTCTTCTTTCATCGTCTGCACGTCACTGGCACATGCAAATGTAAACCTCCATTAGCTTGTCAGTACTTCTAAAATTTCGTACGCTAAAATGAAACAAGCAAGGCAAAATGTGAACCTTTACTGTCGTGCAAATTGAACCGTAAACATGTGTAATCTCACGCTCAGTCTATAAGGTGTGTGTAGGATTTTGTCTTCCATATCTATGTGGTAATTAGAGGGTAGCTCAGGAGGACCTGCGGGAGTAACTAATGAGAGGAACTGTGTGGAATATAACGAAATTATGCGGCACTCACTTTTTATGATGTTAGCGGGTTTGCGATTGATGGGGCTGCCATGATTCACGAGCGTCATGGGACAGCAACGGACTGCGACTGACGGATGAGGTGACTCCTTCTAGCGTTGAGGAAGGAAGTAGTGGGGGTAAGGACAGGTATATTCGCGACGGCACAAACTGATTACAGCCCTATCTTTACCACTATGCACTTTACCTATTTTTTTTATGATTTTAATTTGTATTTGACAGAGTTTCTTTCATAGATTGGAAGTTCCTGTTTATAAATTACCATGTCATTCACTGTATTCTAAATCAATTTTTATTTAATCATTGCTTTCATTGTTAACAGATGAATGCTCTCGGCATTCCTATTTTCAGTAATTCATTTATTTATTCAATCATTGCTTTCATTTATATGGTTTTTTTCATTTTTGTAGTCAATATTTCATTAATGTATTCTTAGGTTTTAGTTTTGAAGAAGGAAATAAATTTATTTATTCATTATTTATTTGTTAACAGAGGTATGCTGTCTGCTGCCCACGTCCTGGCAATGGATGCTAAAAACTTGCTCGATGTAGTCGATGCAATACGCATGCGCCATGAGGAAGTGGACAAGATAATGAGGCTGCCTCCCAAAGAACTTCTCGCTTTGATCGAGAATGCCAGTAGGTCCTCGAATGGTGCCAACCCGGAGGCTAATGAGCCTCCCGTCAAACCTATTCCACCCAGTGGAATGTCGGCATCCCCACCTACTGAACCAGGTTAGTGATTCTCTGTATTTATTGTTTAGATATAAAGGGGATTTCAGAACTCCCTACCAATACTCTAGGGCATTGTTCCTGGGTAAAAAAACATATCTTAATATCATATTTAAATTTTCTGGATGTCCTTAGTCACTCACAAAGCTGCCATTTTGTTTTTTACCTATTTTTTTCTAAAGAATGGTTGAACATATGAAATTGAAATATGAATTTGCATGCACTCCTTTTTACTGTCTTTACAATTCACACAAAATTATCTAAAATCGCTTACAAATAACATACAAAGCAGACAGAGACTGTTGCATTGTTGTTGCAGACTTTAGCCGCATGCCCAGGATGCACTGCAACAAATCTCCAGCGGTCACCTATCAATAAAGCAGCCTTATCTCAGATAATATTCGTCCAATCTTAAAAAATACGGTGTCAATCGATTTGTAATTGAATTTACTAAAAAAAGTTATTATTGTAACATTTTTAAAGCTCACCGCCCACCACAATTTATTATTAACTAAGACATCCCAGGTCGCATAAAACTGCGACTATTGAACTACATGAAATAGTTTACAATCTTCCTAATCCTCCTTCATCTATTTCTTTTCAATCTTCTTCTTGCTCTTCTCCTTCTTCGTCTCCTCCTTCTTCTTTTCCTTCATCTCCTTATTATTCTTATCCTCCTTCTTCTCCTTTTTCCCCTTCTTCTTCTCCTCATTTTTCACCTCCTCCTCCTCCTCCCCGTACTTTTTCTTCTCATTCTTCTTCACCTCCACCTTTCCTTCTTCGTCTCCATCATCTTCTCTTTCTTCTCCTCCTTCTTCTTCTTCTTTTTGTTCTCCTTCTCGTTCTTCTTCTTCTCGTTCTCACTCTCTATCTTTCTATTTTTCTCTCTCTCTTCAAATGCCCTTACCGGTACAATGATCAATGAAAAATAAAATTTTTGTTTCAACACAGCTTATCATCAAATTATGAGTTACAATGTGAAAATTTTAAGCTCACCTATCTCCATGTTAAAGCAATGGTAAAAATTGAAACTGATCGTTCGTTCATCATCTCCACGATGATTTTTTTCAAAATGTAAGACCTTATCAAACATCTACTCAATGAGATCTTTCAAATGAGACGTGAACGAACAAAATCGGTTGAGAAACCACGGAGGAGTTCTGATTAAAAAAAACATGTTTGCCTATTTTATATAAATATAATGTCCTGAAACAACCCTTAAATATGTCTTATAACGATATTGAAATTATCTTTGTTGCAGGCGTTGCTTACCAACCTCTGTCAGCTCTAGTGATGAGTGGCTCCACGGCCCAACACATGACAAACCACATCTACAACAACCACATCCAGGCAGCGGTGCGCGTTCAGCCGTTACAGCCTCATCTGTCGCAAACTTACCAGAACATACAGTCTTTGAAAGCATGCGAGGATACTGCTGAGAGGAGCACGGAATCACCAGTAGCCAGTGCAGTTGCCCAAGAGAGAGCGCCAGTCGTAGCCTCTGCCCAAGTCACCAGGAAAACAACCATGACGACTGCCAGCTAGCAGGAAGAGACCGGTGTGGGTGAATCCACCTACGCCAATATCTAGACCTGTCCACTAGTAGATTCAAGTCAAAACTATTCCCAAACATTGCGCAAAGCGTAGAATGAAAATTTCATTTCATTTTGTTTCAAATTTAATGTGAAAGTATAACATTATGTAAAGCAGTACAGATGTGCACACAACAGCGAAACTGCGAAACACCTTATACAAAGTAGCATATGTGACATGCTACAACGCATACTACCGGAACCGACTTACAGTTTACAAATTAAGCCTGACTCACACCAAGCTACTTTATTAGCTGATAGCGAAATAGCTGACACTAAATAGCAAGTGTGACATGGGCAGTATTTTCTAGCAATAGCTGCTATTGGATGCTATAGTCTGGCAACAGACAAAAGAGCCTTCAAAATAAGAACTCTACTGCTCAGGGAGAGCGCACGTTATGCAATGCAGCAGTTTATCTCACTCGCTCACTAGAGTAGTTGTACTAAGTGATACTGTATCACTTCAGTGATACGATGCGCGAAGGTTCTTTTGTCTGTTGCCAGACTATACTGCTTATATCACACTTCCTAGGTATTAGTGTTGAATATTAAAAAAAATCGGGCTACGCCTTGAATTAAGAATGGATGATGAAAGTATATAGAATGAATAGTGAAAGAATAATTAAGCCTGGAGTCACACTTAGCTGCTAGCGAAACAGCTGATACTAAGTAGCAAGTGTGACATAGGCAGAAGCTACCAATAGCAGCTACTACATTATGTTGAACCGTTAGCAGCTACTACCTATGTCATACTTGCTATTTAGTGTTGGCTGTTCAGATAGCAGCTAATAAAATAGCTTGATGTGACTCAGGCTTGTTACAAGCTTTCACTGCTTGTCACTTCTGCTATGAGGAGCTACTGCCTACGTAACACTTGCTATTTTTTTTCAAATTTAATTCAATTCACTTTATAGCCAAAAAATTGAAACAAACAATTCACTCTTACATATATACACGTGTGCAAAATGAAAAAAATGAACATAATATAGTACATGTATACATATATAAGAAAAAACAGAAACCAATATCTAATTCTAGGCATCACCATCAAAAAGATGACTCTTTGCCCGCTGGTGAGAGTTGCAAAAAAACCTTAAAACAATTGAAACAAAAAGGTTTATTTGAGAAAGTCAATGAGAAGAAAAGTAAAACAATAATAATAAGTTCAGAGAAAATACTCAACTAAGATTAAAAAGCTAGGTTTAAAGTGAAAAAATATTCACTCTTTATCCATTCTGCCACACTCTTATTTGATATCTTTCTATCCAGATCAAAAGGTATAGCATTTAGTGTCAGCTGTTTCGCTAGCTAATAAAGTAGCTTGCTGTGACTCAGGTTCAATTTGTAAAATGTAAGTCGATTTCGGTAGTATGTGATTTTAGATGATCGATAATGATATAAACTTGATAAAGGAATGGAGAGTGGTTGAAGCGCAATAACTCAGATAGGGAGGGTAACTGCTTCTTGGCCAGCACCACCAACATTCAAAATCTATTCCCGGTGGCCCTAAAGCCACTTGAAATTGTTAGTTCATTCATTTTTCAGCACTATCACCATCACCTCGTAATAAAATTGACGATAATAGTAGGGACGTACTTCTAAATAACTTTTTCTCACGTCTAAACTGTTATCCATTCTTTATTCTATGCTTTGCGCAAAGTACCCATAGATATTATTCATCATCTTTATGTAAATCATTACTGAGCTGACAGTTTGATAATCTATTAATTAGGCTGTATTGTGTACACTTGTTACCCGATGAGTTGGTTTGAAATTAGAATTGAAGATTATCAGTTTTCAATATCTCTTGCAAGAAACATTCACAGAACAAGTGAGAAGATATCTGCTTAGAAGACAGACATCTCTGTAAATTAATGGAGAAAGATAACAGAAATAGATCAGAGACCTTTAAAAAATTCGACACATAAACAAACATTGAGAATAATTATATGACGTACAAAATAACATACAGAAGAACCAGGTGTAGAGAGCTGGACACCAAAGTGAAAACTTCTAACAGTAAAGTAATATAATTGTTTTCAG
Source organism: Laodelphax striatellus (assembly GCA_017141395.1). Taxonomy (NCBI): domain Eukaryota; kingdom Metazoa; phylum Arthropoda; class Insecta; order Hemiptera; family Delphacidae; genus Laodelphax; species Laodelphax striatellus. The sequence continues at coordinate 15,543,721 of CM029544.1, read as the reverse complement.
TCCAGCTGCATTTCCATTCTAGTTAATAAATGTATAAAACTGAAAAAGATAATCGAGCGTACGCAATACAAAATACTTTACAATCAACTATTGAAATGTTTCCTGTCTCAGCAACAAAAGATAGTACAGTAGTTGCTTCAGCATTAAGAATGCTATGGGCTATCTCAAATATTATCTAGATTCTTGAAATATCTTTACACCATCATCTATGGATTTTATCAATAGCTTAGCTATTGAGACATCAATATTGTAGATTTTGCATTGTTCTTGAATTAACCAATGTTGTCAAAATTTTGTTTCAATAGACAGTGATCATCTCTCATGATAGTTATTATCGAAAATATTGTACCATTCTGGTTGAGCAAGTCTTCAAATAAAAGAATAATTTATGTGTAAACTGCACTACCTGTACAATCTATTTACCTACTATTCAACTACTTTTTCATTTTTCCAGTTTCATTAGTGAGAAAATGTTTCGTATGTGTTCTTGAATGTTGAACTGATACTCTAAACTCCTATTCCCGTTGTAGATCTTGAATAATTTTGTGAAAATGTCTGTATTCGCAATTGTGAATTACTTCCAGTATCTAAATTCTATATTAAATGTTAGAGTGATTAAAATGATAAATTGCGTGTAGTATTTACATTTGATGCTAAATGTAACAATGAATGAAGAGTTGGGTTTAATAGAATACTTTTTTAATCACAATACCGAATCCTGTTACTATGATGTTACAGCGCTCTATTGTAATTATTATATGAAATAATAGATGTAAAATACTTTCACTTGGAATTTTGTATATTAACAATTTATTTGTGTACTTTAATGTTTGTTTTTTAAAATCAATTTATCAATTGCTAATAAAGCGTACAAGAGAAATTGTTGTTTTTCTATTATCCTCTCGAACGGCCTGGTGACATTCCTTTGAGTGTCAGAACCTTGCCAAACCTTACCAAATTAGCTGCTTTGTTCTAAGTTACTTTATTGGATGGAATGAATATTGAGACAAAAAAGAAAAAATTCATTGGAGTTGAAACGTAGACATAACTTTGCTCGGTCAATAATCATGGAAATTTATTAACAGTGAGGGAATGACCCTGATAAGTTTCAAAGTAATTTTTACAACTTATATTCTACAATATTGTTTAAGAAACAATATTTTTTAATGAAACAGTAAACCGCCCCCAGAGATGAGTAATCTAAAAAAGTTGGATATCAATAGATAGGTAGTGGTCCATCCTTTCATAATGTGACAGGAAATATTTCTATGCCCCTTCATGGGTTTGCTAATGATTTTTAATCATTCCAGTCCTCTTAATGGTGATATGTAGGCTGAAAATGTATAAATTGACAAAACCAACAGAATTGGATAAATATAATATAAATCAGTTGAGTTTTTCCAGTCGGTTGCATTTTGATAATATTCAAACAGCCCGCCACGTAAATTAGATGTGAGCGCCTTCATTTCATCAAGGATAGGCAACCAACAATACACGAATGGATAAAATTCCTGCCAAATTTTCGATTATCGACTTTAACTTCGATTTTTAATCCTTGGTCTCGAGCAAATCTGTCTAAAAAATAAAAGTTGCTTCCAGCGCTAATAGTTCTGTACACGAAAATTCTACCAGGCAACCAGGAGCGACGAAGAGATACACTGGACTCTTTCGTTTCACCAAGGAGGAAAGAAATGTATTCTTTACTCCATGTGTTGCACCGAATTGCCGCCAAAAATTCAAATGTACGCTTATCAGATTTATCAACCAACGACATTTTCAATCAGCTGACATTATTTATTTCAGTTCCAGATATCAGAATCTTGATAATTTGGCGGTAAATTCAAACTTTTGAAGTCCTCGACAGTGAGGCAGTTTCAAATGTTCAGTGCATTTTCATGCTAATTTGACTTTTTCACGGCTCTCCACTTCGTTTGAAACTTGAAAAAGATCTATTTATATGTAAATTCATCTGATAAATCGATCTAGGTATGTTTCAAGAACGTATCTCAAGCAGTTTTCGAGTAAAAATTCTTTTATTTCAAAAAACTCATAGGATATATTGTTTTTTCGTCATTACTCGGGAAATGTTTCATTTACATGCTTGTAACCATTTTTAAACGATTCTTCAGATGAAAATGCATCAAATGAGTTATTTTTCAGCCTTAAATCGCTTATCTAACTTTATAAAAAAATGAGAAATAATTCATTTTTTGCATTTTTGACAGCCTGTAACTCAATAACGAAGGGTTTCCGGGTATGTGTTCATCAGGTGTTCCTATCCTAAAATTCGATGATTGATAATTTCCCCGAAGGATATTGTGATTCATCTAAGTTGAATTTTTTTTTAGTTTTTATCTTAACATTTCATTTTCATTTTTGTTGCAATGTCTCATTACCTTCCATCTTTATATTATCTGGCTAAATTGGCTAAGTCAACAATGAACGCTGCTATACAGAAGATCTCCGGTGGTCGAGTGGATAAGGCGTTGGTCATGAATACCAGAGGTGCTGGGTTCGATTCCCGCCCGGGGAGAAAGTTTTGTTGTGCAGTAGCGTTCATCGAATTTCCTTACTAGCTATTAATCTGTTATCAATATTTGCAAATAGCAAAGTCTTCAGAATATTATATGGCATTACTTAGGAATTTCGTTCAATTAATTATTATGATTTAACAGCAACTGTATAGTTGCAATGTCTCATTACCTTCCATCTTTAAATTATTAGATACAGTACCATTGATTCGTCTCATTGACCATAATCTTTTGAGAAATCATAGTATGATAACTAAAAACGCCAAGGACCAGTAGGTTCATGATATTGTGCAAAACAATTTATGATTAGTAAGTTAAATCACGATTTTAAACTTGGTTCCGGGCCTGTTTCATAAAATGTATAATAATTATCTAAAACGTATCTAATAATACAGGAGAACCACCAATAAAATTTAACAAAAGTACATTTCCGTACATTTGAGAGATCTAATCAACTGTTCATGTACTTTAAATACGGTACTTGTTGTATTATGAAACACACCTCTGGTTTACCATCATCAAGTTACACCCATCTTCCTGAGAAGAACAGTATAACTTGAAACTTGAATTGATTAACATCAACAAGATTACTTATTCGAGGAAAATGCACAGAATATTACAATAATTGTGATTAGGATCAAGTTTGAAACTAATATCAGATGTCAGGTTAATTTTTATCAAGTTAAATACAATAGGTGTGTTACAATAGACTCAATTTTATTATATTTTACAAAATCACAATTTTAAAAATAGTAGTAACATATCCACATTGGTAAAGAGGATGTTATAAGACCTCAGTCAATCAACTATCAATCAATTATCAATCCTTCGTAACTTTTGTGATAATATTCAATTTTTGTTGTTTCATTCTTAGTGGTTTTTATCTTCCTAAAGCGATTGTGATTTTCAGTAACGTATTCATCGAATTGATTGAGCTTTGTAAATGAAATTAATGAAAAATGAAATATTTTATAAACATTATTTGAAAAAAAATTATTAAAAAAAACATTATTTGAAACAAATGGAAAGAAAAAAAAATCAATTATAAACAAACCGAAAAAATGGTGAGCGAAAAAAGCTCACCTAAATTTAAATTGGAAATAAAAATAAAATATAAATGATAGAAATAAATGATTGTTAACTGTAGTGGTGACAAAAGAAATATTACTTTCTGAATACTGTTCAATCAATTTAAGGTGGAGCTGCTCTCCCCAGTTACAGAGTTCAGGTACAAAGTATTAAATTTATTAAAAAATAGTATTCTATAGTACTATTCACTCTCTATAGTACTATAGTATATTCTCTCTCAACTCTACAGTACTCTATAGTACCATATAGTACTTTAGAGTAGTTTTATAGAGTACGATCTGCCATTTGGATTGTGTATGGGGATAGGCCTTGGTGCAGATATATTCCATTCGTACCACACCTTCTCCTTGTCAATGAGTCTCCAAAAGTTGACGACCAATTTTTCTCCTGCCTCTAGGTGAACGGGTTCCTGAAACAACACAGAAACAACTCTTAAATTATCACAATTTAAAACATTTTGAATGCAAATAATGGTATTGAAAGAATTGCTGATGGACATGAAGATAAAGGAAAAATATTAATACGAGAAATAAAATTTCCACTGAAATTGAAATTCATTTTTTTTTCTTCGTGTACAATATACAATGGAGGAAAACAACATAATTACATATAAAGAAGGCTCCTCATATGGGCAAATGCCTGTGGGTGAGGAGCGAGTTCCAAGTACAGTATCAATAAATTAAGTATCTAGTGGAACGGTCGTTCCACCACCCGTCCCCCCCCCTGATACGAATGAAAGACCGGGACCACTATATATTCTGTAACGAACTTCCCTTTGATGTTCGCATGCCGCCATCTCAATTTACGCCGAAGGTAGTGAAAATTTTAAAATGTTGTAATAACATTATTTTCTTAGATTTTTGAGCGCTTTCATTTAAGATCAGAACGAAATTTCTACGATATAAATTCGCGAAGATACTATATGCGGGTATTTTGTCATTTTACTAATTTTGGGATTTTTCATTTTTTTTTCAACTTTAAGCACTTGATGTGAAAAATCCGTAATGAGTTGAGATTTCGGACTACCAAAAGCGATTGAAGACATGTTTGAACTATTTACATTTAAAATTTCAAATCATTTAATGTCCGATTAAGCTCTGTAGCTCTATCCGAATAATAATTAAAGTTGCAATATTTAGAATTTGAAGCTTTATCGAATGTAAACAGGGCCTAGGAACCTAGGAACAAGGCCTAGGCCTAGACACTCGAAATGTGACGTCACGGCTAAGTGGCTTACTACTCCACTATACTTCTTCTTCTCTACTAAGAAGTACCTCTCTACTAAGTTCTTCGCAAAGTCAGTAGAACTCCTCACAAGTTACAATTGCTAAAATAAATTACTAATTTTTATTATTCTTTCTCACTCTTCTACTCGATTTTCGAATTTCATGATTTTTGCATGAAAGACAGTTTTTATGAAAGTAGGCTTTCTAGTTTTATTTTTTAAGTTTCAACTGCTATTTGCTGTTTAATATTACAAGCTTTATCGTGCTACAGGTGATCGCATGATAATAATGATATGATGATGATTATGAAAATGGTGTTAGAGTAGGCTTCTCTAATGTTATGATTATGACAATCCAATAATATGTTCTAACACAATATAATTATAAAAATCCGATATTGTTGTTATTATGATAGAATCAATATCATAAAAAATAGGGAAGTATAGTATTCAACTCATAATTTGACTTGAAGAATAGGACGAAAATTACATAATAACACATTGTGATAAGACTGATTTAATATTGCTTCTTTTGAATCACTGGTTTTCATCATTGTTGCGCTGGTTTTCTATCTCTGTTGGTGCAATCATCATGGTGTGGCATGTTATTGCAACTTCATTTTTATAATTTAAATTATAAAAATGATAATAGTAATAGTAATTATTGTTGTTGTTATAATAATAATAATAATATCGATGATAGAATAACAATGATTGCTTTGAGAAATGCATTAACAATGAAAATATTTTGTCTTATCACTGTTCAGTAGTAATGTCTGATAATATTGAGATTTTATCTTTCCTTCGCAATAATGATGAAAATTTCTTTACATGACTCTTTTCTACCTTTAAAAAACTACAAAAAAATTCTTTGTCCTGGCAATCATCATCGTTTCATGCTTACTCCAACAAATAAACTGATCAAATTTGATATATCAAGTTTAATTGGTATATAAGTTAGTTTATCTAGATTGGTATACCAATGTTGAAGCAATACTTCTTATTTTAGTGTATTTGTTGTATAGCTTTGTGAAAAGAAAGTTCAAGTTTACTTCATATAATGCAGGCCAATCATTGAATAATTGCAAGCAATAAAATCACCTGCATGTATCTGGGTTAATTGATATAGGATTCTATATAGTCATACATCGGATAATGAATTGATGCATGTATTATAATAATTACCTAATACACATATTGTGTATCAATGTTGAAGCATTGCTTTTTATTTTGCTTTCTATTTTATTTCATTATTTATTTTGCTCATATTAATTAACATATCGATTGAATGAGAGCACCATCATCTATTATGCTTTATCAGCACCAGGCATCTTATTTCAATTTCAGAGAATAGTTACTATGTAACTAGCCTATTCTGGTTTATCTCATATTATTGTAATTAATGATCCAGTAATTAATCAATAGTGCTCCAGTAATGTGTTTGAATAAGTCTTATTATCTAATTAACAACCTGCCTTATATGCAATTATTTTAGTGTGAAGTTTCACACCGTTCATTCTTCCTGATTGATGAAAGTAGTTGTAGAAAGTAGATGTGAAGTAATTGAATGCTTAAACGTCAAAAGTATACATTAATAATAATCATTCTGAAAAGTGGATAAAACTACAACCTAATTGGAATTAGGTTATCACGGCGAGGTGGAACAACCTTCGGGTCTCCCCACCGACAAAAGCCATACGCTAAATAAAAAAATAAATTAATAATAATTATAAACCGGGTGACAGAAATATAGTATGTATTTCTCATGTTCTTCACGGACGATGAATGTATTGAACCTAATTTAATTGACAGTATAATATTCAATAGTACTCAAACATTAGAGCAATATTTTGAAATTGGATGCATGAAGTATGAATTCTATATTCTCCAGATGAATATACGTAGCTATAGGCGAAACTTTGACGAATTCTTAGTATTTTTAAACAGTTTTAATAAACTCAAAATAAGTTGTATAGTATTAACTGAGACCTGGTTGGATGATGATGAAGTTGTGATGCAGCTCCCTGGATATAACTTATTTCGTACTACAAAGAAATTAAATCAGAATGACGGTGTCCTGGTGTACATTGACGATTCGCTGGCCATTACCTCCTGTGATCAGCTGTGCCTAGGGGGGGTTGCTAGCTGCCTAGCCCTGACCTTCAATTTGAACGGTGTGCCCTGCCACCTGTTGTCAGCATATCGTAGCCCAAACACCTGTCTTGGTTCGTTTGTCGTGGCGCTTCAGAGCTATTTTGTCAGCATAGACTCTATGGAACATTTACAAATATTCTGCGGTGATATCCCTTCCAAATTCTTAATATTATTGTTTATTCCATAATTCTAAAATATTATGGATGCCCTTCCAAATTCCCAGCAGGAGTGTTACCTTGATGTGATGCATGAATTAGGATTCATTAGTTTAATTAATAGAGTGACACGTCCTGCAGGAAATTCATGTATTGACCATTTCTTTATAAAAAATGACAAGAATCTAAAAATTAAATCTGCTATCATAGAATCATCTATCACCGATCACTACCCTACTTTAATTCAACTTAGCTCTGGAGTGCCCGACGAGCCTGGGCTTGGACGGCGGGGTGGTCCACTCACGTACAGAGTTACTGACTGGAACGCTGTTGGGTCCGCCTTACTGTCTACTGACTGGGATTGTGTCACAGGTGTGAGGGATAACATTAATAATTCTACCGATACTTTTATTGACATTATCAAATCAACCATAGAAAGATATACACAAATAAAATTAATAACAGCTAAAAACAGAAAAATCAAACCTTGGATAACTCAGGGTCTTGTTAACTCTATCAGGTTTAGAGACAGATTGAGCAAGAGAGTATTGAGGCAACCTTTCAATGTCGAATTGCGTCAGCAATATCGTACTTATCGGAACTTGTTACATTTAATCATAAGAAATGCTAAAATAAACTATTATAAAGAAAAAATTAGTAATGCTGGAAGGAACCCTAAAAAATTCTGGTCTATAGTAAACGAGTTGGCATGTAGGCCGGGTGTGGCTGGAGGATTCCCCCTGGCACAGTTTCATCGGGAGGGTGTACCATCAGAGTCTGACATAATAACTATTGGTAATTCATTCAATAGTTTCTTTTCAAATGTCGGAGCACGGTTAGCGGGTGCAATACCTGAGCGTCATCCTCAGTTGGTGAATGATGCGGATCACAATGCTGATGTGACATTTGAATTGCACCCGGTGACACGGCTCGATATTATCAAAATTGTAAATGATATGCGGGGTGGCTCTGCTCCGGGTCTAGATGGTTTCCATGCTAAATTCATTAAAGAACACATAAATGCTGTGGTCGAGCCTCTTCTTTACATCATAAATGAGAGTATACGAACAGGTAAATTCCCGGATGCTTTCAAGATTGCTAAGGTCATTCCCATATTCAAATCTGGCTCCAAATCCTTAATAAATAATTTCCGACCTATTTCAATGTTAAGTGTATTCTCAAAAATTCTTGAAAAAACAGTTAAACTTCAATTACAGTCGTATTTAGAATCAAACAACTTAATAGTATCAAACCAGTATGGTTTCAGATTAAATAAGAATACTTCAAATGCTCTGTTTGATATAACCAATGAAATAGTACAAAGGATTGGTGATGGTAATCACGTCCTAATTACCTTTCTTGATCTTGCCAAGGCATTTGATGCAGTTGACAGATTCAAGCTTTTGCAGAAATTGGAATGCTGTGGAGTCAGAGGAGTGTCCCTAAAATGGTTTCAAAGTTATCTATATGAACGCAAACAGTCTGTATGTATCAATAACATTTGCAGTGACATGGAAAGGGTTAATTACGGTGTAATTCAGGGAAGTACACTAGGGCCTTTGCTTTTTCTTGTTTACATCAATAACCTTAGTAAAGTTCCCTTGGATAGTAAGCTATTTCTCTTTGCGGACGACACGGCAATTGTTTCATTTGGGGTTACCTGGGAGGATGCTTTCAAACAGGCTTCTAAAGACCTTTTTGGTGTCAAGATGTGGCTCGACCAGAACAAGCTTACTCTTAATGTAGAAAAAACAAAGTATCTGCCTATCTATTTCAAAGTGAACAGTAGCCCTGAGCAGGAGATCCTTAGGCTCCACTCATGTAATGATTATCAGTCTGTCACTTGTAATTGTGATGTGCTGCAGAGGGTGGAACAGTACAGGTATCTCGGTGTTCTGATTGATCACAGGTTGAGCTGGGCCCCTCAGGTGGCATCTCTTAAGCAGCGAGTTCGAAAGATGATATATGCTTTCAGACACTTAAGAGAGGTTCTCCCTGTTCACCAACTTAGAGTGGCATACTTTGCATACATTCAATCTGTTCTTTCATATGGTATCTTGGCCTGGGGTGGAGCCTCCTCTGCTGCCTTAGAGCCTGTAGCGGTGGCACAACGTGCCATAATCAAAACCTGCCTCAGGCGAAATCATCGTTATCCTACAGACCGGATTTATCTTGAATTTCAAGTTTTCAACATAAGACAGCTGTATATAAAAGTTTTATTGACCTATATTTACTTCAATAGAAATTCCATATTCAACAATTTAGTACATGCTTATAATACAAGAAATCTCGTTAACTTCGGTATTATTCATCCCCGACTCTTACATAACTGCTTGAAATTCAATAGTAGATATATTTGTCACGTCTTGTACAGAAACATACCCAACCACTTAAAACAGGTGGAAAACTTTAATATTATGACCTACAAACTCCATTTGAATAAATGGTTATTTGAAATTGGTAGGGATGCTGCAGAGCAACTGATTCAATCCGCCTATAGATATTAATCTTATCTACGTTTTGAGTATCATTTTTCAAAATTTCTTTGCTCTTTTGTCACTTTCAGATTATATTTTATAGTTTAGCATGCCAAATCTGAGAATAAAATTAAACCAAAATTTTAATTAAAATCTTAATTTTTAAGTCAAAGTATATTGTTTTACAAATTTTGTACTGTATAATATATAAATCAGTGTTATAATAATGCAAAAATGAACTCATTCCCCACTCCCAGACTTCTGTCTTTGTGGGGAATATTCACTAAACTGGATATTTTATTTTATTGTACTGCTGTAATTTTGTGAATAAAATTTATTTGAATCTTGAATCTTGATACTGTTCATAAACAGCCACTGATCACAACCAAGTTTGAATATTTGAATTTTTATTATTTAAAAATGAAAAAATAGACCTACTCACCCACCAAAAGGTGATTGTGCAGTTGAAATGAACTCGAGACGAGAAAAACCAAACACACACATTTTCCCTATTTTTTTGGACACTTGCCAATTAAACGAAAATCCAATTGTATTTAACGGCTGTAAAATGACGACATCCAACGGAAACAATGCAACGAGAACCAATGAACGAATTTGACAATAGATTGCAATAAATTGAATTGGATTTTAGTGCAACTGACCATCTGTAAAGCCTGGTTTTCATTAGTGGTATTAGTAGTAGAGTTTACTGGACAAGTACAACTATCTTGGTAACTCCCCCAATTAAAACGTATATGGTAGGATAGAGTACATGGGCTATCAACATGGTGGTGTTACCTCACTTCTTTTTAGTATTCCAGCTAATTTACCTCTAATTGAAATACTTTACTCTCCAAAAATAACAAAACAAAAACAATTACATTTGAAAAATACAATACATTGTATTATGGGCACATGCCTGTGATAGAGGAGCGAGTTGAGTAACAGCATTATTATAAAGTAACATACAATGTTATTAGCTACAACATACATTACTAAAAAATAAAATACGTTGGTTTGTTTACAAATTTTATGAGAAGAATAAACAATGTACGAGGGTAAGTCAATTATTATCCGCAATAAAGGTATGTTTTTGTTTATGTTGGCAGTACTGTTGTTTTGCGTTGATGACATGTTTTTTTGAATATTTGAGGTCACATCTGCGCATGTTTCAAGCTGCTAGGTTTGTTTCATTGTTGCTTCCTTGCTGTTAATCATGGCCGCTCCGCTTTCCATTTGCACCAATGAAGAGCAACGGTCAGTGATTCGTTTTTTGTGGTCGGAAGGTGTATTAGGGGTTAAAACTCATAGATGACTTTCGGAATAATACGGAAATAGTGTTTGGCCACAACGGAGTGTTTATGAATGGATTAAAAATTCAAAAATTGTCGCACAAGTGTTAAGCATGATAAAGGAGTCGTGAGCAGCGTTTAAAACTGATGCTTACGGTTTTTTGGGACTCACAAGGTCCAGTATTGGAACATTATAAGGGAAGGGGGACGAAAATAAACAGTAATATGTTACAGTGAGATGCTTACTGCCAAGCTAAAGCCTGCAATTCGAAGCAAACGCCGAGGATTGCTGTCAAAAGGTGTTGTTTTGTTGCACGACAATGCCCGTCAGCATACTGCTGCCCACACTGCTGAAACGCTCAGAAAATTGAAATCTGAAGTACTGGATCATCCTACATATAATCCTGATCTTGCTCCTTCTGATCATTACTTGTTTGGTCCATTCAAAGAGGCATTAAAAGGCCGTAGATTCACCACGAATGAAGCATTGAAAGAAGCGGTGCATTCCTGGCTTGCATCTCAACCAAAAACATTTTTTATGAGGGTATCAGGAACCTTGAACAACAATGGACCAATTGCGTTGAAAAGCAAGGAAACTATGTCGAAAAATGATGTACTTGTAGGTTTGCTATTTGATTCCAAAAAAATGTTATAACTGTATTGCGGATAATAATTGACTTACCCTCTTAGATAATACAGAGGGACTTGATCCTAATTCCACTAATGGAAACCAAGCCTTATTGCATTGTAAAGACCATCACTACTTTAGGTGTACTCCGAACCACTGTGGCCTTACCTGGATGGGGAAGAAGATGGGAAACCAGCTGAAGAGGCCAGGTGAATATGTGTCCGGATGTATACTGAGCGTTATGTCTTTGTACAGGACAGTTGAAAAGTAGCCAGAAAAGCCGTGCAGAATGCACGTGGTTTTCACATCGAACGTAAGCGCCGAGTATCGTGTGTTGTCTACTTCACCTGAAACAAATAAAAAATTAATCTGTTAAAAACAAACAAAAATTACAAAAATTATTTTGAGCGATTATAAGATCCAGCAATAGATAGTGAAGCTCGTGTGAAACGGCTTGAGCTGTGTTCATTGGTGGCATATTAATTTTTCGGTTTGCCATTCGATCATATTGCGTTTTTTAGTGCCTGATATACTACTGGTGTTTACCGATAGATTGAGGTTATGTGACAAAATATAATCATACTGTTAACAGAGGGCTCGGTAACTGTAACTTATTTTAATTCGACTTTGGAGGACCGCGTGTATTACTTTGAGAAGTAGACAATATTTGAACAAGCGTAATAAACTCACCGAAAAGTGTATGATTGAGAACGCCACGAAAAATAGTAATGCGGAGGCGACAGAAGAGAAGCGGGGCGACATGAACGGTAGAATGTCTGGAATACAACTGCCGACTGCTGGGACAAGATGAATGGATAACGATCCCATAAGTCTTCTTATGCAAAACCTAGACAATCATCTCCTTGTCAGCAGCCAGTTATGGGCAAGGCAAGGGAAGGGGAGGGGAGGGGATAAGAATCGTAGTAGCGCCGTATTTAAATTTCAATAGTTCTATACAGCACTTAATTCCTAACATTCCGCCCACCTTGAAATAACATATTTCAAAAACTTAATTGTCCGGCGACATTTTATATTACACAAAGAGTTCGTATGCACGACGCACTATTCGATGTACGACGAAAAACGAACAAACAACAAGAAAAGCGGAAAAAATTCAAACAGTTGAAAATCATGAAGTAAGAAAGAAAAAACGAATATGTACAAATAGCCCTTTTAAACCTTTTCTAGTTTATAGGCAACGCCACGAGGCGATTCACTCCTCGTTTGAAAGTGCTGGTTGATGTGCGTACTGTGACAACCCTTATCACACCATCAACGCCAGGATGGACTTTCTCAACTCGAGCCAGAGGCCACTCAGTTGGCGATGTGTTCAAATTTTGTATTATTCAAATTTTGTATTAATACGACTTGACCAATTTTTATTGGATCACAACACTTTTGCCACTTATTTTTCTGTATAAGGGTGTGTAGGTATTCTGTTGACCATTTGTGCCAGAAACCTTGTACAATTTGACGTAGATGATTCCATCTTTGTTTGACGGTGGTTTTGGAATCAATTGGAATCTCAGGTACTTGAAAAATGTGTCTACCAGTAGTAAAATGACCAGGTGTTAGAACGTTCAACTCATCTATTGTATCTGACGTCAACTCAATGAGCGGCCTGCTATTCAATATAGCTTCAATTCTACAAAATACAGTGAAATATTCTTCCATGGTTAATGAGTTCTCACCGATCTGATTTTTAGGAGAGTCTTGGCTGACCTAATACTTCTTTCCCATATGCCGCCAAAAGTTGGGCTACCGGGAGGAGAAATGCCACTTTATGTCGCGCCGAACGAATTCGGTGTCTAGCTTAGACTTCGATCTGACAGAAATTTGTTTACTTCACTTAAATGACGAGAAGCGCCGACGAAATTTGTAGCATTATCACTGTATACATCGGAAGGACAGCCTCTTCTAGACGCAAACCTTTCAAACGCTGCAAGAAATGCATCAGTAGTTAATTCAGAAACGAATTCTAAGTGTACTGCTTTGACTGACATGCAAATAAATAATGCCAGATATCCTTTGTACACTTTGGCATTACGAAGGGGGCTGGCCTTTGTATTAAAGGGTCCAGCAAAGTCAATGCCTACATGAGAAAATACTGGTGATGGATTTACTCTATATTGCGGTAAATCTGCCATAATAGGCTGACTTGGTTGAGCGCGCATGCGTGCACATCTTACACAGTTTTTAATACAATATTTGATTGCATTGCGTGCAGAAATGATCCAGAACTTTTGAATAATTATAGCATGTGTTAATTTCAATCCAGCATGCATATGACTTTCGTGAGTTTGTCTACACATTAGCGAACTTAAATGCGAATTTTTCGGGAGTAACATAGGATGCTTTGCATCATACGAGAGTGACGAATTTCTCAATCTACCCCCCACCCTCAAAATTCCTGATTTATCGAGGAAGGGTGTGAGAGGCAACAAACTTGAGTGAGCGACTTTTCCTTTCTTTAATGACTCAATTGAATCATTGAAATAATATTCTTGTGTAACTTTCACAATGAAATTGAGAGCTTGTCTGTACTCAGAAAGTGATAGTGTGATTTCAGACACTGAGTTCAAGGTCACGGGCCTGGAACGCAAATTGTAGATTGGCTCATGAGAAGCTCTACATTTTTTTATAAAACGTATGCAATATGCAACGATTCGAATTGCTTTATACAAATTTGATTGTTTTTCAAAACAAACAAGAGAATGTGATTTTTCTTGAATCACATTGACAAGAACGGTTGCTTGCGGCTTAAGCTCGCTTAAATCTTCAATTTTGTCGACTTTAGAAACAGGAAAATTTTGAGGAATAACATGAAACGAATCTGGGCCATGCCACCATAACGAATTTTGAACAATATCAGTTGCCGAAAGACCTCTTGAAGCTAGGTCGGCAGGGTTTGATTCGGTAGAAACATGAAACCAATGTTCAGGTTTTGTTAAATCGAGAATCTGTGTTACTCGGTTGCTGACAAATATCTTTAATTTGTGTGCAGGAGTTTTCAACCAGTTCAATACAAGTTTGGCATCAGAATACAATCGCACACGGCTGATGCGCTTTTGAATTGAGGTAACAAACAGCTATACAGTTTAGATAGCAGAAGTGCATCACACAATGCCAACCTCGGTATTTTGTTTACTTGACTGGTGCCACTCGAGTTTTTGATGAGACAAGATTCATAGAAACAAAATTATTCTCAGAAGACACATGAATATAAATACATGCACCATATCCTTTCTCCGACGCATCTGAAAATCCAATTAGAGATACATGGATATAGCTCGTATCGATGTGACGAGGAACTTTGACTTGAGCAATAGAGGTAACAGTACTTGAAATTTTATTCCACTGAATAATCAAATCTTTTCCTAGCGGATCGTCCCAGCTGAGATTTTCCAACCAGAGCAACTTCAAAAAATATTTGAAACTGAAAACAACAGGACTCAATAAGCCAAGAGGATCATACAATTTGGCAGTGTACGACAAAATCGATCTTTTTGTCGGTTCATCAGTGAATGGTGATACAGAGTAGAAAAATTCATCGGATGATGGGTTCCATCTGAGACCCAATACTTTCAAACTTTGAGTGGAATCAGTGAATACCAACGGATTTTCTAAAAAATCATCAGAAAATTGAGCTATGGCTTCATGCATATTTGACGACCACTTTCTCAATTGTAACTGTCCTTCTGACATGAGTGCATTCAATTGATTGATCAATTCTTTCACTTCTTCTAAACTATCAGCTCCTGTTAAGACATCATCAACGTACATATAATTTTTTATTGAATGAGATGCGAGAGGGTATTTATTTTCATAGTCAGTTGCTAACTTGAGCACTGTTTTTTGAGCAAGAAAACTGGATGATGTTAATCCATACGTGACAGTTTTCAATTCATATTCACTGAGTTCCTCTTGAGGTGAAGGCCTGTAGAAAATATGCTGATATTTTCTATCTTCTGGTCTTACTGAAATCTGTCTATACATAATTTTTATATCAGATGTGACTACAACTTTGTGTGTTCTGAAATTTGTTAAAATGTGAATTAAATCCTTTTGAATTTTATAACCTTTGTGTAATACTTGATTTAATACTTGGCCATTTTTGCAAGGTGCACTGGCGTTGAAAACACCACGAAATTTAGTAGTTGAACTGTCTTCTTTTCTTACACACAACATAGGAATAACATATGAGCTCTCAATGTTTGTTTTAGCCATATGATCTAACTCAATGTACTGTTTCATGAATTCATGATACTGTTCTTTCATATTACTATCTGAAGCTAACTTTCTTTCTAGTGCAAGAAATTGATTCTTTGATGATTGACGATTATCGCCCAAACATACGTTTTCGGTTGTGAAAGGGAGTGCTACTTCATAGCGACCTGACGGCAGACGTACAGTTGTCTCCGTGAATAATCTGTCACAGTATTCAATAGAAGGATCAACAGGTTCACTTACTTTTACTTCTTCCGAAGCCCAAAATTTTTCAATTAATTGATCAACAGGCTCTATGCAAGTTAACAGGCTTGAAATAGAATTTTGCGCGTTTTGAGTATTGGTTTGACCTATTATTACATAGCCAAATACAGTTTTCAGTGCGCCAGGGGAATTCTCAAACTTGATTGAATTACCTTGTTTACTTTCAGACAGGGTGTGTAAGAAAACATCAGCACCGAGAAGTACATCAATTGGGGCTGAATGATAGAACTTTTCATCAGCTAAGTGTATATCTGACAAATATTCGAAATCACTTGGGTTAAGTGACACAGATGGTTGATTACATGTTATATTCTTCAATACCGTAGCTGAAGTTTTGATATTGAAATTTATTTGCTTAGGCGATGAAATATGGAGTTGTACATCACCACAACTTTGAGTCGTATGAGAACCGATCCCAATTAACTTTCTTTCAGAAACTTTAGGCTTTAGATGCAGTTTATCAGCTAGACTTTTATTGATAGCTGTTATCTGAGAGGCCGAATCAAGTACTGCTCTCGCTTTGTGCGGTCTACCATAAGTGTCATACACTAGTATAGTAGCGGTACCTAACAGACAAACTGAGTTTACACTTTGATTTGCGATAGCCAGACTAGTATTGCTCACAACAATGCTGGAATTTTCATTTGACTTATTTATGGGGATAATATCAGATTTTTCAACTGATGACTTATCAACGTGAAGCAAGCTATGATGCTTTGGTGACTTACAAAACTTACAGGTTTTGATAGACTTACAGAGATTTCTGTTGTGTTTTCCAAGACATTGAAAACACAAATTCATCCGTTTTGCGACATCATATCTGTCAGAAATTGACATTTCAATGAGCTTTGAACAATTATAGATAATATGTTCACTTGATTTACATACATTGCACGACTGGCGAGAATTAAACTTATTTTTGTCTAGAAATTTGCTTTCTTGACGAGGGCTTGAAATCTGACTTGTAATGAGACTTGTTTGGTTTTTCTTAGGGCTTTCTTTAACGGTAGAAAACGAAGTGGATGGTTGAACTAATTCAATTACTCTTGATTTGTTTGTCAGAAAATCAACAAGATCCTTGTATGTAGGAGCATGATTTTGAGCTAGACTATTTTCAAAATCAATTCGAGTTTTCTGATCAATTTTCCTGAGAAGAATTGACAGTAATACGTAATCAGACAGGTTTTCAATATTCTGTAATTTGAGAGCTTCAATTGAAGTTGAGACAGTGTCAATAAATTCGCGGATAGATGTGTGATCCGGCTTTGTGATTGATTTACAGTCTATAATTTTATCCATGAAATGATTACAAGTTAGACGTTTATTGGCATATCTATTGGTCAACTGATCATATGCTATTTTGTAATTTTCGTCAGACAACGTTAGAGCACTTATGCAGGTTAAAGCAGAACCTTGTAAACACGACTTGAGGTATTGAAACTTTTCTATATCTGATAAATTTTTGTTTTGATGGATTAATGAGTCGAACAAATTAATGAATTGACACCATTGGGAAACATCTCCATTGAATTTGGAAAGTTGAACCCGAGGAAGTTGAATGTTGCTAGCTTTTACAATAGGTTGTGCAGCCACAACTGTATCTGAACTTGACGGTAAACTTTTTGACACTTGGATGTACCTTGAGTACGAAGATTTGAATTCTTTAGACAAAGTTTCAAGAAAATCATCATTTATTCCCTTGGAAATACAAACGGATCTTATTTCATCACGAATGTCTTCGTAAATATCAAGCTGATCACTTATTTTTGCTAGGATAGCAGTTGACGGTTCATTGCCTACAAGATCCAAAGTGAGAGAAACTTTCTCTAAATTAGAACAAGCTTTGTGCAACAGGAGTTTTAATTGTATCTTCGCTTGTTCAATTGAACTACTTTTACTCTCATCTAGAGTCGATTCGGAGAGTGAGAGTTTAAATTGGTGAGAGCTAATTTGTAGTTAGACATTATTAACTTTGGTTGTGTTTACGTGAAGCAGACGATAAACAGCGAGTGAGCGTATATAGTATTGGTTGCGAAACCAGCTGTTCACAACGATACCAACCTAACAGACCTATATACTTTCACTTTCTAACGCGAGAAAGAGAGGGAAGGGAGGGAAAGAGGAGCGGGAAACCTTGCCCATTGTGAGAGTGGCGACCCTGGTTGAAATCTGCGCAGTGGTGAACTACGGCGATCTGCGCATGCGCATGGAGATGACGTTGACGAACCGGCAGGAACGCGAACGCGTACCGAGATGCGCGACACGATGAACGACAATTTTTCCGAGAATTACCGACCGACGCTAAACAAACGACGCAATGGAACTACTTTGCCTACTGCGTAATAAAAACTTTAATTTCGAAATTCGATAACTTTCGATTCGATAGGGTTATAGACTTGAAACAAACGGTAATCTTTATCGAATTTTATGTTCTTTCGAATATAACACGATTGGATTATCGACACTGACCGATAAAACTTTGAAACTTGAACTCGCGTGGTCACAAACTGACGCGTACACGCTCATGACATGAAAACTGAACAAACTTATGAACTTTTTCAACAATTATGCTTAAGAACGAGGAAAACAATACTTGAACAAACTTAGATTAAGCATAACGAGAAACAACAACACTTTTCACGAGTTTAAACACTTGAAGTTAACACAAACTGATTCATATCCGAAACCCGGAGTGACCAAAATGTTAATAGAGGGCTCGGTAACTGTAACTTATTTTAATTCGACTTTGGAGGACCGCGTGTATTACTTTGAGAAGTAGACAATATTTGAACAAGCGTAATAAACTCACCGAAAAGTGTATGATTGAGAACGCCACGAAAAATAGTAATGCGGAGGCGACAGAAGAGAAGCGGGGCGACATGAACGGTAGAATGTCTGGAATACAACTGCCGACTGCTGGGACAAGATGAATGGATAACGATCCCATAAGTCTTCTTATGCAAAACCTAGACAATCATCTCCTTGTCAGCAGCCAGTTATGGGCAAGGCAAGGGAAGGGGAGGGGAGGGGATAAGAATCGTAGTAGCGCCGTATTTAAATTTCAATAGTTCTATACAGCACTTAATTCCTAACACATACCAATGTTTTCTTTCTCTTATAATATGGAACCAAATCTCAATTATGATGTACAAATAACGATTTAAATTGAAGATTTAATACAATTGAAGAATTGAAATTATTAGGCATTATGTGTTTGTATGGAATCAGGTGATTATCTTGCTCCTAAAAATGACCAAATACAGGACGACTCACTGGAGTACCACTCCACACCACGGTCATAAAGAACTTGGATCCAAATGGTCACATGAGAAAAACAATAATCGATGAATCACTAATGCTTTGTCATCATCTATTCAAAACCAAACAAGCCTGTCTTCCAAACAATCACATTTGAAAAGTAATCATCTGAAATATTCCAGAAACTCTTGAAAGCAAAGCTATGATCTTCTAGCTAAGGGTGGGAACATGTCGGAGCTGTGATAGACGATACCAGCTGTTATACTAGCAACGCTTTTATCGATGGTCCATTGCCCAAATGCAATTAACATCGCAGCTCCGACATAAACAGGCATAGCAGGCTTAGAAAACACGTCAATATTATCTACGCACTGTTAGTATCACAGCTGCGACATGTTCCCACCCTAACTTCAAAAGTCATCATTAATGAAATGGAACAATGATCAGAAACACTGATTATTTGTACATTTGATCCTTTGATTGAGTAAGAGAGACAACGACATAAGAGTGACAGATAAAAATTAACAATATTCTGATAAAAATGCATCAGTACAATTACGAAAACACTTGAGAATAGTGAACAATTGACAGCATCATTATATTGAGATAATAATTTCATGGAACTGAATGAATTCCATCTTAAATTCATGAGAATCAAAATCACTTCCCGGTGGTTCAGAGCTCACCTAAGGCTGTAGTCCATTCATCTCTCATCATCATTACTTCTATTGCCCACACACAAGCCAAAAGCTTATGTAGGCATCACCACAGCAAAACAAACCTCCTGCTTTGTTACTACATCATTCATAGGCGAACAGAGATCACTAAAACTTGTAATTCAGCAACTCATAGCTGCACAATTGTCAACTATAATAGTAAAAAATATTATCAATACTTTCAAAGTCAACTTGATTTTGACTGACCCTCTAATCCGCCTAATAAATGATATTCCAATTTCATTTCATCTCTAGCTAATGTTAGTAAAAAAAGACTCATTGAAACAAACATTAATAGAGGGTAATATTTGTATACCTGTATTGGGATGATGGAAGGTGAACAAGGGCTGCGGCTCGCCGATGATGAATCGGTTCTTCTGATGCACGACATAGGGCATTTCAAAGCGCGACAGCTCCTTCACTAGCTCATTGCCGCCGCGTACCTCATTGTACAGACGCATCGACTGTTGTGGACTCAGGTACGATGTGTAACTGCAAGGTATGCTGATCGCGTCATCTGCCCAACACAATACAATACATTCTTAACAATAGTTCCATACACATCTACAACTTCTCAGAGTGTTTATTAAAATTTTAGAATAAATGTTATTCTATAATATCGTTATATTTATACTTTAATGTCACTTGTACTATAGTAATATTCATTTAATTTGACGGTTTAAGTTTTAAGGCGATGATCCCCATCTTCAGTGAACAACTAGATAATCGTACAGGAGTATCAAGTAGGTTGAAGATGGGTCTCAGAGCCTTGAAACACGTCCGACAAGCATAAACGTGAGTATATGTGAAAGGGTGAAAATATATACACACACACACAAATCTTGCTACAGTCATAAGCTCTCATATTGTATGAGATCCTTGCCAATAATGAATGCCTTGTTTGTATGTTGCCAGTTAATTAGCGGTAGTCGACTATTTTCTTTTTTATTTTCGAAGTTTCAGGTATTGTAATGATTATAATTTACTCGTATAAATAGTAGTACAAGTGACATTGAAGTATAAATATTATGATTAATATGATATTATAGGATGACAAACATAACCATCAGTACTCTTGTTAACGTGAAAGTATTTACACAAAAATCTTGCTATATTTAATCTACAGTTCAAGTTTGATGAAGACCAGCTTATGGTTATTCACATTCAATCTGAAAACAAACTATTATTTAGGTATAGACACTAAATTCACTTAGAAAGTAAGATTGTACTCACAAATTATGTGTTGATGTACATTTCGCGGTGCTGTACCGCATCGTCGGAACACATGCACAGGTGAACTCCTGTACAGTTCACCTGTACACGTGTTCCGACGATGCGGCACAGCACCGCGAAATGTACATCAACACATGATCTGTGAGTCCAATCTTACTTTCTAAGTGGATTTAGTGTCTATACTTTGATCAAGTGAGAAAAGGATGGATCCACAACAACCTATTATTTAGTTTGTGAAAAACAAAATAGTGTCTTTATTACCACCACAGTATTCGACAAGCTAAAACAAACAGAAAATATTCAAGGAGAAATGTTAATTTCTCCATAGTTCCCTAGTAATCCCCTGTTTATTTTTTTTAAGATATAGGATATAAAAATGGAATAAATTTCAGACATTGTCAAAAATTATCCAAATTGTCCAAATTATCAGACATTGCAATTGATCAACTGCTGAATACATGAGAACTAGAGAAACGAAATTCCAAAGTAAGCTATAATCTGAAGACTTGTGCAACAGCAAACATAGACAACAGTACCAAATAGCAACAGGAGATTCCTCTCTACTCATTTAAAGGTGGGATTTCGTTACTGCGGCTCCGCAGCCGATCCCGACACGACCAGCCAAGATGGCGGACAAATTCGCAGTCTGGGCACCCCACTGCCTTCGAAGGCCGTCATCAAATCAAATTGATAACATCGAATTGAACAATAATGAGATATTAAAGGGCTTTAAACCGGCGAATTACAATATCTGAATAAGTTTTGAACGAGATCTGTTGCACCATGTATACACCCGCTGGGGTGTATACATGGCCTTCGAAGGCAGTGGGGTGCCCAGACTGCGAATTTGTCCGCCATCTTGGCTGGTCGTGTCGGGATCGGCTGCGGAGCCGCAGTAACGAAATCCCACCTTAAGAGGTAAAGGGTTCGATTCCTCATCCGGGCACAACTTTGGAAATTTTATTTCCAGCTAACAACAAAATAGTAGTTTATGCAAAGGTTGTATCATGAGAGCCTTTAAATGAGGAGTGAAATACCGAGGTTAAAATACGAACGGCAACGCCGCGAGTTATTTTAAGGTATCTCAAGCCATTTAAAGGCTAGAATACAACCATTGCATGCACCATTTTATCTACGACCAACAATAAACAATAATATCTACATCAATCTAAACTAACCTTAATTCAAACGAACATGTTATATTTCAATGCTTGCCGTATAGGTTATGAACTGTTCCGTTCCAGTGTGTTAAAAGTGGATCAGATTGAACAAGGAACGTTTCATAATGTACAATCCGTATCGAAAAGCCCTTATTATGATACAAGTTTCAGATTCCATTTCGAAAAAGCTACTGTTTCGATTTCAATAATGAAACTTCAATGATTGCGTTATAACACGGTCGTAGATAAAATGGTGTATGCAATGGTTGTATTTTAGCCTTTGAACGACTCTTGCGATACGTTAAAATAACTCGCGGCATTTCCGCTCGTATTTCAAGCTCGGTATATCACTCGTCGTTTAAAGGCGCTCATAATACAACCATTGCATAAACTACTATTTTGTTGTTAGCTGGAAATAAAATTAATATTAATTTTTATTCAGTCTTCAAATCCATAATTTAGCTTTCTTTCAGGTTTTTTTCTCTATGTTCTGGCCACTTGGCCTGCATTTATCCATCTGAGTTGGAATTTCATGTTTCCTGGTCGATTCAATTACAGCTCTATCTGGTGCTGTCACCTGGTAGTGAATGGTTGCGAATTATTGGCGATTCGATTCCTAATCGATATTCAATCGTGATTCCTCATCGAGTGGTCTTATCAATATTCGCTTCATTCAATTAATCTTTTGCATTGTTAGTTTAGTCGTGGATCGAGCTTGGAGTGAGACCGACTCATTTGTTGTGTATGTATTTTCGTAGGCTAATATCGGATTATCAGATATTAGCGCCAAATTTTGTTTATTTGTTTGTGTGTAACACGGGATATTTGGAAAAGCAAGTTGATCTTATATATCGATCGAAATCAGTACATATATTCACCATAAAGTTTTCGAAGCAGCATAGTTAGAACACTAACTACAAAATTTCAAAGCAGGTATTCCCTCCTAAAATTCCTCGAATTATCCAAAATTTCTACCCGAAAATCCTGTCCAAATACCTGACATATACGACTTCAATTACATCGCTGATTGGTGAGTTATTTGTAATACTCTTTTGCATGCTTTGGAAACTCAAATGGATTGCTTGTTCTCAATTCGCAAATATAAAATTCTTAAAAAATACAGTCCATTTAAATACCAAACACTCCAAGTATTAGGGTATAAGTTGGTTACTATACGAAAATCTTGAAATAAATTTGTAAAGTGTACAATACGAACACTCTCACCTTTCATAAGATGCTTGGCACCATCCAGACACTCAGGCGACAGTTCGTTGTCGCCGAAGGAGCCCAACAGCTCGCTCACGATCAGGTCTGCCAACTCATCGTCCGGCGGCCGAAACAGGCGCATGTCACTTGACACCACTGTCACTCCCGCCCCACGCCACTCCTCCAGCAGCCTTGTCTCCAGTGTCAGCACTGCGTTCGGGTTCTTCTCGACCGCGTACACCTTGACGCGCCGATGTGCCTTGCGCGCCGCATTCAGTGTGGCCGTAACCAGCGGACCCCGACCGGCGCCCAATACCATTACCACTCTGAAAAAAGGCGTACAAGACTTACATGGATACCATGAATTATAACCTATTCTTGTGCCAATAAAAATCAATATCTGAGCAGGAAGATTGCATAGAGACCTACTAAGCGATAGTATTCATATTTCGCTCTTCCATAATATAATATGAGACGACAAATAAAATACTTGTATGCAGACATCAAACACAATAGATAAACTATGTATATAGTACAGGGTGCGGCAACATAACTTCCTTTTTTTAAAACTTGATAAAACGCATTGTATGGATCAGAAAATTTTTATTCGTTTTTTATAATGTAGGCGCATACATAAAGTTTTGTTTTACTCAGTTTTATAGATCAAATCAGGTAGGTGACGTCCCCCATTCTCCATACACTGCGTAAACCGATTTCTGACGTTTTTCATGACTCCTGCCAGCATAGCAGGCGTTATGTTGGCAATTTCTACCTGGATCTTGGTCTTTAGATTGTGGAGGGTCCTTGGACGGTTCACATAAACACGGGATTTCAAAAAAACCCATAGAAAAAAATCACAAGGGGTCAAATCGGGAGAGCGGGCTGGCCACTCCAAATCGCCCCTAATTGAGATGAGGCGCTCTGGGAAGTGTTCCCTCAAAACAGTCATTCCTGCACAATTGCCATCTTGTATGGATGGAAATGAAGATCATCATGAAGTATTCTCCTCACAGAACGATCGGAAAGTCCAAGGGCAGACGCATGTTTGCGCGCAGAACGCCGTGGTGATCGCAACATTGAAGCTCTCACTACCTCAATGTTCTCAAGTGATCTAATCGGCCGAGGGACTCCAGTTCTTCGTCTAGTGGCACTTGCAGTTTGTCTGAACGTAGTGACCCACGTAACAATTGATTTTCTGGTCCGGGACAGGGGCCAACGGGGCTAAATTACAGCGATTCCGAAAGGCGCGCTGGGTTGCGATCACAGAACATCCGCTCAAAAAGTAGGCCTCAATGGCAAACGCACGTTCCTCACTGTTCCAACTCATGATGGCGACTGAACTGTGTCGGGACAAAACTTTAAAGTCCCACCTCTCGAACGAGACCACTAGCGCTCCGCTACGACATCAACCGACTAAATGGCGCACATTTTAAAAAAGGAAGTTATGCTGCCGCACCTTGTATATATATGAGGCAAACTACTGAAAATAATATCAACTTGAATTGAAATATATTTATTCTAAAAAAGTGAAAGAATAAAATAATGAATGAACACACTCTTAACCTAACTTATAGATAGTCTGTGTGTGAGGAAGGGGTTCATGAATAATAAAATTACCTGTAAACTTAGTATAGAATTAGTTTATTGGATTAATAATAATTCTATTCCAAAATTGGTAGCTAAATTTAGTATGTTAATGATAAACATTCCTACTTCCTACTAAGTTAACCTAACCTAAGCAAGTAGTCATTATATTGTCTTCAACAAATACTTAGTAATGTATCATACAAATTAAGTTGTTTAGTACTAGGTTTGTACTAGTTTATCTAGGTTATTCATATGTATCATTTAATATTTTTTGTTCTTCTTTTATCTGACTCCTCGTGGTTCGGAGGACACGCTAAGCCATCGGTCCTGGCTGTCTAAAAAACAGTCGTTAAGTCACGTCAGAGACCCTGAACTGATCAGGAGTGACCTGAAAACTCTGACACCAGACCTGAGGTTATTTTTATATTGAATCATTTAATATTTTTGTTTTTATTTTATCTGACTTACTAAATATACAATATTTATCTTCATCTTAGTAACAAAGAACTTTTGGAAACCTTTCTCTTCAGATTTATGAATACAACCACTCCTACAACTATTCTCAGAGTATTGACACTCTGTAGGCCTACACAAACTACTACGAATAAGAACAAAATTCCGGTACTCACTGCACGCTAGTCTCCTTCTGTTCGTAGGGCACACGATCCAATAGCGCTTGATAGATAGCCTCCTGGTACTTGTTGTATTTGATCGGGTCCTTCTCAAACACCTCGTACGTTTGCGACGACAGATCATCGGCCAGAGGCTGCAGGGGGTATTGGAGAAAGTCCTCGTAGCTCTCTTTGAACGTTGCCTGCGGGTCGGTGCTTTCCAAATGCTGCACACAACATACACAATCAAACAAGCTGAACACTTCAATCAAGCTGAGTGTAAAGCTACTCAGCTGAATCTATTTAGTCTAAAGAAGTCCAACACTAGGACGAAACGATCTGATGTAAGTCAAGTTGTTTACTATTTAAAAGTTTTTCAAAACAGTCAGTGTAACTTCATCAGTAGAAAAAAGAAATCTACTCCTCGAAGCTAGTAGACTAGGTTTTATAAACTAGTATGCCAGTATTCCATTAGACTAGAAAGTCGAGTGAGGTAGCGATCGAAACAATATTGAGGAAGGTGTTGTGAGGATAAAAAAAGAAGAATAAGAAATTAGGTGGAACGAGAGTAATGCCATTGTCGACTAGTTTCCAGAATCACTTCTGTAATTTTGGATGCAAGAACGTATTAAATCTCATAAATGATATCATGAGTGGCATTATGGTTTGTTCCTATTCTTATAAATTATCTCGTAATTTCCATAAATAAACAGACTGCCTACAGTGCGATTCACGTCAAGAAGTCAGCATTACTTAAATGAGGAGCATTGATGCCAAGTTTCATTGAGAGAGAAAGAGAAAACTGCACCAAACGTTTTTGTTGGGACTGTGTGCGACAAAAATGCACAGTGCGGCAACTATGCACAGTGCGAATAGGATAGAGACATCAGCAACTGCCTTGTGCTGAACAAGGATAGCAAACTCCCACCTAAGCAATGCTGACTTCTTGACGTGAATCGCACTATAGTTGCAAGCCATTTATGAATCATTTGTAAGACTAGGAACAAATCATTATACCATAACACTGTAATTTCTCTTTTAATACCATTTAAATCATCAAGTTCACAACATATATAAACAAGTCACTTGATTCCCCAATTTTCTTCTTTTTCTCTTTCGTTTAATTTTTCTTATCAGCCTTCTTTATGTAAAAAAACCAAGAAGAACGAATAAAAAAGCAGAAATATAAGAACAACAAAAACAAAAAAATAAGACGATGATCATAGAAAGAAGAAGATAGAAAGAACAAGAGAAAAAGACAGAAAGAATAAGTAATAGGGATAATCTGACTGGTATTAAAATTGTAAACAAACAGGGAGTGAACAGCACAAGACGATATAAAGTAGTAGAGAAAGAAAAAGAAGAAGATAAAGATGATGATGATGATGACGACGACGATGATGATGAAGTTAAAGATGACGAAGATAGAGGAAAAGAAGTATGAAAAGTAAAAATAATGAAAATAAAAAGAAGGAGGAGCAAGCAGAACTATGCTAGGAATCACTTTCCTGAACCAGAAACTCGACATACTTATACAGGTCAAATACACGAAGAAGAAAGAAGAAGAAGAAGAAGAAGAAGAAGAAGAAGAAGAAGAACTATGCTAGGAATCACTTTCCTGGACCAGAAACTCGACATACTTATACAGGTCAAATACACGAAGAAGAAGAAGAAGAAGAAGAAGAAGAAGAAGAAGAAGAAGAAGAAGAAGAAGAAGAAGAGGAGAAGAAGAAGGAGGAGGAAGAAGGAGGAGAAGAGGAAGAAGAGAGAGGAGAGGAGAAGGAGGAGGAGGAGGAGGAGGAGAGGAGGAGGAGAAGGAGAAGAAGAAGAAGAAGAGGAGGAGGAGGAGGAGGAGGAGGAGGAGGAGAGGAGGAGGAGGAGGAGGAAGAAGAGGAAGAGGAGGAAGAAGAAGGAGGAGGAGGAGGAGGAGAGGAGGAAGAAGAGGAGGAGGAAGGAGAAGGAGGAGGAGAAGAGGAGGAGGAGGAGGAGGAGGAGGAGGAGGAGGAGGAGGAGGAGGAGGAGGAGAGAGGAGGAGGAGGAGGAGGAGGAGAAGAGGAGGAGAAGAAGAAGAAGAAGAAGAAGAAGAAGAAGAAGAAGAAGAAGAAGAAGAAGAAGAAGAAGAAGAAGAAGAGGAAGAAGAAGAAGAAGAAGAAGAAGAAGGAAGAAGAAGAAGAAGAGGAGAAGAAGAAGAAGAAGAAGAAGGAAGGAAGAAGAAGAAGAAGAAGAAGAAGAAGAAGAAGAAGAAGAAGAAGAAGAAGAAGAAGAAGAAGAAGAAGAAGAAGAAGAAGAAGAAGAAGAAGAAGAAGAAGAAGAAGAAGAAGAAGAAGAAATAGTAGAGCAACATCCTCACTTACCTTTGTCACATGCACCATGTACGCTAAATACTGAATATAATCAGTGTGGCGACATACGCCGCTCACAATGAAATTGATGTCGTGAAACTGTTTAGCCACCTGTCTGACAAGGGCACGATGCTCTTTGGTGAGGACGGGGAATCCCTTGCGGTTGGTGACAAACACGTCTGTAGGCAGCATGAGAGCACGCAGCGGCTCGCCCAGCCACCGCTGCATCACCGCCGGGTCCGCGGGCACATCGCCGTTCACCTCCAGGCACAAGCCCACGCGCTTGTTCGAGTCGGTCATTGTACGCACGCTGTTCCACCTACGCACACACACACAACATGAGTCACTAAACAATCAATAATGAAATGAAAATATTCTTTATTAGACGTAGTTCAATTTCAATTTCAATTTTCAATTTATTTATTCACATATACAATATACAGTACACTTTACAGGTGAAATAATTTTTTTTTCTGAGGATGATGCCCACATGAGCTCTAGGCTTGTGCGTGGGTAATGAGTGGGGTGATGATGAGATATGACGACTACTTTTTAGGCAGTCGGGACCGACGGCTTAACGTCTCCTCCGAAAGACGGGAGTGGCCGTATTTGTCAAAAATCCTTTCCGTCAACCAGGCTCGAACCCTGGCCCAATGGATTTTATCTGACTGCTGATAACTTAATCAGTCTGACGCCTTAGCCGCCTCGGCTACGAACCACTCCAAAATGAATAATAGAACCCGCATAGACAGTGCCGTCTGTGTGCGGGAGCAGTTCTTCTATATTATTTGTGTAACAAGAATACATTATTACGTAGTTAAAATAAATACAGTAATAGAACTAAAATATAATATGAATTTAAGGATATAATATAATGTAAGCTTATAGATTAAGGTTTATAGATATAGATTAAGATTTGAATTTGAAGAATCTTGGTGGAAAATAATATATATCTTTACTGGAAGACAAGAGAGTAATTAGCCTGTCATAGCACTCAATCATTCTGTGAGTATTCATCACTTCCAAAACAACCAGAATCGCTCATTTCAATAAAAAGATGTAAAGAAACCTTTCAGGTAATTATTTCTTCTGAGACTTCAAAAATAAGGTGATCTTATTAGAGTTGGGACTAGATGGTAAAAAACAAAGATAATCAGTAATAGAAATTAATATTCTTGATAGGCAGAGTTCGGAGTAATGGAATAATGAGTTAGTGGTTCGCCACACTACTACTATGCTTCGCTTCACTTACTCGCATAGTATATCTATACATACCATACGCTATAGATATACTTTTGCGAGTAAGTGAAGCGAAGCATAGTAGTAGTGTGGCCAGACCCTAACCGAATTGAAATAAAAATACTCTTGATAGGCAGAGTTGGGGCTAGAAAGTAACAAAATAATCAGTAACAGAAATGAAAAGAAAACATTCTTTATAAAACGAAGTTAGGACTAGAAAGTAATGAGTAACAGAAAAGAAATGAAAATATTCTTTATAATGTATATTTAGAACAGGAAAGTAATGAAATACAATGTTCAGTAACAGAAATGAAATGGTAATATTATTTATAAGGCGGAATTGGGACTAGGAAGTAATAAAATAACCAGTAACAGAATCAGCACATCGGTTAAACCTAGACACAATATTGTATCATCAGGCACCATCAAGTAATAGTAATCAGTAACAGATTGCAATCAGTTCCATCAGACATTGTGTCATCAATCACTAAACAAATTTTTTTTTTTTTGAGGATGATGCCCACATGAGCTCTAGGCTTGTGCGTGGGTAATGAGAGGGGTGATGAGAGATGACGACTGTTAATACTGTATTATTTATAAGGCGGAATTGGGACTAGGAAGTAATAAAATAACCAGTAACAGAATCAGCACATCGGTTCAACCTAGACTAGTAATACCTACATAGACCAAGTAATATTAATAATAGGTAACTGATTATTTCATTGAGTAAATGAGATAACAGTTTGTAAGAAATAGTTTGGAATATGGTCGTTGGTTGGCATACTAATTTTTCAACCTGTAAATGATCATAATGCCAGTAGGTTTTATAGCCCAGTAAAATGGTAGTTCTGTCAGGAAAGTGGTGCGAAAGCTTTTTCTTCACGGTTTTATATGTATTTTGGGACGCTGAATCCGAATCTGAAATTTGCTGAAATGCCTGGGTGCGGCTTCACCCCCAAAAATCGAAAAAAAAAACCTAAATTCTAGTTTTTAGTTTTCACGTTTTTTATTGAAAAGTATCAATTTTATGAGAAAATATATTCTCTAATAAATTAAAAACAATAAAATTACCTACAAAATAAGTGGGGAAGGGGGGAGTATCGCCGAAAGAGTATTACGATCGGAACTATTCCCCCGTCCAGCCTATCAGTGTTACACCCATCCAAGACTTATCTTAGCGAAATATAGCTCACTTTATAAGGTCCAATCTAACTAAAAAATGACGCTAGGCAATACTCCCCCCTTCCCGCCCACAAATTTGTGAAATTAAGTATGGAAGTTGTTCAAAATTGATTGGGATTTCGAATGATATACGGTTTCTCACAAGAGCACACTCATAACCCGAGTTGTTTGCAGTGAAATCCGAAGGTTTTGGCATTTTTTGAAAATGCTCAAAAACTACCCTTTTTTGGGAAAGTTACAGCTCAGTAATCATGGTTCCAAGTATCATGATAATGATAATAATTTTATTGACTTTAATCTATTAAAGAATATATTTTCTCATAAAACTGATAGTTTTCAATAAAAAACTTGAAAACTAAAAAGAAGTACCGAAATTTAGGGGTTTTTTTCGATTTTTGGGGGTGAAGCCGCACCTTCAGCAAAATTCAGATTCGCATTCAGCGCCCCAAAATACATAAAAAACCGTCGAGAAAAACCACTCGACGCTTTTTCGCACCACTTTCCTGAAACACCCGTGTATGAGCACCACTTGACTGGGCTATTAGTAAATTGAAGCCCAACACAAAAACCCATACACTCAATGTTATAACCCAATTGTATACTTCTCTGGTCACACTAACAAGCTTTGTGTTCAAGTTGCTAGACGATTATTATTTACTGTCAAAATATAATTAATTTCAGTGTTATTTCTAAAATTTTAGGTATAGTCGATTTTTTCTCATTTGGTGTAAGGCGAATGACTGTTATTTAACATGTTCATAGTGATATCTTATTTTCACGATTCTAGTAGACGTTCTAGTTACTGAAGTCAGGTTGGATTATATGATCGTCTACTCTATACAAACAAATAGTCGAATGCACACTGACACAGCTGCTTTAGGTGCTGGACTATTGGACTATTTTTTTGTATATAGTAGACGATCATATGATCCAACCTGCCTCCAGTAACTAGAACGTCTACTAGAATCGTGAAAACCAGCCATAAAAGATGATGTTATGCTCCCGAGAATGCTACTTTATGTTATGATGGACCAAGTAATATTATGTTATAGTCTGGCAACAAACAAAAGAACCTTCGCGCATCGTATCACCAAACCCGCAGGGGGGCAGAATTTATTCTGTCCGGGGTGTGGCAATCCTCCGGGTTCCTGATGCAAGTGGTAGATGTAGGCTGGTTGGCAACTAACACCGTTGCGTCCCAGCTTAAGTAGGGTGTTCAAGTAGGAACACCTGAAGCATCAACTGCGCAAGCCAAGCCAACATATGGTGGAACAGCATACGCCGACGGCTGCATGGTCAGGGGAGTGCCTGACATGAGTATGCGAACTCTGGATACCAGGCGACCTCCAGTTTCAAGAAGCCTTCCCTGGGTGAACGCGGAGCTCTGCCCAGGGTGACTGAATAAGTCTCCAGCTACTCGTGGGAACAGGTTTCAGAGTTATTGCTGACTCAAACCTGCCGGGAAACGGTACATGCAGAGGAAGGCACTACAACTGAAGATTCCGCAATGGAATCTGAGGAGTGTGCAGACCCATCCCTGATAGAAGTTGAACAGCTTCGGAAGGGTGGGTCCATAGCTGATGGTCTGGACGAAGATGTCTCAAAGCAGCTTCGGTTGAGCTCCAGACTAGGAAACAGAATCAGCAGCACATTTGCTGCTGGAATGTCCAGCACTCTTGCAAATGAGGAGGAGACTTCTTGGAAAGGCAACCCTCCTACCAGAGGAGGCAAGAGAACTGGACTTCAAGGCCCTGAGTAAATTCTGCTCTGGCCTTGGATTATGGAACATGGCATAAGCCAAAGAGGGGATGCCACAAAAGATCGAATAGCGGTCGCGGTGGCTAAGGGTTACAAAGCCCAACCCAATTAAAAAAAAAAATCGTATCACCAAAGTGATACAGTATCACATAGTACCACTACTCTAGTGAGCGAGTGAGATAAACTGCTGCATTGCATAACGTGCGCTCTCTATGCGCAGTAGGGTTATTGTTGAGGCTCTTTTGTCTGTTGCCAGACTATAGGACAGAGTAGTGCATAGAATCACCCGTCAATTCTTAAAAAAAATTCATTCGTCATCCGCCAATTAGAAATAATGTTACTATTTAGGAAAGCTTATTAATGTTCATGAATTATACTATAAATTATAATCATCGAATTATAGTCAAGAATTATAAATCAATTTTGAGAATACAGTAATTGAGGTTACAGTAGTTAATAAAAACAGTAGTTAGTATATAAAAACACAGATTTTCAACTGGTCTCTCAGTTTATCAAGTGTTTCACAAATTAAGTGGACTGGCATTGAAAACTAATAATAACTTTTCTTATTAGTGTTGCATCTTTTAAGATGCAAATTGTTTGCTGAGGAATGGTGCATCTATAATGGCTGCATATCAAAATTCACATCAATCACAATCTTTTAGTTTATAGGCTTAAATAGCATAGCAAATGACATAAGGACACAAGAATACTATTTGAAAATTTGATATAGCCTAGTCCGTCCGTAACGTTAGAATCCTTACCAATGCCATGTTTCGTTGGCTTCCGACTCCGACTCCTCCGAATCCGACTCCAAATCTTCACCCTGGTTGAAGACTTTCTTCTGCTTCACTGGGTCACACATAGGAACTTTTAACCAAATCTGAAAATTACCAGTCATAAATTGATACATGATTGCATAAAATGTAGATAACATCCAACAAACCTTGAGTTTTGATTGAGCCACAAGGGCTTTCGAAACCAATTACATTCAGCCTCGCTTACGTTAAGGGTTAACTACAAAAACCAATTGAATCCAACCGCCAAAAAGGCGTCCCTATGACGTCATTTTACGGCGGTGAAATTTAATTGGCTTCCGTGCAATCGGCCGATATGATTGCTTTCAACCAATATCATTGAAAATAATATGACAATACCATTTGAATTATTAGGCCTACTATTGAAACTTTCCTACTATAGAAAAAATACAACCAATACAGGAAAAATAATATTATCTGAACTAATACCTACATTATTAAGCATCTTGTTAGCTTACATGGTGAATTAAAGAATTATTTGATATAGGCACAATCAAAATAATATTGCATCTATCAAGAAGCCAATCTTCAAAGGCGTATAATGAGGTTAACTCATAATTTTTCTATGTTTTGTCATAATATTTTATTATGTTGAGAATAGTGTTTTAATGAGAATAAAGAATAAAGAAAAATGATACAATATTAATATTTGTTTCTACAATTGATTTTGCCCAACAGAAACAGATAATTCATCATCTGAGTAGGCCATACCAAATCAATTTAAAAATTGACCTTTTCTTTTCTTTTATTTTTGAATTTTGGGCCTTTAATTGGATAAATAATTCAAGAGCCTGAATGGAACAACCAACAAACAATCATCTTCAAAAATGATAAACCAATATCAATGGCGATAATATTATATGAATATCATAAAACAGGCCTACATGAAAGGAACTGTTGTTAGTCATTTCGGACAATATGACCCTGGACAGGTTAGAAACATTGGCATCATAGACAGGAATCATTACAGCTGGCAGCGAGAGATGAAAGGCGTAGCTGATCTCCTGTTTTAAAGCGGCTTCACTGATTTTCCGCGAGTTTTCATCGTTCGCATCGCATTCAATGTACGGCGAAACTTTACCAATCACAGCTGCCCAGTCTTCTGTAAAACAACATTGTTGTTAATTTTCGAATCGAGATTGAATAATAATTACGGTTTAATTATATTTAGACTAACCAACTATAATAATAGTAAGTTGTCCCAATATCTCAGTGAAAGGAATTAAACAGTGCGCTCACGATCAAATCTTCCATCAAATGAAATACAAACAATAAACATGAATTTTTCTATTTATAGCGTATGGCTTTTAATAGAGGGGAGACCCGAGTAGGGTTGTTCCTCTTCACCAACATAACCAATTATCCCTTGATAGGGAACATGGTGGAAGTATGTTTTCACTCTGAAAACAGACATCAGAAAACATGAATTGAAAAGCTGATTCGGAAAGATACCCATAATATATTCAGATATACAGTACCCAAATAATGGTTTACTGCTTATAGCAGTACATGTCTATTATAGTGTTTGGGTACCTAACCAAATCAGCTGTTCAATTCAAGGATAGCCTGCTGGATGAAATTTCATTTAAAAAATCTAATTGTGTTTAAACACGTTAATAATAAGTAAGAAATACGTGAAGTAATAGTTACTGTTTTATACAACATTTACTGATTTTACTGATCGTGGGGAGTCTGTAGAAAGAGTGAATTTTATTGGTGATATTCTGTATTATGAGTCTTGTAAGCTGTACAATACAGACGCCTGGGGTTTGTTTCATAGAAATTTAAGGTTCCTGTAATAAAGAAATCGCGGACTCTGAAATTTTAGCTACACAGCGAGGTGTAGATAACTACCTCGGAACTTATATTAGTTATGAAAAATCATGAACTACAAACTGAAACACTATAGGCTATAAACTAGTTCTTGAACTCACTATGACTTTTCAAGCAAAGGTCACTCCATGCGAACGGTCCTTTCCGATTTTTGCCCTTTCCAACGAACAATTCTGTTCTAGATACAGGATGAGCTATTGGAATGCTGATATATGCGAATCTGTGAATACAATAGAAATATCATCAATTTGCATTAAAAGACACTCTCACAAATGATTGGAGAGAGTACCTACTACCATAAGCACAAAGTTAAAAGAGCAGCCGCCACTCTGACCCAGCCGGCCTCTTCTGAAATATTCTCACTCAGGACATACTTTGAATTGTTCCAATATCGCAATTTTTTTCTGCTGTGATGCCCGCATAAGCTCTTAGCTTGTGCGTGGGTAATTAAAAGTATGATTATGAGAGAAGCCACCACCGGGAAGCGATTTTAATTCTCATGAATGAATGACATTCAGCGGTAAAAGACCAAAACTAAAAGTGGTCACCCATATAATGAGAGGAACAGGCGCGAGCCTCTTATCTAATCTTGCTATTAGACAATCATTTTTCGTTTCAAACCATACCTACTTTATAATAAAATTTTATAACTCAACTTCCAAAATGTTCTCAAAATTTAAATTCGAATTAAATCTTGACTCGAGTATACAAAATTAACTTTGTCTCTTCAATCACTTGAGAATCTGAATTCAATTAGGCATAATTTTCTCATTGCTGTGATGATGCCCACATAAGCTCTTAAGTATGTATGTATAATGGGAAGATGATGATGATGATTATGAGAGATTAAACACCTAATTAAATTCTCATTACATTGAGGAATTATGTTGTTAAAAAATAATCAAAGTGATGAACTTACCCATTTTTTGTGTGTAATTCGAGTGCAGATTTCAAACAGCTAACTGAAGGTAAGTCAAGAGTGACTGTTACCATACGATCATTGTTGTTAGTCATTATAGATTACTGAAACTGAAAAAAAAATGATAGAATAATACTACACATTGATAGAATAATAATACAAGGCAATAAGATTTAATTTAAGGTGAATTTGAAAACATATAGGGTATTCTCAATAATACCAGTTTCCTCAATAAATCGAAGTTAATTGATTACGACTTACGACAAGTTGATTGATAAAGACTTAATCATAGGACTAGACCTAGAGCGTAGAGCAATTTAGATTGTTGTAGTGAAAAGTGATGTGGTCATTATAAGTTATGTGGTCTACATAAGTGATGTGGTCATAACTCACGGCAGCAGCTAGGATAGTTCGGGTGGAATTTCGCAATTTAGATACTTTTCAGACTTTTTAAATGCATTGATACTGCATTTCAGTCGGAAAAATTTAAAAACTAATTTAGCTGATCGTTTTTTTACTAACAGATAACAAATTCTCTAGAAATTAGTCAAAAACTGAAGAATTCTCGGTGATGTCATTGTATTACTCCGCCGCTGAGTTATCCTTTCAATCCTGGAATATTGCAGGACTTTCAACCCTGAAGGGCCTCAGCACACAGGTGTTGAAAAATGAGAACACGTGTCTGGCGACACGGAAGAATTCTTTTATTTCACCTCTCTACTAAAGGGTTCAATAAACTGGGTCATCGGTTGAGAAGGGATGGTTTCTATTATGTTTGAAGCAACTACAGCCTACAGCAACTAAAAGGAAGAAGAAGAAGAAAAAGGAGGAGAAGAAGAAGATGCATCTAAATCACTAGACCTTATCTCATAGGCGTAACCAGGGGGGGGGGGGGTTTGTAACCCCAAAACCAATAAACCATGTCATTGAAGAATGCCTGTTGAAGAGAAGATGAAGATTTGTACAGACATAGATCAAAATGACCGATTTTATCATTACTAGGGTTGTCTATGTGCTCAAAAATCAGAGCTCGTCACTCTGAATCCGCGGCAGTTAAAGTTCACCCTTCATTTCTCTCCCAAAAGCATTACGGTAGCAAAAGTAAACCTATATGGCATTACCGTACCTTACCGATAAATGATAAAGAGGCTTCCGATTGAATTAGAAAAATGAATAACTTCAATACCAGGCCTAGGCTATCAATGATTTTGCAAATTCAAAGGAAACTTACTAGACTGAGAAAACCTAATTGCTTTATGGATCAATGGTGTATTTAAAATACACAGTAATACGCTTGGAAAAGTAACTGACGAATACAACTTTCAAGTTCAAACAAACGGGAACTTACATGTTGGGATGTATTATTCCTATCCAAAAAGCAATAGGTAATATAGAATTTAAGCGTAAATGATAAATTTATTGAGATAGAAATATGAGTGAATTGACTTACTAGGAAAATTTGATGAAATTGTTGAAGAAACAGAGAAGTCAGCGCAATTTCCATGTGCAATTTGAATGTGCGGCAACATAACTCAAAAAAGCATGAGGCTAGAAACAAGCATGCACTGCCACTGCCACAACAATCTCATTGTTGTTGTTGCAAAAGCCCAGGGAGCTGTCATTGATGGAGTGGAAGTATCGTATCTTCCCTATTGAGGAGTAGCTGATAGACCTGATCAGCGCGCTCTAGCGAGAGAGTGAACAACCTGGGAGATTTTAACCACTGTGAGATAGGAACAAAACACGATTTTAAAATAGAATTCAATCAAATCATAAAGGTATCATCAATACTTAATTGCTATCTATTATTTAGTGGTTTCAAGGTGTTTTAATTAATGTATTAATTGGATTGAAGTACTTTTAACAGAATTTTCGTCATTTTGTTGCTAGACTCTTCTTGCTAGGTTAGGATTTTTGAAGTTTGAACTTCCCGCTATGTGTAACCATCAGTATCGTATGTATGATAAACATTATTGTTCCATAGACATAAACTATTTCACACAAATAATATTTAATTCAATTACAAAATTATATTTACAACTTATATTTTCCATATTTCATCTATTTACGTTTAATATTATATTTGATATCACTACATATCTCACTCTCTTTTGGAAAGGAATGCTTCTGGAAAGAGAATCAAATTAAAATTATCTTTGTTTCTTTTCTCTTAGAGAGACAACTGAAGTGCTCTTGAACATCCTAGCTTTGATTTTATAAGTTACTGGAATATTTTGGCTGAATATTTATCAAATACGATGGGTTTGAAAACAGGCATTTTTACATTTGATTCAATATTAACCTATCTTCAATTCCCCCAGGTTGTTCCTCTGTCTCTCACTTGAGCGCGCTAATGTTTGGCAGCTACTTCTCAATGAAAAAAGGGTGAAGCCTGTGTCATGGCCTTCTTGAGTTTTGTCTAAAGATGGCCATGCTCTGTTTCCAGGGAGCTGACATCTGAAGGTGGGTTTTCGTTACTGCGACAAAGTGCCGCAGCGGAGCCCGAACCAGCGTTGCCAGATGCAATTGATGAAAATTCCCCACTAGAAATAGTTGGGATTTCTCATCAATTGCATCTGGCAACGCTGATTCGGGCTCCGCTGCGGCACTTTGTCGCAGTAACGAAAACCCACCTTAAGGGAGAGGAAGTAAGAGAGATAAGGGGATAAGTAGGATGTCGGTCATTTTTAATTGACCTCATTTTAGCGCTGTATTTGAAAACATCTACATAACTTCTACCACAGAATAGAAGTAGTTTTCTACCCAAACCAGCCTAAAAAACACAACATCCGACCAAAATGTTGTATTTTGCCGTGAATATCAACTATATTCTCTCAACGGTTTTGATTTATACCGCAAAAGATACCATAAACTTTCAAAACTCCATGAAAATTAAATTTAATCTGATGGCTCTGAATTCAAATACACCGCCAAAATTACGTCCATAATAATAAGAACCGTAACCTAGCCTTAAAATCTGGCTGCAGATATTTACAGATTCATAGCTGTTTTTGTTTCTGCCTTATTCCATTCAAATCCATCCAGTCATTAAAAAAAAAAAAAATAGTAGTTTGCGCTGTTGTCACAGCGTTGAAGGTTGCAAATTATCTTTCAATTTTAAATTAAATCATATTTTATGGATCTTTTACTTGAATTTTATAGCTAAAAGTTCTTAGGATTTGAAATGATTGAGCTCCAAGATACAAAACTGACTACTTTATGGATAACGTACTCCATAAAGTATCAATAATACTAAATTGAAATACAACGGCTGTCCTGTCCAGCTCTCATACAATTTCAACTAATATAAAATCATAACATTTCAATTGATATTGGAAAATAAATCTCTGAAGGCTGTTTTTTACTTTTACTTGTGTGAGAATACTAGTAAACATCAATGGAAGGGACCTCATTTTCTCTGTTATAGTAGTATTTTTAATTTAGCTTTCATTTAAAGTTTCTATGGTAACGGGTGATGTTCTGTTGATTTATTTTTTAAATATGTACCATAGAAACATTAAGTGAAAGTCATTCGCCAAATTGAAAAAATAATACTATAAATGATCACGTTGTAATAAATTATCTGTAAAATGGATTGCAACTGAACATACTTTACTTTCTTCTCATCAATGTGATTGTAATCCAAGAGTAAAATATAATGTTGGTAATTCACTTGAACACCATGTGAATTGTATCACCATATCCATATTGATACCACCATCAATAGAATTATCATATTTCACCATCCAGTGATAATGATAAGACACTACTCACAATTCGAAAAACAATTAAGTTATCTGTTTTTTAATTATGACTTTCAGACAAGTCTGGCTGTAACCGTCTCGTCTGGGCGTCATAATTTAAAAACACGTTTGTTATTCGAATCGCTAAGTATATGCGATTCAAGTATCCATGTTTGAGAAATTCATTTAAAGTATAATTTAAATGTGTGATCATAATTGGAGTGGTCCGTAGCCGAGGGCGATAAGCGCCGGTCTGATAATCCAAAGGTTCAAGATCGAATAATATCGCCATTTTCGAATTAAGTAACACATACTCAACTCACCTATTGCTTTATTTGACACGGGTA
Source organism: Laodelphax striatellus (assembly GCA_017141395.1). Lineage (NCBI taxonomy): Eukaryota > Metazoa > Arthropoda > Insecta > Hemiptera > Delphacidae > Laodelphax > Laodelphax striatellus. Next base: position 15,503,727 of record CM029544.1, on the reverse strand, counting down.
AAAACTGGGACACCGTTTCAAACAATTTCCTACTTTATATACATGAACAATAAGAGGTTTCTCATGCCATGTCATTCTTTTATTTCTTGCTAATGCAAAATCTTGTGAATTGCTATAATACAGATAGCAGACAACTATCTTTAATGAACTGAATCTTTAATAGCCTATACAATTTACAAGTATAATAAATTCAAATGAGGTTTTGTAAAAGGTGTGGATAGAAGTTAATAGAATACAACAGCTATTTTTTAGAAAAATTTATTAATTAATGAAAGTTATTCTTGTTATAAGTATTCTTGTTATAGGTGTAAATCAGGAAATTTAACAGATTAAATAGAAAAATTACATTAAATGAGAAAAAAGTCAAGAAATACATTTTTGACAAGGTTGTCAAATTCAACATTCCTCAACAGCATTCAGGCATCTGCACTGTCAACTGAAGCATTGTTTTCGTTGATAGACGGGTTAGTGCTGTCTTCATCATCAGCTTGAGTGGTGTCTTCATTGTTAGTTGGGGCAGTGACTTCATCTTCAGCTTGGATAGATGAAGTGTCAGCTTGGGTTGCAGGAGTGGTGTCTTCCTTGTCAGCTGGAGTGATGTTTTCATAGTCAGCTGGAGCGATGTTTTCATCATCAGCTGGTGGGTTGTCTCCCAAGTCTTCATTATACACATCATCAGCATTGTTATCATAATCATAATCCTCATCAGAATTGTAATCATAATCATTATCATCATCATCATCATAATCTGCATCATCATCATCTAAGTCCTCAAGCTGGAATGCTGCCAGCTCCCCAGCTTCATGTGCTGGTTCAGCTTGGATATTTTCATCCATCCCAGGAGCTGCCATCTCCAGGAGCACCATCTGTTCGGCTAAAAGATCCAGGGGATCCTCTTCCGGCTGATCAGCCTCATCCGGGAAAGCTTGTTGAAACTCATTCCAAAAAAGGCCGCCGCTATCCCCTGATGGGTTCTGGTGCCTTCTTACTTCCAGAGCATACAGATTATGTAACACCTCCTGTATAAATACTGGTTGGACGTACTGCCCTTCCAAGGGCGGTTGGTGTAGGTCCTGAGGAACTGGACCTTGATGGTGAATTGACAAGGGTCGCAAGTTTTGAGGACGGGCAACACATTCCAGTACGCGAGTCATTTGTCTAATATATCTTCTTTCAGCGCGGGCAAATGCTCTTGTCCTTATTCCGCTGGGTCTGATTGCTGTTCGGACTGCTCTCTTTCGGTCCCTTCTGGAAAGCAGATTCCTTCTTACTACCCTGGCTAGCAGAGCCCTTCTGGTTCGTCGTCGTATTTCTTGTCGGCCTCGTGTTCCGACAACAACTCCACTTCCCTCTGCTAATGCTGGGGGGTGTCCTGGGTCAACTACTGGTTCTATCGCTGGTAGGGCGACTATCAATGGGCCCGCATGTTCTGGTGCATGCGGAGGTGGGTGTGGCATGGGGGGTGGAGTTGGTGGACGAGGAGGTCCTTGATTTTGTCCATCTTGTCCTTCGTGTTCCATGACAACACTCTGGAATTAACACAAACATTGAAATTGAATTTTTATTTCTTTACAGAAATACATTACAGCAATAAAACACGTAGATTGTATAAAGAATTTACTCTTATGGGCAGAAGCCTGTAAAAGAGGAAATAGTTCCTATCAGAAGACAAAGAAAAATACATAGACCATTAAAACTCCACCGCTGCTAGCGGCCTCTGCAAGGAATGCGACGTGACGTATGGCATTGGAAAACAAGGCAGTGAGAATACAAAAACTATATGGTCTATTTGCCTTCGCCAAATTTTGGAGTAATTTCCATGTCACCAGATGTGTAATTTAACTATAAGTAAATTACATCCCGACATTTTCAGTCCTTACAAAAAAGAACATAGGATTCAAGATTTATGTTAAAATTTAACTTTTTCGATAAAACTGAAAAATTTGAAATAAATTGATTTCTTCCGAATATCACTTCGCTCAGACAAAATTTGGAAGGTACTAAAAAAAGAGGAATTTATGTCAAAATAATGGGAATAATGGGTACTCTCTATTGACTCCTCAATATTGTTCATTAAACATATATTTTTTCAAAATAAATTAAAACGTACATCAATGTCATGACGATTGGGCCAACTAACAGTGTTGTTGTTGGGTTTGTTGTCACATTACCGAGTCATTGAAAAAATATTGAACGCCTGGTGCCAGTGATTTATTTCCCGTCTCCCCCTCAGACTTCAGAAGCCAAGTTACCAGCAGTGGACAGTACATAAGCTCATTAAAATATCATTTTCAAAAACGGATTCATAATAATTAGAAAACATAATACAAAACTATACGTACATGCGTATAGAGTGATACAAAAAAAAACAGAAAAATAATGCAACAAGCAATAACAGAACCTGATTGTTTTGACATCCTCCCAGACACAACTACACGCACACACACATTCAACCAACACACCCATATACACACAAATGCAACTTGGAAGGATTACCATGATGCATTTCTTGAATTTTCATGCTCTTCAATCTGAATACATTGAGACTGTAATTTTCAATCTCATGCCTGTTTGTACCTAAAATCCAGCTATCTTCAAAAATTTTATAATGGCCAATTCTGTTGTTTTGGAAATTCTTAATTTGTTCTGGTAATTTTGAGAATAGTATATGACTACATTATGTGTAAAGAAAGTTCACTGCAATAATATTTTAATTACGGTACTTAATATTTATTTAATAGGCCATCAACGAGATTCACTATAGAGCAGGCTAGAAATATACTGTTGAATGGAAAAATTGTAGATGTAAATTAATGGTGAGAGTGTGAGTGAATTTTGGAATGCATAATTTATAAAAGGGGATTGATAATTCCTGTGAATAAAAGCATTGTGTATTAATGCTACCCTAATGAAATTTATTGGAAATTAATACTATTGCAGAACTACCTCTGATCGTTCATCAGTTTTAAAATAGCATTTTGTTTTGTTGAGATGTTATTTTGAAGTAGTGATAGACAAGGAATAATTGTATGATGGAATTTCCCGTCTTAAGCCTGATAATACTACTGTCAATAAAATCAGACCATTCAGAATTTAGTAACAGACAATGGCATATAGTGTTGATTCAAATGGCATACTGCAACTAAAATACTGAAGTACAATTATTATAAGCTTAAACATTAGCCAAAATTGATCCCAATCCATCCCAATAAAATAATTCATAGCAATTATTTTACAAATACAATTTTTTTATATAAAATACATTTTATATAGTTTTACAAAATGATGCATTGGTTATTTATTTATTTTTGTTTTTCCTCTTGATTTGTGAAAATATGTATTTGTAATGCATACCTAATCTCAACTCATAACTACTATGCTATTGGGCTACAATACCTTATAATAATGATACAGTATATTCAGCTTCATCCTACCTTCTTTGAATAGAAATTTTGTGAGCCAAATCAAATTTTCAAATCTTAATCAGAGATAATTGAATAGTCTTCTCCAGTTCATTCTCATTAACTGATATGTGTTGAATGGGGGTAATGGTCTAGCCTATATAGTATTTATTAATATTTATTCAATGTAGTAATAACGAGTTCTTACTTCGTCTGATGATGAGTTCATCTATTTATTCCGCTCAAGAATCGCCTTTAGCTGCTGATCGTGTAGCTCGTACTGTCTGTGAAAAAAAAGAATGGGATAATTTTTTGTAATCAACTCTTGAGATATCGATATCAATCGTCTTAAATAAATAAATAACGTCACCCGGGGTTGTTTTTGGTAGTAGGGGGTGGGGTAGGTTTAAGGAAGGCAAGCAATGGACCAATATCCAGGATTATGTTGATCTGAATTTGACTTGGGGGGGGGGGGGTTTGATTGCCCAAAATTTCCAACAAAAGGCTCTCAAAACCATCATTTCGAGCACTTTTACGTTAATTTGCTCAATTTTGAGGAAAAAACAAGATAAGATTTTATATTTATTCAACAAATTACACGAGATACAGTTGAATATTGTCATAAAAAGAAAACAGATAAGTAGCAAATTACAGTGATGAAAATTGAGTTTGAAGTCAATACTGAAATCCGAAAGAAATTTTTTCCCACTTGACAGTAGGCTAAAACAGAGTGAGAGATCCGATGCTCTATCCTCTACTATGCTTTCCCACTACAACGCCATCAACATGATCAAAACATATTATGTAAGACATATATTTAATATAAATAGAAGACTTTTAAAGTCATTAAAGTTATACTATCAAAGTCTTTTATGACACAGATCACTCTGGCACTCTGGCTACAAGGAGACTTTACAGTTCCTTTTTAGATGTCTTAATTTTAAAAGGATGAATGATGAATACTTCAAAGAGCTTATGATTTATAATAAATTACATAAATTTTCATCTTTCTAATATTGTCAGATTCATTTAATTTGGCGGATGGCGAATAGATAGATATTATTTTTTCCCATCGGACTCTACGGTCATCAGCAACGTTAAAAAACTCACTTACCTATCTATTCGCCATCCGCCAAATTAAATTAATATTAATATACAACTATACAATTCTAGTACTGCATACTGCGGTACGGTAACCCACGTGTGGATAAAATCACTATTTTTATAACAATGAGAATGATTTCTTACTTACATGTTTTTAATTATTCTCGCACCGTCTCCGTCTCTATTCAGCAGCTCGATCCTTCTGGAAGAAGAAAATAATAGCAATATTAATCTATACTATTATAAAATTGACTTGGTATCTGTCCGTCTATCTGTCTGTCTGTATGAACATCCATCACGCCTAGAATACTTGACTGATAAAGCTGAAATTTTGCATAAAGATTGTCTGTATAGGCTACCAAGGAAGGACATGGGCCTATTTAAATATTTCAATATTTAAAAAGGTTAGTAAAACATAACCTAACCTAACCTAACCTATCAAACTTGAAATTCATTACGTCCGATCCAGTCCAAACAATAATGCCAAACAATAGTACAACAATTAATAATAGTTAAATAGGTTAGTGAAATATAACCTAACCTAACCTATCAAACTTGACATTCATTCCGTCCGATCCAGTTCAAACAATAATGCTCCTAAAAAATTGATGTGTAGTTGAAGATGCTAAAATATATGTCTACAAGATGTGTAATTGGTGTAATTGATAGCGCGCCCGCTTCCCACGCAGAGTTTGCGAGTTCGAATCTGAGCTGGGTGAAATATTCTTTTGACAACTTTCTGCATTGATTTTAATAGTCTACTGGTATTGATGATTATTATCCACATGCTTTAAAACGTAGTATGTTGCAGATTTATCTTATAATTACCATCAATAAATAAGTTTCCTTAATTTTTACAACCTTTCAATAACAAGAAAGTATTAATGCTATTATTGGAAGCTCTATTTTGCAAATTCATCTATTAAATCTATTAGTATATTTTCAAGTTCCATTAGGATTTCAAAATAGTGTAGTTAAAAGGAAAGAAATAATTTCTTCTATTTCCAGTTAAGAAGAAAATACTTTTTATCCAAGTGTGAGTAGAGCCTAAGGTAGAAATAATCTTTTATCAGTTGATGACTTTGAAGTGTGAGTTAAAAGTGTTGTTTTAGAAATGTCCTCAAATTACGACAAAAATCGTAGATTTTCCCGTGGGTTTTTCATGTTTTCAATGCTTTCTCCCAGCTTTTTCAAGAACAAATCGATTGAAAATCTTCGACTTTAATACACAGTTTCAGTTGAGGATGGGATAGAAATTTAATGTTTCAAGATTTCCTCAAAACTACGCCTTGAATTGATGTGATTAAATTAGGGGTTGAGGTCTCATGCTCTAACGGTTTGTCAAACTAAACAATAGTCAACGGGAGATAGCCTATAGTCAGCAAGAGTTGGTAAACTATAGGACTACTACTATAGGCCTATTCGCCCCCATTGTGTAAATACCGTTCAAGGGTTATTTTTGACCAATTACAGAATAGCTACGTTGCTCTAACCACCCCTAGGTTAGCCCCACCATATGGTTACTGCCATACCTTGCTGCGATAGGCTACTATAATATTCTGTTCTACACCCTGAGATCTTATCTCGTCAGCTCCTGAAATCCTACCAGCGTGTAAGGATTTCGATCAGGAGCTGTGACGAGATAAGATCTAAGGGTCCAGAAACGAATTCGTAACGATTGGTTCAATAGATAACAATTATTCAGTACAGATAATATTTTGGATGATCAAAATATTGGTAAATGAATATGATAATGTGTGATCAACCTGATGAGAGATTCTATGATCAAAAGTTACGAGCAAAAGTTTTATCATCGATTCCAAGATTATTCCTACCTAATTTGACTAGTAAATTGCTAGTAAATAGTTGCTAGTAATTAAATCAAGACAATGGGCAATTGGATCTAACATGCATTTAATAAGCAATTTTCAATATCATTCGCCCCAAATTCCAGAAACAAATACTTGACTACTGGAGCAACTTATTCACTTAGCAACTTATTCTGCAATTGAGAATCTGATTCCTACTGGGCACTAGGCCTAACTGATTACATGCATTACCTTACTTCTTGATTACAAAATAGTAGTCTAGTAATAGTTTAGATATTACATTTTCCTCAGGTAAAATCTCATTTCTTTCGCGTAAAAAGCTTTTTAACGAAATATGACCCTGAACTGACAATTGTTTGACAATAAAAAACTAAATATTGTTTGAATTAGCATTCAAAACAATACAGTCGAAGGGAACACTCAATACGGAACCATATTCGTCATGCTCATGGATCACCAAACAACAACAATGACGTCAACAACAATAAACGGCTAGTGGAAATAAACTTAATTGGACCAATTTACAGGGGGTTTCATAGTTATACTTAATACGATTCATTTAAATACTAGGCTAAACACTCAGAATAGCCTTCATAACGAACGGTTTACAGATTAATACAACTAATCATTATTTTTTGAAAATCAATATGAAACAGAATCGGGAGAAACAATCAACAACCATCAAACAACCTCACTCGGAGAGCTGAGTCGCCTTCTCAGACAAAAACACATACCAAACCCAAAATAAAAAATGGCGTCCAGAGGCATCATTTTGCCAAACATAGCCCTAACCTAACCTGCCTTTTAAGTTACCAATAGACTACTGTTTTATGAATTGTTTGTTATTATCAGGAAATTACGCGAAAAACTCAAGATATTGAAATTTAATGAAGCCGATCTGATTCTAATAATAAAAATAGTGTAGCCTAAGTGTGCTTAAACTATTTACATGTGATCCTGGCCCACATACCACATACAACCAACACTTTTAGTAGCAATATAATTTGAAGTTTAGTGAAAAACAAGATGTTACTACGAAAAAGTAGGGTCAAATCAGGATTATTTGACGACTAATAGATTCTTTAAATGTTATCTATTATTTTATACTCACAGAAATCTCAGACGCAGAGATGGCAATGGTGATGACGCAGACTGTCTCCAACGGCATTCAGCAAAGAAGTGGCAATCAGAACTTCAGAGGCAGGAAAGGAAACCACCGTCCTCTTATAAAATTTCTAGAACTCCAAAGAGGTTGGAAAAAAATAATAGTGGAATAATAAGGGAATAATGCAATAAATATTCCTATTAAATAAAATGAATACGAAATTAATAAGAATTGTTGTTTAGTATTAACGTTTATCCCTCATAAATGTGTTTGAGAAGCATATCAAGCTGATGGCTAGACTAATATTCATCTCTAAAAATTTTAAAAAATGGATTGAGAAACAAAATCACGATATTTAAGGAATAAATTTATATAAAAGCGTAATTATGTTAAAATAATCGATTGGAAACTTAATATTATTATAATTGAACGGGATGATCCACAATCGATTGATTTCGATGAATGATCAAGTTGGTACTGTTATTTAAACCGTTAAATTTCAAATTATCTCACCCAATGGAAAGCTTCCACATTTTAAGATGGACTGAACACTTAAATCAAAGGTCATATTACTAAATACTATCACTAGATTGTTCTCATGATGATCTTATTTCGTTATTTCGAGAATTGATTACATTTTGTAACGAAATAAGATACGTTATAGAATAATTAAAACTCAGGGGTCCACAATAGTGGATAAGTGGGCTTGTAAACATGAAGGACTGCCGAAAAATTAGATGCTAAATTTAATGATCAATTCAGATACTTTCACACCATATTTAACTTATATTAAAAATTATCGTAGAGAATATTCAATTGAATTTGAGATAGGACTTATCCTAACTTCGCCCATTCGTTTACATCTGATTACTACTAGTAATTCAGTATTCAGATATAGGCCTATACTATAGTGATTCACTAGTCATTTGTATTAGGCCCAGAGGCTATATGAAGGCGAAAAAGGCGGCGCCTGGGGCCTCGCGTTTTTCAGGGGCCTCGCACAGCCGTGAACTACGGCTTGGAAAATGAAATAACGCCAGTTTAGCAATAGGAAAAATGTATATAATATAAACTTTGCATCATGAACTTTGCCTTGGGCCCCGCAATTTCTAGGGCCGCCACTGATTAGGCCTACACTTCGAATTCATCCAAATTTTTACAACACATGTCATTTTTATTCATCCGAAAATTGCCAGTGAAGCAAATTAATGTAATGTTTATTATTATCTTTAGAATTGCAATTTTACATCTATGTACATATAGGCCTAAAAGCATCAGCAGAACTAAAAATCTATCGAACCAAGAACATTAGAATTCGGCAGGCAGATGAACCTCTAGCACCGCGCACTAGCTGAGAACGCTTTTGAAAAAATTCTCAAAGATGTGTCCAAAATCTTCGGTTTTCGAACCTTTTTCTGCGTTTTACCAGCTTTTTCGAGAACGAATTGACAAAAAATGTTTTAATTTTGTACATAGGTCCAGGTGAGGATAAGGAGTGATGTATTGGAAATATTTCAGAATTATTCCAAAATTACGCCAGAAATCGAAGTTTTTATAGCTTTTCTTTGAGTTTTTCAGCTTTTTCAGAAACGACTGAACGAACAAAATTCAAACTTGATACAGAGGTTCAGCTGAGGTATTGGAAAAGTAGATTGTTGATATCCCCAATGCGTTTCTCCACATTTTTCGAGAATGACTGAGCTACATAGTTTTAATTTGGTACACAGGTTTACCTATAAGAGCTAGAGAAAGTGTGTTGAGAGACTTCCAAAATTATCCCAAAACTACGCCAGAAATCGACTTTTTTCCAACTTGTCTTTGCGTTATCAATGTGTTTTTCCAGATTTTTCAAGAACTAGAGAAGTTCCAATTCGATACACATGTTTTACCAAGGGTGTGTTTAAAAATTTCCAAAATTATCCGAAAAATTGGGATTTTCGAGTTTTTCTTTGCCTTTTCCGAGCTTTTTCGAGAATGGCTGAAGTAAAATAGTTGAAATGTTTGAATCGCTCGCCTGCTGATCTCATTTTGGCTGATTCCGCCAAGATATTTATAATTCCGCTGGACAGATAAGACGAGCAAAGAGAGCCTGCCAGCAATAAATGTAGTTTCATGAATAAAGTTATTCCATTTTCCATTCAATCGTGCTATTCATGATACCTTACCGTTCAGATGCTGTTCATTTTATCTGCATCCACACTTTGTTCACTACGGCTTATAACTCCGCCCGTCAACTTCAACACAAGAAAGTCATCTTTACTTTTTCTATAAATATTACAGTATAACCAAAGGCCGTCGCTTAGGTATAACCGAGGCGGTCGCCTCGTTTCCCGTCTCCCGGCGATCCGAGGGACGCCGCCGTCGGTAAAAATGTTTATTTTTTTGGCGTTTTTCCAACTTTATTTATAATGATTATAAAAATCTGTAATTTGATTTGGACCTTTTTCGGGTCCAAATCGTGTATCGGCGAAAGCGCTCGGTCGCTTTCACCTATGTAGAGGGGGGGGGGGTGGACTTGCCGAAAAAATTCCGTTTCCGGGGCTTATTTTGGAACAATATTTGACCAAGATTCAATCGTGTTGATTATGTCACAAACTACCGTTACAGAAGGAGAAACTACCAAATATTCGACATTATATCAGAGTTATGCACGTTTTTCTTCAAAAACTACTTACCTTTTTTTTAGAAAATCAAGAAACTACATAAATCCTACTGTAGACAATTTTTGAAGAATATGAAGGAACAAAAACAGTAAAGCAAAGAGAGAAATAAAACTATAATCGTCAAGCGTTTATTAATCAACAAAATCACATAGCGGAAGTATGCATATATATAATATTATAATATGGCGTAATATATATATTTATATCTTACATTAATATTTTACAGCACAATACATTTATTATCAACAAACATAATATTATTGTGAATTTAATCAACAATTGGAATTATTCCATTACAAAGTTCCATTACATAGAATTCTATTACAAAGTGCAATTACAATTATTATTTGTTCATATATAGTTATCCAATATTACACAATACTTCAAATAAATTTCGTAGGTCATGATAGTTATGTAGGAAAGAAGTAATTATGTAGAAACTCTTCATCATGAATAACAACCTAACATAACAAAATAATTTCTCAATTTTTATAAGAACGTTTGAGTTTTGAACGTAAAGAGTTTTGAAGTAACTCCTCTACTGGAACCTAGGACTCCTCACCTTACCTAGGATTCTTTCATTTTCACACTACAGTATATGACAGATCTGTTTCATCACTTGATAGGACAATAAAAATACATTATGTACATTAACTAGGATTTCTGCATAAAAACAAAGTCTGATAAGTACATTTGTTTTATCTATGAAAGAACTTGAGTCAAAGACTAATATTGTACATAGGCTTTCCTGGAGTATGCGATTTATATCATGGATGTATCCTGGAGTTGAATCAATTTCAGATTAGGAGTTACTGGATTGAGAATTTCAATATTATAGGGAAGAAATAGATAAAGACAACACACAGCTGCTATATTAGGAATAGCACACATCTATGATAAGAAACGAGGCAAAATGTGAAGAGGTTTACTGCCAGTTCATCCTATAAATAATAAACTTTATAAAAAAAGTACAATAAAAAGTATACTTTTGGTTTTAGTTGAAATATAGTAATATTCATTTAATTTGGCGGATGGCGAATAGATAGATAGGTATTATTTTTTTGCCATCAGACTCTACGGTCCCCGTGCAAGTCCATCTTGAATGGGGCCATCGCCCGCAGAGGGTGCCAGGCCCGTAGGACCGCTCATGTTGTCGGGTGGACACCTCCTTAGAGTGTTGCTCTAAGCCACCCAAGAGTCGGGTTGCTTGAGAGTGCAGCCCTAAGCTGGTGCTAAACTCCATCTAAGGCTAAATATGACCACGAGACCGATAGCGAACAAGTACCGTGAGGAAAGTTGAAAAGAACTTTGAAGAGAGAGTTCAAGAGTACGTGGAACCGCTCAGGGGTAAACGGAAAAGACCCGAAATTTCGAAAGGAAAGATTCCCGTCTCTTTGTGGTTGGCCGCATTGTATAAAGATGGGATTGAAGTGGGCACTTGTCTTATTCAGACCGAACTATTTGCCTAGTTGCGTAGGAATACCCCATAGCATTTTGGCGGGAATAACGGCTTCTCTCTGCCTTGTTGCATTAGAAGTTCTGTATCTTTCTGAAGTGTTGAGCTTTCTTCTCATTGTTATGGTTGCGTGAAATCGTTCATCATAATTATTTGAGATAATTATCAGTTACTCTATTCTGATTAGTTGTAATCGACGCTCCATCTACTGATTTTCATTGTGCTTTGGAGGTAATTACTAAACTTTAAACAACTCATGTTGTAACTCTTAATAAACCTACGAACCGACGCTCATGCTTTTCTGGTACTAAAATGATGTTTTCAATTAGCCAAACTAACTTTCATATCACTATTAGTGTTGATAACACCTAGATCTAAACTGAACAAAAGATACAAGCATTTTAGTTGTTATTATCATGTTTGTAAATTAATAGTAGGTTATATAGATCAATGAACCCCAAAGGAGGGATAGTACACAACGAGAAATTATTAGAGTGAAGGCGGTAAGGAACTGGAGAGATCATTGCAGAGACAAATCCCTCAGAGGAGTGACAAAATTTTTTTTATAATTTTTTAATTATAATTTTTAAAAATGAATTCAACAATCCTTCCCAAAATAAATTGACTAGTGAGATTTTCTTTGTTCTGAGGCTATAAATCATCGAAGAGTTGTGTGAGCTTCATGAATACTTTCATGTATGATCTGTATGTATTGTATGTAATACAATAATAATATGAAAAAAGCCAGAAAGCAAATTCCAGGAAAGCCAAGCAAAAATTGTCATAATAGGCTACCTATAACAGTTCATAGTAGATACAGATCACTTGATTTTGTATTTAGATACATCACAGTAGACTCTATCACAAATTAAAGTGGAAAAATTCAACATTACAGTAATAATAAAGGGGTACAATAATTATTTTCGAATAAGGAGGGATGTTGATCTGATAGATAGTGAGTAATTTATTCATGTTTTTTTTTTTTGAAAAAAGAAACAATAACCATTAATAAGCGACTCCAATAACTATGGATCAATCAGGTCTTCTCCGAGATTATAGGAAATATAATAAAGTCTAGACTCATTAGTTTTTGAATAAGATTCTGATATTTCCCAACAAACTTATCAATTTTAGTTAGAGGTTGACTTTTTCTAATTAAACATCGCTAATACTGATTGAATAATATAGTGAGATCTTGGGAACGGCGCGGGGAAGCGGATTTCCGCTCGAGATGTCAAAAATATGATCAACTTTTCCTCAAAAGGAAGTTCAAGCCGTGACAAGGTTTATTATATTTGGTCTATTTATTTTTAATCTATCACAAATTAAAGTGGAAATAATCAACATCAGTTATAATAAAAGGTACAGCTATATTAGAATAAGGAGGGATATTGAGATCTACAGATCTGATAGAGATTAATTTATTCATTTTTTGGGAAAAAACAATCGTTAATAAGCAACCCCAGTAACTATTGACCAATCAGGTCTTCTCCAAGATTATAGGAAAGATAATTAAGTCTAGAATGGATAGTTTTCTTGAAAAAACGTTTTTAAATAATATTCTGGATTAAATTAAGATATTTTCCAACAAACTTTACAATTTTTGTTTACTTTATCTGATTAACCGTAGCTAATACAGATTACCAAAGCGGTTACCCGATCACGATGTTGTCGGAAAGATAACCAAACTTTCAAACAACCAAGAGAAAGTTTAAGTCGTAACAAGGTTTCTTATATTAAATTTTAATATAACTGTTACAGAAATGGCCCAGGTGATTTGTTTTCTTTTAATAATCAAACCACAGACCTCCTTGTAACTGATGATAGTCATTGAGTTTTGATTTCAACACACACAGTATGAGTACCGGTTTACAAATTAGGGAATAAAATTTGTTATGACCATGTATGAAGAATGAAGGAAACACAAAATAAAATTTAAATTACATGGATCACTATTCTATTTATGGGCTATTATTGAACATCGATAGAAAAATTCTCCAAACTTGCAGATTTGAATAGCTTATTAATAAAACATTTACAGATTATTTTAACAAATAACAATACCATCTCAATAAAAATATACCGTTCACAAAATGCATTCCATCCCAATAATTAATTAGATCAGATTGTATTGAATATAAGAGCAAAGGGAATTATGTGACTTCAATATCATCATTATTATTCCAATCAAAGTAATAAAATGAGATGTTCACTGGTATTTTGATTTCTACTGAGTAACTGGAATCACGATAGTAGATAGAACTTTTCTGCAAAAGAAAATTCTGTATTCTCTTAAGAAAAACGTTGTTCACAAAATACTAAGTTCTTCTGCATTGAGCATATCATGAAAAAATGGTCAGAGTAAGATACTTATTAAAAATTCAAGTGCATGTTATTCTCAGTATAATAATTAATATTATAATAATAATTACTCTATACAGTTTAATGTACAATACTTCCTCAAAAATACTATGAAAAGAAAGTTTTCAAGCGAACTAAACGCAATATTTAAAACCTAGAATGTACCGTAATTATCACAAGCAATAGTCATGATTCATCATTTTTGATGTACATTGTCATCGAAAGTTACTAGACAACATCTAATAACCTTGCGTTGTCATGGCTTTGTTATGAACCGGCAAAATGGGAAAATTAGTTTAATATAGAACAAATGATGCGCCTAGTAGTGAGCTAAAAAAGCATTGTTACCACTATCAGATTCAATAATTGACAGTATGCAATTTTTTGTAATCGAACAAGAAAAGACCAATTTTCAATATTCTTCTTTCAATACTTTTCAAATTTAATGTATGTTCAACATACAACTTTTTCTGAATTTGATCCCTACCAATGCAGACAATACTATTTCACTGATCACGTAACACAGTATAATATAAATTTCTGTCATATTTTGATTTTTCTCATCACTTTTGCATCCAGCAAACGCCTAGACGTAGCCAGGGGGAGCGGCTACAAAGTGTACAGCAATAATTCCAATTTAATGTCGCCCCGAATCCAAGCTACCAATGCAATCCACTTAAGACTTCATTTCTAATATACAACATATACGACTTAAATGTAGAAATAATTTACAGTGTAGTCTAATAGCATGAAATCTCTTGCCTCGAAGGCATTAAAACAGTCATTATGCTAATGTTTGTGAAGACGAGTAAGTAGTTAGCACCTTAAAAGTTTGCAACAACTAACAGTTACATACTTTCTGAATAAGAAAATTGTCCATAATCCTCGATTCTGCTCATAAGCTCATTACAGTACATTAACATCACAAGATAATCTTTCAAGCATCAATCGCATTTTCTGCATCACAAATGATTATAAAATTCACGTATGCTGTTATGCCTACTTTCGTGCTATGAAATGGCAAGAAAAGCTATGGTGAATTTAAAAAATGAAGGTGGAACAAATATTACATCAACAGAAATATTACATTACTAAGAAACGACGTGATGAATAAAATGAATGGGTAAAATTTGAAGAGGTGGGATGCCTAGATCTTTGATGGCGCTTATGAAGATAATTCAACAAACAATCTATAGAACAACTGTAACATTGAATGCTTTGAAGATGTTGCTAGACGCAAAACTTGAAAGGAAAATTGGAAAGCTCAATTCAAAAAGATGCTACATCCACTTAGGAAGATTTTTCACAAACCGAAAGAAACATCTCATTCGTCTTTATGCATTTGATTTATTTCCTTTTTAAACGCAATCAATTTTATGTATTTTTTTTGTGATAAAATCATTATGATTCAATTATTGTAATTTTCCCACAACGTTTAAAAAATTACAAAAGTCATGGATATATTACATTTCGCCTTAATTTGATGGATATAGTACATTTTTGAAATTAATTTATTTTATATAGTGTCATGAAATTGAGTCCAAAGAGGTGAATTTTTTCTATTGAATTATTAAATATTATTCAATAATGCATTCTCTGGGATGTTCGGTTGATATCGAAACATGAACATATGGGATATAATAAGTTTTGGAATGAATGCCAACAGCTGATGCATTAAGAAGTATTGAAAATAGTATAATTTAAAACTGTGAAGGACTTGGTATTTTTTTTTAACCAAACAGTTCAACGATAGTGTACATTTTTCCATGACACGGAATTTTCAACATCAATTTATATGTGTTCAAGTATGTTTTGGCACAGACTGCAGAAATAGATGGAAACGATAGCAAAGTATCTAGAAATGTCAATACGTGGATTTGAGAAAAAACATGGATCTAGTACCTTTGAAATATAGCATCTTACATCAATAGTTCCTAATAACACTCAATTGTCAGTGAAATTGTGGGCTAACAAGTTAATTTGACAATTTTTACCTTTCTTTGTTGCTAGCATTCATATTACCCGTTAATGAAGCATAACACATGAATTCAATGATTGATAATACAATATTTACTGTAAAATAATTGTACTTCAGAAGCAGAAAATAGTAAGTCAAGATTACGAATTTTGTGATTTTTATACCGTTGGAATCAGGAGAACAAGTCTACTACATACATAAGAGAGTTGAGTCCAAAAATATTGTAAATGAAGTTTTTGAAAATAATGCTGTGAAGTTGTATGTAATAATGTATATAATAATGCTATATGTTGGAATACAGTCATGATAATTTCAATCTTCAATTGGCTTACCTGAAAAATCACATTTTTGGACTTACTACATTCTGCTTTTGAGGTACAATTTAATGACAGACTGGAATAATTGATTTTTTCGTTTCCATTTGAAAACCAAGAACCAAGGATACTGCACTAATAGTACACAGTATAGACGAGAGTATTGAAAAGCATCCAAAGGGATGAAAAGCAAAATTTTATCTCCCTCTGAAATTGTTGGATGATGTAAGAGAAAGCTTCTTGGATACATATATTTTTACACTTCGCGTTGTCGATATGAAACATGAGAGATTGCTTTGACCAACAAAATAATCAGATTGAAATTTGAGAAAAAATGAACGGTAGTTTGAGAAGAATTTAGGAGGAGAACATCGGAAACTCCTTTTTTGAAAAGCATGCAATGGAGAAGAAAATGATTTTAATATGATCAGCTTGAGCATCAAGTCATGTTACTGAACATTTCAAGTAGTTGTATTGTTACCAGCTAAGAAGTATGATTAAATGGGCAAAGAAAGTCGTCTGAATTTTGTACCACATCAGAGTTTTTGTGTATTAATAGCTGAGCTATTCAAGTTAATAAGTAGAATTGTTGAAAAGTTTCGTGAATTTTCAATTTTTTTTTTTATTTCTAAAAAACTAAAAATACTTATAGCCAATAACAAATCAAGTATAATACAACTTTCAGCTAGTTCTACAGTCTTTTTGATTACATTGTGTATCAACTTCAAGTGTTTCGGTATTAGTTATTGGAAGTTAAAATGTCTAATATTGTGCACTTTACTCAGTTGCCATCCGAGTTAGAAAACATGACTGACAGTGAACAGAAACTTATCATCGAAAAAGAACTACAACGCACCAAAGACATGAAGTATCCATCCGAATCAGACACGGCATTGGGAGAAGAACACGCAGCAAAAGAAATGACTGGTGTGAAAGGAATATCTTTGAACTCTGCAGAAACAATTCATGTCGAAGACTTTGAAGAACACCACCCAGAAGCCGAAATGTACTGCATCTCAGGGACGCCAGTCTATGACGAATGCTCTTGTGAAGAAGAGGAAACAACTGAATGTCAAGAAGACTACACCAACAAAGAATCCCAACCCGACAACATGTGAACAGCCTCCATGCTGTGTGCACTGTGATGCTCCAAATATTGGATTGTTATAATTACCAAAATCTATTTGTTCACAATATTCTGGAGACGTCTCTGTGTTCTAGCATCTAGTAGCGAATTGCAAACAGCCTCCATGCTTTGTGCACTGTGATGCTCCAAATATTGGGTTGTTATAATTACCAAAAGCTATATGTTCACAATATTCTGGAGACGTTTCTGTGTTCTAGCATCTAGTAGCAAATTGCGAACAACCTAAATGCTGTATGCACTGTGATGCTGTAATGATCCCAATATTGGGTTGTTATAATTACCATAAACTATTTTTCACAATATTATGGAGACGTCTCTGTGTTCTAGCATCTAGTAGCCAATTGCGAACAACCTAAATGCTGTATGCACTGTGATGTTGTGATGGTCCCAATATTGGGTTGTTATAATTACCAAAACCTATTTGATCACAATATTCTGGAGACGTCTCTGTGTTCTAGCATCTAGTAGCGAATTGCGAACAACCTAAATGCTGTGTGCACTGTGATGCTCCAAATATTGGGTTGTTATAATTACCAAAAACTATTTGTTCACAATATTCTGGAGACGTCTCTGTGTTCTAGCATCTACTAGCGAATTGCAAACAGCCTCCATGCTTTGTGCACTGTGATGCTCCAAATATTGGGTTGTTATAATTACCAAAAGCTATTTGTTCACAATATTCTGGAGACGTCTCTGTGTTCTAGCATCTAGTAGCCAATTGCGAACAACCTAAATGCTGTATGCACTGTGATGCTGTAATGATCCCAATATTGGGTTGTTATAATTACCATAAACTATTTTTTCACAATATTATGGAGACGTCTCTGTGTTCTAGCATCTAGTAGCGAATTGCGAACAACCTAAATGCTGTATGCACTGTGATGTTGTGATGGTCTCAATATTGGGTTGTTATAATTACCAAAACCTATTTGATCACAATATTCTGGAGACGTCTCTGTGAAAATATTGAAACTAGCATCTAGTAGCCAATTGTGAACAACCTAAATGCTGTATGCACTGTTATGTTGTGATGGTCCCAATATTGGGTTGTTATAATTACCAAAACCTATTTGATCACAATATTCTGGAGACGTCTCTGTGTTCTAGCATCTAGTAGCTGATGCTCCCAATATTGGGTTGTTATAATTACCAAAACCTATTTGATCACAATATTCTGGAGACGTCTCTGTGTTCTAGCATCTAGTAGCATTGAACAACCTAAATGCTGTGTGCACTGTGATGCTCCAAATATTGAGTTGTTATAATTACCAAAAACTATTTGTTCACAATATTCTGGAGACGTCTCTGTGTTCTAGCATCTAGTAGCGAATTGCGAACAACCTAAATGCTGTGTGCACTTGATGCTCCAAATATTGGGTTGTTATAATTACCAAAAACTATTTGTTCACAATATTCTGGAGACGTCTCTGTGTTCTAGCATCTAGTAGCGAATTGTGAACAACCTAAATGCTGTGTGCACTGTGATGCTCCAAATATTGGGTTGTTATAATTACCAAAAACTATTTGTTCACAATATTCTGGAGACGTCTCTGTGCTGTATGGAATTAATTAGGCTAAGCCTGCAAAGAGAGAGCTGGAGTGAGCTGACAAAGTCAGGAACTGTAAATGATAAGTATAATGTTTTCATCAAGACAATGCAATACCATCTAAATTGCATCTGCCCACTACAAGATAAAAAACTTGGCACTCAAAGGAAGAAAAAATTCAAAATCACAGAAACAATAAGAAAATTGAGACAAAGGCTTCTTGATGCAAATTCCTTGTACATGCTGACTGGAGACCAGAATCACAAGGACAAATATTCTAATCTGAAAAAAGTATATGATACTGAAGTCAAGAATGAAAAGAAAAGGCATATAGCTGGCAGAATAAAACAATCAACTAATCAGATAAGGGAGACATGGCGGGTGATAAATGAAGAGAGCGAGGAGGAGGAGGAGTGATGATGAGGATGAGGGAATCTGTCTGAGAATAAACAATACTCTAGAAAAAAATCCCCACGATCTTGTTGAAGTCTTCAATAACTATTTCTTGAATCTAGGACAGACAGACTGCCAGACATCAAGAATTGACAATTGTGAAATAGAACAAGATAACAAGGAATTTCTAGAGTCATATAAGATAGTTACAGAGGAGGACATGTTTGAGATATTTTCAAAACAAAACACAAAAATTCAGCCGGTATAGATGAAATCTCAGGGAAACTACTATACCATTGTCGGAAAGAAATTACCTATCCAATCCTACAAATAATTAACTCCTCCATAAACGAATCAATAGTGCCCGACAGTATGAAGACATCACTTGTCCACCCAAAACATAAGAAGAACTGTAGAACAGACATTGAAAATTACAGACCTATATCAAATCTATCAATGCCTTCTAAATACTTGGAAAAAGCAATATACTTCCAAATATTAAATGTTCTTAAAAGAAACAAAAAAATTCATCGATATCAACATGGATTCAGGGATGATAAATCAATAGATACAGCTATAGCAGACCTCATCCACTTAATTACAGAGAACTGGGAGAAGAAGAACAAGGTCTCAGCGGTTTTTCTGGACCTCCGAAAGGCTTTTGATACCTTGGACTGGATGATTCTACTATCAGAAATAGAATATATAGGAATACGAGGGCAGGCAAAGAAATGGTTGGAAAACTATTTAACAAATAGACACCAAATTGTGGAGCTCAAATATAAAAAGTTTGGGAGAAAGATGTCTGCCAGGTCTCTGCCACAGCCTATGAGAAATGGAGTGCCACAGGGTCTGTGCTGGGGCCTCTACTCTTCCTCATTTATATTAATGGCTTTCCAAAAAACTGCCAATAGCTTCAGAATGTATTCTTTTTGCAGATGACACAACATTAATAATAAATGGGAAAACTCAGGATGAACTCCAGTCACATTACAACACAACAATAGCCTCAACAAAAATAGCCTTATCTGAATTGAAACTGAATATAAACACCTCAAAGAGTACAATAGTTAACTTTCAAACAAAATCCAGGAACATCATGAATGCTGGAATCCAGTTGAGTACTGAGAAGGAGATTTCGGGGTCGGCAAGATTCCTGAGCATATTACTGGATGAAAACTTGACATGGCAGGAGCACATTGAAACACTGTGTAGCAAACTATCCACATCCCTCTATGGCATCAGAAGAATACGCAGTATATCAGATAAATGCACTGCTATGATAGCCTACCACTCACTGTTTGCCTCTCACATGAGTTTTGGCATAATAGCCTGGCGCCCAGCACCCCAAACATATATAGAACAGATACTGATCTTACAAAAAAAGTCAATAAGAATTATAAACTGTCTGCCATATGATGCTCACTGCAGACCTTACTTTAAAAGAGACAGGATTTTCACAGTAGTATCTCTATATATATACAAAGCAATTTTATTCATAAAGAAATATAAAATGGATAGTCTTTGTAGAAATAGTGTACACAGGCATAACACAAGGAGTAAGAACGATTTTGACCTTCCACATAGTAGACTACTGAAAACACAGAAGCAATCACTAACTCAGGGTCTTTGATTTCATAATGGCCTGCCACAGGAAAAAAAATATTGAAACGCCAAAATTATTTAAGGAGGCCCTGAAAAAATATCTATTGGACAATCCACCCTATTCACTAAAGGAATTTCCAGTGAAGAGTGTGATTGTCAAATAAAATTTTGTATTGTTTTACTCACTGACTGACGTGCCCCTCATCCCTGTGATGTTAGGTGGTGAAATGAAAAATGAAAAAAATGAATATGAAAATGAGAAACATGAAATGTTCTAGCATCTAGTAGCCAATTGTGAACAACCTAAATGCTGTATGCACTGTGATGTTGTGATGGTCCCAATATTGGGTTGTTATAATTACCAAAACCTATTTGATCACAATATTCTGGAGACGTCTCTGTGTTCTAGCATCTAGTAGCGAATTGCGAACAACCTAAATGCTGTGTGCACTGTGATGCTCCAAATATTGGGTTGTTATAATTACCAAAACTATTTGTTCACAATATTCTGGAGACGTCTCTGTGTTCTAGCATCTAGTAGCGAATTGCGAACAACCTAAATGCTGTGTGCACTGTGATGCTCCAAATATTGGGTTGTTATAATTACCAAAAACTATTTGTTCATGGAGACGTCTCTGTGTTCTAGCATCTAGTAGCGAATTGCAAACAACCTAAATGCTGTGTGCACTGTGATGCTCCAAATATTGGGTTGTTATAATTACCAAAAACTAGTTGTTGACAATAGTCTGGAGCAGCGTCTGTGTCCCAGTATCCAGTAGCGCATTGAGAACAACCTAAATGCTGTGTGCACTGTGATGCTCCAAATATTGGGTTGTTATAATTACCAAAACTATTTGTTCACAATATTCTGGAGACGTCTCTGTGTTCTAGCATCTAGTAGCGAATTGCGAACAACCTAAATGCTGTGTGCACTGTGATGCTCCAAATATTGGGTTGTTATGATTACCAAAACTATTTGTTCACAATATTCTGGAGACGTCTCTGTGTTGTATGGAATTAATTAGGCTAAGCCTGCAAAGAGTGAGCTGGAGTGAGCTGACAAAGTCAGGAACTGTAAATGATAAGTATAATGTTTTCATCAAGACAATGCAATACCATCTAAATTGCATCTGCCCACTAAAAGATAAAAAACTTGGCACTCAAAGGAAGAAAAAATTCAAAATCACAGAAACAATAAGAAAATTGAGACAAAGGCTTCTTGATGCAAATTCCTTGTACATGCTGACTGGAGACCAGAATCACAAGGACAAATATTCTAATCTGAAAAAAGTATATGATACTGAAGTCAAGAATGAAAAGAAAAGGCATATAGCTGACAGAATAAAACAATCAACTAATCAGATAAGGGAGACATGGCGGGTGATAAATGAAGAGAGAGCGAGGAGGAGGAGGAGTGATGATGAGGATGAGGGAATCTGTCTGAGAATAAACAATACTCTAGAAAAGAATCCCACGATCTTGTTGAAGTCTTCAATAACTATTTCTTGAATCTAGGACAGACAGACTGCCAGACATCAAGAATTGACAATTGTGAAATAGAACAAGATAACGAGGAATTTCTAGAGTCATATAAGATAGTTACAGAGGAGGACATGTTTGAGATATTTTCAAAACAAAACACAAAAATTCAGCCGGTATAGATGAAATCTCAGGAAACTACTATACCATTGTTGAAAGGAAATTACCTATCCAATCCTACAAATAATGAAATAATCAACTCCTCCATAAATGAATCAATAATTCCCGACAGAATGAAGACATCACTTGTCCACCCAAAACATAAGAAGAACTGTAAAACAGACATTGAAAATTACAGACCTATATCAAATCTATCAATGCCTTCTAAATACTTGGAAAAGCAATATACTTCCAAATATTAAATGTTCTTAAAAGAAACAAAAAAATTCATCGATATCAACATGGATTCAGGGATGATAAATCAATAGATACAGCTATAGCAGACCTCATCCACTTAATTACAGAGAACTGGGAGAAGAAGAACAAGGTCTCAGCGGTTTTCTGGACCTCCGAAAGGCTTTTGATACCTTGGACTGGATGATTCTACTATCAGAAATAGAATATATAGGAATACGAGGGCAGGCAAAGAAATGGTTGGAAAACTATTTAACAAATAGACACCAAATTGTGGAGCTCAAATATAAAAAGTTTGGGAGAAAGATGTCTGCCAGGTCTCTGCCACAGCCTATGAGAAATGGAGTGCCACAGGGGTCTGTGCTGGGGCCTCTACTCTTCCTCATTTATATTAACGGCTTACCAAAAAAACTGCCAATAGCTTCAGAATGTATTCTTTTTGCAGATGACACAACATTAATAATAAATGGGAAAACTCAGGATGAACTCCAGTCACATTACAACACAACAATAGCCTCAACAAAAATAGCCTTATCTGAATTGAAACTGAATATAAACACCTCAAAGAGTACAATAGTTAACTTTCAAACAAAATCCAGGAACATCATGAATGCTGGAAGCCAGTTGAGTACTGAGGAGGAGATTTCGGGGTCGGCAAGATTCCTGGGCATATTACTGGATGAAAACTTGACATGGCAGGAGCACATTGAAACACTGTGTAGCAAACTATCCACATCCCTCTATGGCATTAGAAGAATACGCAGTATATCAGATAAATGCACTGCTATGATAGCCTACCACTCACTGTTTGCCTCTCACATGAGTTTTGGCATAATAGCCTGGGGAGGAGCACCCCAAACATATATAGAACAGATACTGATCTTACAAAAAAGTCAATAAGAATTATAAACTGTCTGCCATATGATGCTCACTGCAGACCTTACTTTAAAAGAGACAGGATTTTCACAGTAGTATCTCTATATATATACAAAACAATTTTATTCATAAAGAAATATAAAATGGATAGTCTTTGTAGAAACAGTGTACACAGGCATAACACAAGGAGTAAGAACGATTTTGACCTCCCACATAGTAGGCTACTGAAAACACAGAAGCAACCACTAACTCAGGGTCTTCGATTTCATACTACCTGCCACAGGAAAAAAAAATATTGAAACGCCGAAATTATGTTAGGAAAAAAAATGAAAAAAATATTGAAAATGAAATGTTCTAGCATCTAGTAGCAATTGTGAACAACCTAAATGCATGCACTGTGATGTTGTGATGGTCCCAATATTGGGTTGTTATAATTACAAAACTATTTGATCACAATATTCTGAGACGTCTCTGTGTTCTAGCATCTAGTAGCGATTGAACAACCTAAATGCTGTGTGCTGTGATGAAATATGAAATTAAAAAACTATGTAAAATGAAAATGTGTTCTAGCATCTAGTAGCCAATTGTGAACAACCTAAATGCTGTGTGTGATGTGATGCTCCAAATATTGGGTTGTTATAATTACCAAAACTATTTGTTCACAATATTCTGGAGACGTCTCTATGTTCTAGCATCTAGTAGCGAATTGCGAACAACCTAAATGCTGTGTGCACTGTGATGCTCCAAATATTGGGTTGTTATAATTACCAAAACTATTTGTTCACAATATTCTGGAGACGTCTCTGTGTTCTAGTATCTAGTAGCGAATTACGAACAACCTAAATGCTGTGTGCACTGTGATGCTCCAAATATTGGGTTGTTATAATTACCAAAAACTATTTGTTCACAATATTCTGGAGACGTCTCTGTGTTCTAGCATCTAGTAGCGAATTGCGAACAACCTAAATGCTGTGTGCACTGTGATGCTCCAAATATTGGGTTGTTATGATTACCAAAAACTATTTGTTCACAATATTCTGGAGACGTCTCTGTGTTGTATGGAATTAATTAGGCTAAGCCTGCAAAGAGTGAGCTGGAGTGAGCTGACAAAGTCAGGAACTGTAAATGATAAGTATAATGTTTTCATCAAGACAATGCAATACCATCTAAATTGCATCTGCCCACTAAAGATAAAAACTTGGCACTCAAAGGAAGAAAAAATTCAAAATCACAGAAACAATAAGAAAATTGAGACAAAGGCTTCTTGATGCAAATTCCTTGTACATGCTGACTGGAGACCAGAATCACAAGGACAAATATTCTAATCTGAAAAAAGTATATGATACTGAAGTCAAGAATGAAAAGAAAAGGCATATAGCTGACAGAATAAAACAATCAACTAATCAGATAAGGGAGACATGGCGGGTGATAAATGAAGAGAGAGCGAGGAGGAGGAGGAGTGATGATGAGGATGAGGGAATCTGTCTGAGAATAAACAATACTCTAGAAAAAAATCCCCACGATCTTGTTGAAGTCTTCAATAACTATTTCTTGAATCTAGGACAGACAGACTGCCAGACATCAAGAATTGACAATTGTGAAATAGAACAAGATAACAAGGAATTTCTAGAGTCATATAAGATAGTTACAGAGGAGGACATGTTTGAGATATTTTCAAAAACAAAACACAAAAATTCAGCCGGTATAGATGAAATCTCAGGGAAACTACTATACCATTGTCGGAAAGAAATTACCTATCCAATCCTACAAATAATTAACTCCTCCATAAACGAATCAATAGTGCCCGACAGTATGAAGACATCACTTGTCCACCCAAAACATAAGAAGAACTGTAGAACAGACATTGAAAATTACAGACCTATATCAAATCTATCAATGCCTTCTAAATACTTGGAAAAAGCAATATACTTCCAAATATTAAATGTTCTTAAAAGAAACAAAAAAATTCATTGATATCAACATGGATTCAGGGATGATAAATCAGATACAGCTATAGCAGACCTCATCCACTTAATTACAGAGAACTGGGAGAAGAAGAACAAGGTCTCAGCGGTTTTCTGGACCTCCGAAAGGCTTCGATACCTTGGACTGGATGATTCTACTATCAGAAATAGAATATATAGGAATACGAGGGCAGGCAAAGAAATGGTTGGAAAACTATTTAACAAATAGACACCAAATTGTGGAGCTCAAATATAAAAAGTTTGGGAGGAAGATGTCTGCCAGGTCTCTGCCACAGCCTATGAGAAATGGAGTGCCACAGGGATCTGTGCTGGGGCCTTTGCTCTTCCTCATTTATATTAACGGCTTACCAAAAAAACTACCAATAGCTTCAGAATGTATTCTTTTCGCAGATGACACAACATTAATAATAAATGGGAAAACTCAGGATGAACTCCAGTCACATTACAACACAAAAATAGCCTTTTCTGAATTGAAATTGAATATAAACACCTCAAAGAGTACATTAAGCTTAGTTAACTTTCAAACAAAAACCAGGAACATCATGAATGCTGGAAGCCAGTTGAGTACTGAGGAGGGAATTTCGGGGTCGGCAAGATTCCTGGGCATATTGCTGGATGAAAACTTGACATGGCAGGAGCACATTGAAACACTGTGTAGCAAACTATCCACATCCCTCTATGGCATTAGAAGAATACGCAGTATATCAGATAAATGCACTGCTATGATAGCCTACCACTCACTGTTTGCCTCTCACATGAGTTTTGGCATAATAGCCTGGGGAGGAGCACCCCAAACATATATAGAACAGATACTGATCTTACAAAAAAAGTCAATAAGAATTATAAACTGTCTGCCATATGATGCTCACTGCAGACCTTACTTTAAAAGAGACAGGATTTTTACAGTAGCATCTCTATATATATACAAAGCAATTTTATTCATAAAGAAATATAAAATGGATAGTCTTTGTAGAAATAGTGTACACAGGCATAACACAAGGAGTAAGAACGATTTTGACCTTCCACATAGTAGACTACTGAAAACACAGAAGCAATCACTAACTCAGGGTCTTCGATTTCATAATGGCCTGCCACAGGAAAAAAAATATTGAAACGCCGAAATTATTTAAGGAGGCCCTGAAAAAATATCTATTGGACAATCCACTCTATTCACTAAAGGAATTTCCAGTGAAGAGTGTGATTGTCAAATAAAATTTAGTATTGTTTTACTCACTGACTGACGTGCCCCTCATCCCTGTGATGTTAGGTGGTGAAATGAAAAATGAAAAAAATGAATATGAAAATGAGAAAAATGAAATGTTCTAGCATCTAGTAGCCAATTGTGAACAACCTAAATGCTGTATGCACTGTGATGTTGTGATGGTCCCAATATTGGGTTGTTATAATTACCAAAACCTATTTGATCACAATATTCTGGAGACGTCTCTGTGTTCTAGCATCTAGTAGCGAACAACCTAAATGCTGTGTACACTGTGATGCTCCAAATATTGGGTTGTTATAATTACCAAAAACTATTTGTTCACAATATTCTGGAGACGTCTCTGTGTTCTAGCATCTAGTAGCGAATTGCGAACAACCTAAATGCTGTGTGCACTGTGATGCTCCAAATATTGGGTTGTTATAATTACCAAAACTATTTGTTCACAATATTCTGGAGACGTCTCTGTGTTCTAGCATCTAGTAGCGAATTGCGAACAACCTAAATGCTGTGTGCACTGTGATGCTCCAAATATTGGGTTATAATTACCAAAAACTATTTGTTCACAATATTCTGGATATGTCTCTGTGTGCTAGCATCTAGTAGCGAATTGCGAACAACCTAAATGCTGTGTGCACTGTGATGCTCCAAATATTGGGTTGTTATAATTACCAAAACTATTTGTTCACAATATTCTGGAGACGTCTCTGTGTTCTAGCATCTAGTAGCGAATTGCGAACAACCTAAATGCTGTGTGCACTGTGATGCTCCAAATATTGGGTTGTTATGATTACCAAAAACTATTTGTTCACAATATTCTGGAGACGTCTCTGTGTTGTATGGAATTAATTAGGCTAAGCCTGCAAAGAGTGAGCTGGAGTGAGCTGACAAAGTCAGGAACTGTAAATGATAAGTATAATGTTTTCATCAAGACAATGCAATACCATCTAAATTGCATCTGCCCACTAAAAGATAAAAAACTTGGCACTCAAAGGAAGAAAAAATTCAAAATCACAGAAACAATAAGAAAATTGAGACAAAGGCTTCTTGATGCAAATTCCTTGTACATGCTGACTGGAGACCAGAATCACAAGGACAAATATTCTAATCTGAAAAAAGTATATGATACTGAAGTCAAGAATGAAAAGAAAAGGCATATAGCTGACAGAATAAAACAATCAACTAATCAGATAAGGGAGACATGGCGGGTGATAAATGAAGAGAGAGCGAGGAGGAGGAGGAGTGATGATGAGGATGAGGAATCTGTCTGAGAATAAACAATACTCTAGAAAAAAATCCCCACGATCTTGTTGAAGTCTTCAATAACTATTTCTTGAATCTAGGACAGACAGACTGCCAGACATCAAGAATTGACAATTGTGAAATAGAACAAGATAACAAGGAATTTCTAGAGTCATATAAGATAGTTACAGAGGAGGACATGTTTGAGATATTTTCAAAAACAAAACACAAAAATTCAGCCGGTATAGATGAAATCTCAGGGAAACTACTATACCATTGTCAGAAAGAAATTACCTATCCAATCCTACAAATAATTAACTCCTCCATAAACGAATCAATAGTGCCGACAGTATGAAGACATCACTTGTCCACCCAAAACATAAGAAGAACTGTAGAACAGACATTGAAAATTACAGACCTATATCAAATCTATCAATGCCTTCTAAATACTTGGAAAAAGCAATATACTTCCAAATATTAAATGTTCTTAAAAGAAACAAAAAAATTCATCGATATCAACATGGATTCAGGGATGATAAATCAATAGATACAGCTATAGCAGACCTCATCCACTTAATTACAGAGAACTGGGAGAAGAAGAACAAGGTCTCAGCGGTTTTTCTGGACCTCCGAAAGGCTTTCGATACCTTGGACTGGATGATTCTACTATCAGAAATAGAATATATAGGAATACGAGGGCAGGCAAAGAAATGGTTGGAAAACTATTTAACAAATAGACACCAAATTGTGGAGCTCAAATATAAAAAGTTTGGGAGAAAGATGTCTGCCAGGTCTCTGCCACAGCCTATGAGAAATGGAGTGCCACAGGGGTCTGTGCTGGGGCCTCTACTCTTCCTCATTTATATTAACGGCTTACCAAAAAAACTGCCAATAGCTTCAGAATGTATTCTTTTTGCAGATGACACAACATTAATAATAAATGGGAAAACTCAGGATGAACTCCAGTCACATTACAACACAACAATAGCCTCAACAAAAATAGCCTTATCTGAATTGAAACTGAATATAAACACCTCAAAGAGTACAATAGTTAACTTTCAAACAAAATCCAGGAACATCATGAATGCTGGAATCCAGTTGAGTACTGAGAAGGAGATTTCGGGGTCGGCAAGATTCCTGAGCATATTACTGGATGAAAACTTGACATGGCAGGAGCACATTGAAACACTGTGTAGCAAACTATCCACATCCCTCTATGGCATCAGAAGAATACGCAGTATATCAGATAAATGCACTGCTATGATAGCCTACCACTCACTGTTTGCCTCTCACATGAGTTTTGGCATAACAGCCTGGGGAGGAGCACCCCAAAAATATATAGAACAGATACTGATCTTACAAAAAAAGTCAATAAGAATTATAAACTGTCTGCCATATGATGCTCACTGCAGACCTTACTTTAAAAGAGACAGGATTTTTACAGTAGTATCTCTATATATATACAAAGCAATTTTATTCATAAAGAAATATAAAATGGATAGTCTTTGTAGAAATAGTGTACACAGGCATAACACAAGGAGTAAGAACGATTTTGACCTTCCACATAGTAGACTACTGAAAACACAGAAGCAATCACTAACTCAGGGTCTTTGATTTCATAATGGCCTGCCACAGGAAAAAAAATATTGAAACGCCGAAATTATTTAAGGAGGCCCTGAAAAAATATCTATTGGACAATCCACCCTATTCACTAAAGGAATTTCCAGTGAAGAGTGTGATTGTCAAATAAAATTTTGTATTGTTTTACTCACTGACTGACGTGCCCCTCATCCCTGTGATGTTAGGTGGTGAAATGAAAAATGAAAAAAATGAATATGAAAATGAGAAAAATGAAATGTTCTAGCATCTAGTAGCCAATTGTGAACAACCTAAATGCTGTATGCACTGTGATGTTGTGATGGTCCCAATATTGGGTTGTTATAATTACCAAAACCTATTTGATCACAATATTCTGGAGACGTCTCTGTGTTCTAGCATCTAGTAGCGAATTGCGAACAACCTAAATGCTGTGTGCACTGTGATGCTCCAAATATTGGGTTGTTATAATTACCAAAAACTATTTGTTCACAATATTCTGGAGACGTCTCTGTGTTCTAGCATCTAGTAGCGAATTGCGAACAACCTAAATGCTGTGTGCACTGTGATGCTCCAAATATTGGGTTGTTATAATTACCAAAAACTATTTGTTCACAATATTCTGGAGACGTCTCTGTGTTCTAGCATCTAGTAGCGAATTGCGAACAACCTAAATGCTGTGTGCACTGTGATGCTCCAAATATTGGGTTGTTATAATTACCAAAAACTATTTGTTCACAATATTCTGGAGACGTCTCTGTGTTCTAGTATCTAGTAGCGAATTGCGAACAACCTAAATGCTGTGTGCACTGTGATGCTCCAAATATTGGGTTGTTATAATTACCAAAAACTATTTGTTCACAATATTCTGGAGACGTCTCTGTGTTCTAGCATCTAGTAGCGAATTGCGAACAACCTAAATGCTGTGTGCACTGTGATGCTCCAAATATTGGGTTGTTATGATTACCAAAAACTATTTGTTCACAATATTCTGGAGACGTCTCTGTGTTGTATGGAATTAATTAGGCTAAGCCTGCAAAGAGTGAGCTGGAGTGAGCTGACAAAGTCAGGAACTGTAAATGATAAGTATAATGTTTTCATCAAGACAATGCAATACCATCTAAATTGCATCTGCCCACTAAAAGATAAAAAACTTGGCACTCAAAGGAAGAAAAAATTCAAAATCACAGAAACAATAAGAAAATTGAGACAAAGGCTTCTTGATGCAAATTCCTTGTACATGCTGACTGGAGACCAGAATCACAAGGACAAATATTCTAATCTGAAAAAAGTATATGATACTGAAGTCAAGAATGAAAAGAAAAGGCATATAGCTGACAGAATAAAACAATCAACTAATCAGATAAGGGAGACATGGCGGGTGATAAATGAAGAGAGAGCGAGGAGGAGGAGTGATGATGAGGATGAGGGAATCTGTCTGAGAATAAACAATACTCTAGAAAAATCCCCACGATCTTGTTGAAGTCTTCAATAACTATTTCTTGAATCTAGGACAGACAGACTGCCAGACATCAAGAATTGACAATTGTGAAATAGAACAAGATAACAAGGAATTTCTAGAGTCATATAAGATAGTTACAGAGGAGGACATGTTTGAGATATTTTCAAAAACAAAACACAAAAATTCAGCCGGTATAGATGAAATCTCAGGGAAACTACTATACCATTGTCGGAAAGAAATTACCTATCCAATCCTACAAATAATTAACTCCTCCATAAACGAATCAATAGTGCCCGACAGTATGAAGACATCACTTGTCCACCCAAAACATAAGAAGAACTGTAGAACAGACATTGAAAATTACAGACCTATATCAAATCTATCAATGCCTTCTAAATACTTGGAAAAAGCAATATACTTCCAAATATTAAATGTTCTTAAAAGAAACAAAAAAATTCATTGATATCAACATGGATTCAGGGATGATAAATCAATAGATACAGCTATAGCAGACCTCATCCACTTAATTACAGAGAACTGGGAGAAGAAGAACAAGGTCTCAGCGGTTTTTCTGGACCTCCGAAAGGCTTTCGATACCTTGGACTGGATGATTCTACTATCAGAAATAGAATATATAGGAATACGAGGGCAGGCAAAGAAATGGTTGGAAAACTATTTAACAAATAGACACCAAATTGTGGAGCTCAAATATAAAAGTTTGGGAGAAAGATGTCTGCCAGGTCTCTGCCACAGCCTATGAGAAATGGAGTGCCACAGGGGTCTGTGCTGGGGCCTCTACTCTTCCTCATTTATATTAACGGCTTACCAAAAACTGCCAATAGCTTCAGAATGTATTCTTTTGCAGATGACACAACATTAATAATAAATGGGAAAACTCAGGATGAACTCCAGTCACATTACAACACAACAATAGCCTCAACAAAAATAGCCTTATCTGAATTGAAACTGAATATAAACACCTCAAAGAGTACAATAGTTAACTTTCAAACAAAATCCAGGAACATCATGAATGCTGGAATCCAGTTGAGTACTGAGAAGGAGATTTCGGGGTCGGCAAGATTCCTGAGCATATTACTGGATGAAAACTTGACATGGCAGGAGCACATTGAAACACTGTGTAGCAAACTATCCACATCCCTCTATGGCATCAGAAGAATACGCAGTATATCAGATAAATGCACTGCTATGATAGCCTACCACTCACTGTTTGCCTCTCACATGAGTTTTGGCATAATAGCCTGTGGAGGAACACCCCAAACATATATAGAACAGATACTGATCTTACAAAAAAGTCATTAAGGATTATAAACTGTCTGCCATATGATGCTCATTGCAGACCTTACTTTAAAAGAGACAGGATTTTCACAGTAGTATCTCTATATATATACAAAACAATTTTATTCATAAAGAAATATAAAATGGATAGTCTTTGTAGAAATAGTGTACACAGGCATAACACAAGGAGTAAGAACGATTTTGACCTTCCACATAGTAGACTACTGAAAACACAGAAGCAACCACTAACTCAGGGTCTTCGATTTCATAATGGCCTGCCACAGGAAATAAAAAATATTGAAACGCCGAAATTATTTAAGGAGGCCCTGAAAAAATATCTATTGGACAATCCACTCTATTCACTAAAGGAATTTCCAGTGAAGAGTGTGATTGTCAAATAAAATTTTGTATTGTTTTACTCACTGACTGACGTGCCCCTCATCCCTGTGATGTTAGGTGGTGAAATGAAAAATGAAAAAAATGAATATGAAAATGAGAAAAATGAAATGTTCTAGCATCTAGTAGCCAATTGTGAACAACCTAAATGCTGTATGCACTGTGATGTTGTGATGGTCCCAATATTGGGTTGTTATAATTACCAAAACCTATTTGATCACAATATTCTGGAGACGTCTCTGTGTTCTAGCATCTAGTAGCGAATTGCGAACAACCTAAATGCTGTGTGCACTGTGATGCTCCAAATATTGGGTTGTTATAATTACCAAAAACTATTTGTTCACAATATTCTGGAGACGTCTCTGTGTTCTAGCATCTAGTAGCGAATTGCGAACAACCTAAATGCTGTGTGCACTGTGATGCTCCAAATATTGGGTTGTTATAATTACCAAAACTATTTGTTCACAATATTCTGGAGACGTCTCTGTGTTCTAGCATCTAGTAGCGAATTGCGAACAACCTAAATGCTGTGTGCACTGTGATGCTCCAAATATTGGGTTATAATTACCAAAAACTATTTGTTCACAATATTCTGGAGACGTCTCTGTGTTCTAGTATCTAGTAGCGAATTGCGAACAACCTAAATGCTGTGTGCACTGTGATGCTCCAAATATTGGGTTGTTATAATTACCAAAAACTATTTGTTCACAATATTCTGGAGACGTCTCTGTGTTCTAGCATCTAGTAGCGAATTGCGAACAACCTAAATGCTGTGTGCACTGTGATGCTCCAAATATTGGGTTGTTATGATTACCAAAAACTATTTGTTCACAATATTCTGGAGACGTCTCTGTGTTGTATGGAATTAATTAGGCTAAGCCTGCAAAGAGTGAGCTGGAGTGAGCTGACAAAGTCAGGAACTGTAAATGATAAGTATAATGTTTTCATCAAGACAATGCAATACCATCTAAATTGCATCTGCCCACTAAAAGATAAAAAACTTGGCACTCAAAGGAAGAAAAAATTCAAAATCACAGAAACAATAAGAAAATTGAGACAAAGGCTTCTTGATGCAAATTCCTTGTACATGCTGACTGGAGACCAGAATCACAAGGACAAATATTCTAATCTGAAAAAAGTATATGATACTGAAGTCAAGAATGAAAAGAAAAGGCATATAGCTGACAGAATAAAACAATCAACTAATCAGATAAGGGAGACATGGCAGGTGATAAATGAAGGGAGAGCGAGGAGGAGGATGATGAGGATGAGGGAATCTGTCTGAGAATAAACAATACTCTAGAAAAAAATCCCCACGATCTTGTTGAAGTCTTCAATAACTATTTCTTGAATCTAGGACAGACAGACTGCCAGACATCAAGAATTGACAATTGTGAAATAGAACAAGATAACAAGGAATTTCTAGAGTCATATAAGATAGTTACAGAGGAGGACATGTTTGAGATATTTTCAAAACAAAACACAAAAATTCAGCGCCGTATAGATGCAATCTCAGGGAAACTACTATACCATTGTCGGAAAGAAATTACCTATCCAATCCTACAAATAATTAACTCCTCCATAAACGAATCAATAGTGCCCGACAGTATGAAGACATCACTTGTCCACCCAAAACATAAGAAGAACTGTAGAACAGACATTGAAAATTACAGACCTATATCAAATCTATCAATGCCTTCTAAATACTTGGAAAAAGCAATATACTTCCAAATATTAAATGTTCTTAAAAGAAACAAAAAAATTCATTGATATCAACATGGATTCAGGGATGATAAATCAATAGATACAGCTATAGCAGACCTCATCCACTTAATTACAGAGAACTGGGAGAAGAAGAACAAGGTCTCAGCGGTTTTTCTGGACCTCCGAAAGGCTTTCGATACCTTGGACTGGATGATTCTACTATCAGAAATAGAATATATAGGAATACGAGGGCAGGCAAAGAAATGGTTGGAAAACTATTTAACAAATAGACACCAAATTGTGGAGCTCAAATATAAAAAGTTTGGGAGAAAGATGTCTGCCAGGTCTCTGCCACAGCCTATGAGAAATGGAGTGCCACAGGGTCTGTGCTGGGGCCTCTACTCTTCCTCATTTATATTAACGGCTTACCAAAAAAAACTACCAATAGCTTCAGAATGTATTCTTTTCGCAGATGACACAACATTAATAATAAATGGGAAAACTCAGGATGAACTCCAGTCACATTACAACACAACAATAGCCTCAACAAAAATAGCCTTATCTGAATTGAAACTGAATATAAACACCTCAAAGAGTACAATAGTTAACTTTCAAACAAAATCCAGGAACATCATGAATGCTGGAATCCAGTTGAGTACTGAGAAGGAGATTTCGGGGTCGGCAAGATTCCTGAGCATATTACTGGATGAAAACTTGACATGGCAGGAGCACATTGAAACACTGTGTAGCAAACTATCCACATCCCTCTATGGCATCAGAAGAATACGCAGTATATCAGATAAATGCACTGCTATGATAGCCTACCACTCACTGTTTGCCTCTCACATGAGTTTTGGCATAACAGCCTGGGGAGGAGCACCCCAAAAATATATAGAACAGATACTGATCTTACAAAAAAAGTCAATAAGAATTATAAACTGTCTGCCATATGATGCTCACTGCAGACCTTACTTTAAAAGAGACAGGATTTTTACAGTAGCATCTCTATATATATACAAAGCAATTTTATTCATAAAGAAATATAAAATGGATAGTCTTTGTAGAAATAGTGTACACAGGCATAACACAAGGAGTAAGAACGATTTTGACCTTCCACATAGTAGACTACTGAAAACACAGAAGCAATCACTAACTCAGGGTCTTCGATTTCATAATGGCCTGCCACAGGAAAAAAAATATTGAAACGCCGAAATTATTTAAGGAGGCCCTGAAAAAATATCTATTGGACAATCCACTCTATTCACTAAAGGAATTTCCAGTGAAGAGTGTGATTGTCAAATAAAATTTTGTATTGTTTTACTCACTGACTGACGTGCCCCTCATCCCTGTGATGTTAGGTGGTGAAATGAAAAATGAAAAAAATGAATATGAAAATGAGAAAAATGAAATGTTCTAGCATCTAGTAGCCAATTGTGAACAACCTAAATGCTGTATGCACTGTGATGTTGTGATGGTCCCAATATTGGGTTGTTATAATTACCAAAACCTATTTGATCACAATATTCTGGAGACGTCTCTGTGTTCTAGCATCTAGTAGCGAATTGCGAACAACCTAAATGCTGTGTGCACTGTGATGCTCCCAATATTGGGTTGTTATAATTACCAAAACCTATTTGATCACAATATTCTGGAGACGTCTCTGTGTTCTAGCATCTAGTAGCAATTGCGAACAACCTAAATGCTGTGTGCACTGTGATGCTCCAAATATTGGGTTGTTATAATTACCAAAAACTATTTGTTCACAATATTCTGGAGACGTCTCTGTGTTCTAGCATCTAGTAGCATTGCGAACAACCTAAATGCTGTGTGCACTGTGATGCTCCAAATATTGGGTTGTTATAATTACCAAAACTATTTGTTCACAATATTCTGGAGACGTCTCTGTGTTCTAGCATCTAGTAGCGAATTGAACAACCTAAATGCTGTGTGCACTGTGATTCTCCAAATATTGGGTTGTTATAATTACAAAAAACTATTTGTTCACAATATTCTGGAGACGTCTCTGTGTTCTAGCATCTAGTAGCGAATTGCGAACAACCTAAATGCTGTGTGCACTGTGATGCTCCAAATATTGGGTTGTTATAATTACCAAAAACTATTTGTTCACAATATTCTGGAGACGTCTCTGTGTTCTAGCATCTAGTAGCGAATTGCGAACAACCTAAATGCTGTGTGCACTGTGATGCTCCAAATATTGGGTTGTTATAATTACCAAAAACTATTTGTTCACAATATTCTGGAGACGTCTCTGTGTTGTATGGAATTAATTAGGCTAAGCCTGCAAAGAGAGAGCTGGAGTGAGCTGACAAAGTCAGGAACTGTAAATGATAAGTATAATGTTTTCATCAAGACAATGCAATACCATCTAAATTGCATCTGCCCACTAAAAGATAAAAAACTTGGCACTCAAAGGAAGAAAAAATTCAAAATCACAGAAACAATAAGAAAATTGAGACAAAGGCTTCTTGATGCAAATTCCTTGTACATGCTGACTGGAGACCAGAATCACAAGGACAAATATTCTAATCTGAAAAAAGTATATGATACTGAAGTCAAGAATGAAAAGAAAAGGCATATAGCTGACAGAATAAAACAATCAACTAATCAGATAAGGGAGACATGGCGGGTGATAAATGAAGAGAGAGCGAGGAGGAGGAGGAGTGATGATGAGGATGAGGGAATCTGTCTGAGAATAAACAATACTCTAGAAAAAAATCCCCACGATCTTGTTGAAGTCTTCAATAACTATTTCTTGAATCTAGGACAGACAGACTGCCAGACATCAAGAATTGACAATTGTGAAATAGAACAAGATAACAAGGAATTTCTAGAGTCATATAAGATAGTTACAGAGGAGGACATGTTTGAGATATTTTCAAAAACAAAACACAAAAATTCAGCCGGTATAGATGAAATCTCAGGGAAACTACTATACCATTGTCGGAAAGAAATTACCTATCCAATCCTACAAATAATTAACTCCTCCATAAACGAATCAATAGTGCCCGACAGTATGAAGACATCACTTGTCCACCCAAAACATAAGAAGAACTGTAAAACAGACATTGAAAATTACAGACCTATATCAAATCTATCAACGCCTTCTAAATACTTGGAAAAAGCAATATACTTCCAAATATTAAATGTTCTTAAAAGAAACAAAAAAATTCATCGATATCAACATGGATTCAGGGATGATAAATCAATAGATACAGCTATAGCAGACCTCATCCACTTAATTACAGAGAACTGGGAGAAGAAGAACAAGGTCTCAGCGGTTTTTCTGGACCTCCGAAAGGCTTTCGATACCTTGGACTGGATGATTCTACTATCAGAAATAGAATATATAGGAATACGAGGGCAGGCAAAGAAATGGTTGGAAAACTATTTAACAAATAGACACCAAATTGTGGAGCTCAAATATAAAAGTTTGGGAGAAAGATGTCTGCCAGGTCTCTGCCACAGCCTATGAGAAATGGAGTGCCACAGGGGTCTGTGCTGGGGCCTCTACTCTTCCTCATTTATATTAACGGCTTACCAAAAAACTGCCAATAGCTTCAGAATGTATTCTTTTGCAGATGACACAACATTAATAATAAATGGGAAAACTCAGGATGAACTCCAGTCACATTACAACACAACAATAGCCTCAACATATTGAAACACTGTGTAGCAAACTATCCACATCCTTCTATGGCATCAGAATACGCAGTATATCAGATCAGATAAGCACTGCTATGATATGATAAATGCACTGTTTGCTCCTCACATCTCTTTGGCATAACAGCCTGGGGAGGAGCACCCAAAAATATATAGAACAGATACTGATCTTACAAAAAGTCAATAAAATTATAAACTGTCTGCCATATGATGCTCACTGCAGACCTTACTTAAAAGAGACAGGATTTTTATATATCTATATATACAAAGCAATTTATTCATAAAGAAATATAAAATGGATAGTCTTTGTAGAAATAGTGTACACAGCATAACACAAGGAGTAAGAACGATTTTGACCTTCCACATAGTAGACTACTAAAAACACAGAAGCAATCACTAACTCAGGGTCTTCGATTTCATAATGGCCTGCCACAGGAAAAAAAATATTGAAACGCCGAAGGCCCTGAAAATAATCTATTGGACAATCCACTCTATCTAAAGAGGAATTTCCAGTGAAGAGTGTGATTGTCAAATAAGAAATTTTGTATTGTTTTACTCACTGACTGACGTGCCCCTCATCCCTGTGATGTTAGGTGGTGAAATGAAAAATGAAAAAAATGAATATGAAAAAAAAATGAAATGTTCTAGCATCTAGTAGCCAATTGTGAACAACCTAAATGCTGTATGCACTGTGATGGTCCCAATATTGGGTTGTTATAATTACCAAAACCTATTTGATCACAATATTCTGGAGACGCCTCTGTGTTCTAGCATCTAGTAGCGACTAATTTCATAACAACCTAAAATGCTGTGTGCACTGTGATGCTCCCAATATTGGGTTGTTATAATTACCAAACCTATTTGATCACAATATTCTGGAGGCGTCTCTGTGTTCTAGCATCTAGTGCGAATTGCGAACAACCTAAATGCTGTGTGTGCACTGTGATGCTCCAAATATTGGGTTGTTATAATTACCAAAACCTATTTGATCACAATATTCTGGAGACGTCTCTGTGTTCTAGCATCTAGTAGCAATTACGAACAACCTAAATGCTGTGTGCACTGTGATGCTCCAAATATTGGGTTGTTATAATTACCAAAACTATTTGTTCACAATATTCTGGAGACGTCTCTGTGTTCTAGCATCTAGTAGCAATTGCGAACAACCTAAATGCTGTGTGCACTGTGATGCTCCAAATATTGGGTTGTTATAATTACCAAAAACTATTTGTTCACAATATTCTGGAGACGTCTCTGTGTTCTAGCATCTAGTAGCGAATTGCGAACAACCTAAATGCTGTGTGCACTGTGATGCTCCAAATATTGGGTTGTTATAATTACCAAAAACTATTTGTTCACAATATTCTGGAGACGTCTCTGTGTTCTAGCATCTAGTAGCGAACAACCTAAATGCTGTGTGCACTGTGATGCTCCAAATATTGGGTTATTATAATTACCAAAAACTATTTGTTCACAATATTCTGGAGACGTCTCTGTGTTCTAGCATCTAGTAGCACTTGCGAACAACCTAAATGCTGTGTGCACTGTGATGCTCAAATATTGGGTTGTTATAATTACCAAAACTATTTGTTCACAATATTCTGGAGACGTCTCTGTGCTGTATGGAATTAATTAGGCTAAGCCTGCAAAGAGAGCTGGAGTGAGCTGACAAAGTCAGGAACTGTAAATGATAAGTATAATGTTTTCATCAAGACAATGCAATACCATCTAAATTGCATCTGCCCACTAAAAGATAAAAAACTTGGCACTCAAAGGAAGAAAAAATTCAAAATCACAGAAACAATAAGAAAATTGAGACAAAGTTCTTGATGCAAATTCCTTGTACATGCTGACTGGAGACCAGAATCACAAGGACAAATATTCTAATCTGAAAAAAGTATATGATACTGAAGTCAAGAATGAAAAGAAAAGGCATATAGCTGACAGAATAAAACAATCAACTAATCAGATAAGGGAGACATGGCGGGTGATAAATGAAGAGAGAGCGAGGAGGAGGAGTGATGATGAGGATGAGGGAATCTGTCTGAGAATAAACAATACTCTAGAAAAAAATCCCCACGATCTTGTTGAAGTCTTCAATAACTATTTCTTGAATCTAGGACAGACAGACTGCCAGACATCAAGAATTGACAATTGTGAAATAGAACAAGATAACGAGGAATTTCTAGAGTCATATAAGATAGTTACAGAGGAGGACATGTTTGAGATATTTTCAAAAACAAAACACAAAAATTCAGCCGGTATAGATGAAATCTCAGGGAAACTACTATACCATTGTCGGAAAGAAATTACCTATCCAATCCTACAAATAATTAACTCCTCCATAAACGAATCAATAGTGCCCGACAGTATGAAGACATCACTTGTCCACCCAAAACATAAGAAGAACTGTAAAACAGACATTGAAAATTACAGACCTATATCAAATCTATCAACGCCTTCTAAATACTTGGAAAAAGCAATATACTTCCAAATATTAAATGTTCTTAAAAGAAACAAAAAAATTCATCGATATCAACATGGATTCAGGGATGATAAATCAATAGATACAGCTATAGCAGACCTCATCCACTTAATTACAGAGAACTGGGAGAAGAAGAACAAGGTCTCAGCGGTTTTTCTGGACCTCCAAAAGGCTTTCGATACCTTGGACTGGATGATTCTATCATCAGAAATAGAATATATAGGAATACGAGGGCAGGCAAAGAAATGGTTGGAAAACTATTTAACAAATAGACACCAAATTGTGGAGCTCAAATATAAAAAGTTTGGGAGAAAGATGTCTGCCAGGTCTCTGCCACAGCCTATGAGAAATGGAGTGCCACAGGGGTCTGTGCTGGGGCCTCTCTTCCTCATTTATATTAACGGTTACCAAAAACTGCCAATAGCTTCAGAATGTATTCTTTTTGCAGATGACACAACATTAATAATAAATGGGAAAACTCAGGATGAACTCCAGTCACATTACAACACAACAATAGCCTCAACAAAAATAGCCTTATCTGAATTGAAACTGAATATAAACACCTCAAAGAGTACAATAGTTGACTTTCAAACAAAATCCAGGAACATCATGAATGCTGGAATCCAATTGAGTACTGAGAAGGAGATTTCGGGGTCGGCAAGATTCCTGAGCATATTACTGGATGAAAACTTGACATGGCAGGAGCACATTGAAACACTGTGTAGCAAACTATCCACATCCTTCTATGGCATCAGAAGAATACGCAGTATATCAGATAAATGCACTGCTATGATAGCCTACCACTCACTGTTTGCCTCTCACATGAGTTTTGGCATAACAGCCTGGGGAGGAGCACCCCAAAAATATATAGAACAGATACTGATCTTACAAAAAAAGTCAATAAGAATTATAAACTGTCTGCCATATGATGCTCACTGCAGACCTTACTTTAAAAGAGACAGGATTTTCACAGTAGTATCTCTATATATATATACAAAGCAATTTTATTCATAAAGAAATATAAAATGGATAGTCTTTGTAGAAATAGTGTACACAGGCATAACACAAGGAGTAAGAACGATTTTGACCTCCCACATAGTAGGCTACTGAAAACACAGAAGCAACCACTAACTCAGGGTCTTCGATTTCATAATGGCCTGCCACAGGAAATAAAAAATATTGAAACGCCGAAATTATTTAAGGAGGCCCTGAAAAAATATCTATTGGACAATCCACTCTATTCACTAAAGGAATTTCCAGTGAAGAGTGTGATTGTCAAATAAAATTTAGTATTGTTTTACTCACTGACTGACGTGCCCCTCATCCCTGTGATGTTAGGTGGTGAAATGAAAAATGAAAAAACGAAAATGAAAATGAGAAAAATGAAATGTTCTAGCATCTAGTAGCCAATTGTGAACAACCTAAATGCTGTATGCACTGTTATGTTGTGATGGTCCCAATATTGGGTTGTTATAATTACCAAAACCTATTTGATCACAATATTCTGGAGACGTCTCTGTGTTCTAGCATCTAGTAGCGAATTGCGAACAACCTAAATGCTGTGTGCACTGTGATGCTCCCAATATTGGGTTGTTATAATTACCAAAACCTATTTGATCACAATATTCTGGAGACGTCTCTGTGTTCTAGCATCTAGTAAAGGCATTGCGAACAACCTAAATGCTGTGTGCACTGTGATGCTCCAAATATTGGGTTGTTATAATTACCAAAAACTATTTGTTCACAATATTCTGGAGACGTCTCTGTGTTCTAGCATCTAGTAGCGAATTACAACAACCTAAATGCTGTGTGCACTGTGATGCTCCAAATATTGGGTTGTTATAATTACCAAAAACTATTTGTTCACAATATTCTGGAGACGTCTCTGTGTTCTAGCATCTAGTAGCAATTGCGAACAACCTAAATGCTGTGTGCACTGTGATGCTCCAAATATTGAGTTGTTATAATTACCAAAACTATTTGTTCACAATATTCTGGAGACGTCTCTGTGTTCTAGCATCTAGTAGCGAATTGCGAACAACCTAAATGCTGTGTGCACTGTGATGCTCCAAATATTGGGTTGTTATAATTACCAAAAACTATTTGTTCACAATATTCTGGAGACGTCTCTGTGTTCTAGCATCTAGTAGCGAATTGCGAACAACCTAAATGCTGTGTGCACTGTGATGCTCCAAATATTGGGTTGTTATAATTACCAAAAACTATTTGTTCACAATATTCTGGAGACGTCTCTGTGCTGTATGGAATTAATTAGGCTAAGCCTGCAAAGAGAGAGCTGGAGT
The DNA here is from genome assembly GCA_017141395.1 of Laodelphax striatellus. Taxonomy (NCBI): domain Eukaryota; kingdom Metazoa; phylum Arthropoda; class Insecta; order Hemiptera; family Delphacidae; genus Laodelphax; species Laodelphax striatellus. The sequence goes on along the minus strand of CM029544.1, from coordinate 15,460,686 downwards.
GAGCTGACAAAGTCAGGAACTGTAAATGATAAGTATAATGTTTTCATCAAGACAATGCAATACCATCTAAATTGCATCTGCCCACTACAAGATAAAAAACTTGGCACTCAAAGGAAGAAAAAATTCAAAATCACAGAAACAATAAGAAAATTGAGACAAAGGATTCTTGATGCAAATTCCTTGTACATGCTGACTGGAGACCAGAATCACAAGGACAAATATTCTAATCTGAAAAAAGTATATGATACTGGAGTCAAGAATGAAAAGAAAAGGCATATAGCTGACAGAATAAAACAATCAACTAATCAGATAAGGGAGACATGGCGGGTGATAAATGAAGAGAGAGCGAGGAGGAGGAGGAGTGATGATGAGGATGAGGGAATCTGTCTGAGAATAAACAATACTCTAGAAAAAAATCCCCACGATCTTGTTGAAGTCTTCAATAACTATTTCTTGAATCTAGGACAGACAGACTGCCAAACATCAAGAATTGACAATTGTGAAATAGAACAAGATAACGAGGAATTTCTAGTGTCATATAAGATAGTTACAGAGGAGGACATGTTTGAGATATTTTCAAAAACAAAACACAAAAATTCAGCCGGTATAGATGAAATCTCAGGGAAACTACTATACCATTGTCGGAAAGAAATTACCTATCCAATCCTACAAATAATTAACTCCTCCATAAACGAATCAATAGTGCCCGACAGTATGAAGACATCACTTGTCCACCCAAAACATAAGAAGAACTGTAAAACAGACATTGAAAATTACAGACCTATATCAAATCTATCAACGCCTTCTAAATACTTGGAAAAAGCAATATACTTCCAAATATTAAATGTTCTTAAAAGAAACAAAAATTCATCGATATCAACATGGATTCAGGGATGATAAATCAATAGATACAGCTATAGCAGACCTCATCCACTTAATTACAGAGAACTGGGAGAAGAAGAACAAGGTCTCAGCGGTTTCTGGACCTCAAAAGGCTTTCGATACCTTGGACTGGATGATTCTATCATCAGAAATAGAATATATAGGAATACAAGGGCAGGCAAAGAAATGGTTGGAAAACTATTTAACAAATAGACACCAAATTGTGGAGCTCAAATATAAAAGTTTGGGAGAAAGATGTCTGCCAGGTCTCTGCCACAGCATATGAGAAATGGAGTGCCACAGGGTCTGTGCTGGGGCCTCTACTCTTCCTCATTTATATTAACGGCTTACCAAAAAAACTGCCAATAGCTTCAGAATGTATTCTTTTTGCAGATGACACAACATTAATAATAAATGGGAAAACTCAGGATGAACTCCAGTCACATTACAACACAACAATAGCCTCAACAAAAATAGCCTTATCTGAATTGAAACTGAATATAAACACCTCAAAGAGTACAATAGTTAACTTTCAAACAAAATCCAGGAACATCATGAATGCTGGAATCCAGTTGAGTACTGAGAAGGAGATTTCGGGGTCGGCAAGATTCCTGAGCATATTACTGGATGAAAACTTGACATGGCAGGAGCACATTGAAACACTGTGTAGCAAACTATCCACATCCTTCTATGGCATCAGAAGAATACGCAGTATATCAGATAAATGCACTGCTATGATAGCCTACCACTCACTGTTTGCCTCTCACATGAGTTTTGGCATAACAGCATGGGGAGGAGCAACCCAAAAATATATAGAACAGATACTGATCTTACAAAAAAAGTCAATAAGAATTATAAACTGTCTGCCATATGATGCTCACTGCAGACCTTACTTTAAAAGAGACAGGATTTTTACAGTAGTATCTCTATATATATACAAAGCAATTTTATTCATAAAGAAATATAAAATGGATAGTCTTTGTAGAAATAGTGTACACAGGCATAACACAAGGAGTAAGAACGATTTTGACCTTCCACATAGTAGACTACTGAAAACACAGAAGCAATCACTAACTCAGGGTCTTCGATTTCATAATGGCCTGCCACAGGAAAAAAAATATTGAAACGCCGAAATTATTTAAGGAGGCCCTGAAAAAATATCTATTGGACAATCCACTCTATTCACTAAAGGAATTTCCAGTGAAGAGTGTGATTGTCAAATAAAATTTTGTATTGTTTTACTCACTGACTGACGTGCCCCTCATCCCTGTGATGTTAGGTGGTGAAATGAAAAATGAAAAAAATGAATATGAAAATGAGAAAAATGAAATGTTCTAGCATCTAGTAGCCAATTGTGAACAACCTAAATGCTGTATGCACTGTGATGTTGTGATGGTCCCAATATTGGGTTGTTATAATTACCAAAACCTATTTGATCACAATATTCTGGAGACGTCTCTGTGTTCTAGCATCTAGTAGCGAATTGCGAACAACCTAAATGCTGTGTGCACTGTGGCCCAATATTGGGTTGTTATAATTACCAAAACCTATTTGATCACAATATTCTGGAGACGTCTCTGTGTTCTAGCATCTAGTAGCGAATTGCGAACAACTTAATTGCTTTGTACACTGTGATGCTCCCAATATTGTGTTGTTATAATTACCAAAACCTATTTGATCACAATATTCTTGAGACGTCTCTGTGTTCTAGCATCTAGTAGCGAATTGCGAACAACCTAAATGCTGTGTGCACTGTGATGCTCCAAATATTGGGTTGTTATAATTACCAAAACTATTTGTTCACAATATTCTGGAGACGTCTCTGTGTTCTAGCATCTAGTAGCGAATTGCGAACAACCTAAATGCTGTGTGCACTGTGATGCTCCAAATATTGGGTTGTTATAATTACCAAAAACTATTTGTTCACAATATTCTGGAGACGTCTCTGTGTTCTAGCATCTAGTAGCGAATTGCGAACAACCTAAATCCCCTGTGCCCTGTGATGCTCCCAATATTGGGTTGTTATAATTACCAAAACCTATTTGATCACAATATTCTGGAGACGTCTCTGTGTTCTAGCATCTAGTAGCGAATTGCGAACAACCTAAATGCTGTGTGCACTGTGATGCTCCAAATATTGGGTTCTTATAATTACCAAAAACTATTTGTTCACAATATTCTGGAGACGTCTCTGTGCTGTATGGAATTAATTAGGCTAAGCCTGCAAAGAGAGAGCTGGAGTGAGCTGACAAAGTCAGGAACTGTAAATGATAAGTATAATGTTTTCATCAAGACAATGCAATACCATCTAAATTGCATCTGCCCACTAAAAGATAAAAAACTTGGCACTCAAAGGAAGAAAAAATTCAAAATCACAGAAACAATAAGAAAATTGAGACAAAGGATTCTTGATGCAAATTCCTTGTACATGCTGACTGGAGACCAGAATCACAAGGACAAATATTCTAATCTGAAAAAAGTATATGATACTGAAGTCAAGAATGAAAAGAAAAGGCATATAGCTGACAGAATAAAACAATCAACTAATCAGATAAGGGAGACATGGCGGGTGATAAATGAAGAGAGAGCGAGGAGGAGGAGGAGTGATGATGAGGATGAGGGAATCTGTCTGAGAATAAACAATACTCTAGAAAAAAATCCCCACGATCTTGTTGAAGTCTTCAATAACTATTTCTTGAATCTAGGACAGACAGACTGCCAGACATCAAGAATTGACAATTGTGAAATAGAACAAGATAACAAGGAATTTCTAGAGTCATATAAGATAGTTACAGAGGAGGACATGTTTGAGATATTTTCAAAACAAAACACAAAAATTCAGCCGGTATAGATGAAATCTCAGGGAAACTACTATACCATTGTCGGAAAGAAATTACCTATCCAATCCTACAAATAATTAACTCCTCCATAAACGAATCAATAGTGCCCGACAGTATGAAGACATCACTTGTCCACCCAAAACATAAGAAGAACTGTAAAACAGACATTGAAAATTACAGACCTATATCAAATCTATCAACGCCTTCTAAATACTTGGAAAAAGCAATATACTTCCAAATATTAAATGTTCTTAAAAGAAACAAAAAAATTCATCGATATCAACATGGATTCAGGGATGATAAATCAATAGATACAGCTATAGCAGACCTCATCCACTTAATTACAGAGAACTGGGAGAAGAAGAACAAGGTCTCAGCGGTTTTTCTGGACCTCCGAAAGGCTTTCGATACCTTGGACTGGATGATTCTACTATCAGAAATAGAATATATAGGAATACGAGGGCAGGCAAAGAAATGGTTGGAAAACTATTTAACAAATAGACACCAAATTGTGGAGCTCAAATATAAAAGTTTGGGAGAAAGATGTCTGCCAGGTCTCTGCCACAGCCTATGAGAAATGGAGTGCCACAGGGGTCTGTGCTGGGGCCTCTACTCTTCCTCATTTATATTAACGGCTTACCAAAAACTGCCAATAGCTTCAGAATGTATTCTTTTGCAGATGACACAACATTAATAATAAATGGGAAAACTCAGGATGAACTCCAGTCACATTACAACACAACAATAGCCTCAACAAAAATAGCCTTATCTGAATTGAAACTGAATATAAACACCTCAAAGAGTACAATAGTTAACTTTCAAACAAAATCCAGGAACATCATGAATGCTGGAATCCAGTTGAGTACTTAGAAGGAGATTTCGGGGTCGGCAAGATTCCTGAGCATATTACTGGATGAAAACTTGACATGGCAGGAGCACATTGAAACACTGTGTAGCAAACTATCCACATCCCTCTATGGCATCAGAAGAATACGCAGTATATCAGATAAATGCACTGCTATGATAGCCTACCACTCACTGTTTGCCTCTCACATGAGTTTTGGCATAACAGCCTGGGGAGGAGCACCCCAAAAATATATAGAACAGATACTGATCTTACAAAAAAAGTCAATAAGAATTATAAACTGTCTGCCATATGATGCTCACTGCAGACCTTACTTTAAAAGAGACAGGATTTTCACAGTAGTATCTCTATATATATACAAAGCAATTTTATTCATAAAGAAATATAAAATGGATAGTCTTTGTAGAAATAGTGTACACAGGCATAACACAAGGAGTAAGAACGATTTTGACCTTCCACATAGTAGACTACTGAAAACACAGAAGCAACCACTAACTCAGGGTCTTCGATTTCATAATGGCCTGCCACAGGAAATAGAAAATATTGAAACGCCGAAATTATTTAAGGAGGCCCTGAAAAAATATCTATTGGACAATCCACTCTATTCACTAAAGGAATTTCCAGTGAAGAGTGTGATTGTCAAATAAAATTTAGTATTGTTTTACTCACTGACTGACGTGCCCCTCATCCCTGTGATGTTAGGTGGTGAAATGAAAATGAAAAAATGAATATGAAAATGAGAAAATGAAATGTTCTAGCATCTAGTAGCCAATTGTGAACAACCTAAATGGTGTATGCGCTGTGATGTTGTGAGGGTCCAATATTGGGTTGTTATAATTACCAAAACCTATTTGATCACAATACTCTGGAGACGTCTCTGTGCTCTAGCATCTAGTAGCGAATTGCGAACAACCTAAATGCTGTGTGCACTGTGATGCTCAAATATTGGGTTGTTATAATTACCAAAACCTATTTGATCACAATATTCTGGAGACGTCTCTGTGTTCTAGCATCTAGTAGCGAATTGCGAACAACCTAAATGCTGTGTGCACTGTGATGCTCCAAATATTGGGTTGTTATAATTACCAAAACTATTTGTTCACAATATTCTGGAGACGTCTCTGTGTTCTAGCATCTAGTAGCGAATTGCGAACAACCTAAATGCTGTGTGTGCACTGTGATGCTCCAAATATTGGGTTGTTATAATTACCAAAAACTATTTGTTCACAATATTCTGGAGACGTCTCTGTGTTCTAGCATCTAGTAGCGAATTGCGAACAACCTAAATGCTGTGTGCACTGTGATGCTCCAAATATTGGGTTCTTATAATTACCAAAAACTATTTGTTCACAATATTCTGGAGACGTCTCTGTGTTCTAGCATCTAGTAGCGAATTGTGAACAGCCTTCATGCTGTGTGCACAGTGATGCTCCAAATATTGGGTTGTTATAATAACCAAAACTATTTGTTCACAATATTCTGGAGACGTCTCTGTGTTCTAGCATCTATCATATGAGGCTGCTCAACCTTGCTGTGTGCACTGTGATGCTCCAAATATTGGGTTGTTATAATAACCAAAAAAAAAATTGTTCACAATATTCTGGAGACATCTCTGTGTTCTAGCATCTAGTAGGGAATTGTGAACAGCCTCCATGCTGTGTGCACTGTGATGCTCCAAATATTGGGTTGTTATAATTACCAAAAACTATTTGTTCACAATATTCTGGAGACGTCTCTGTGTTCTAGCATCTAGTAGCCAATTGTGAACAGCCTCCATGCTGTGTGCACTGTTATGCTGTGATAATTGTTCTGTGAAATTCACTTTAACCATTTCATTTTGTCATTTCATCCATTTTATCTTATATATTATTCATTCATGTATTTTTTTTTCTATTAATAAGATTGTAAGCACTATGCCAGAAAGGTCTTCAAAAACCAAATTTAACTTTTTCAAAAAACTTTTGTACTTTTTTGTCTGTAAGATTTTTAATTTACTACCTGTTTATATCAAACCAATTAGCTAGGAATATATTTCTCTCAAGCCATTGAAGGAGCATCTTATCCAAAGGTATAGAGAGAGGGTGGGGTTCAGGTCCCCAGAATTGCTGAACAAAGCATTGTCAGGTTAGATGTGGTTATTGGACTTTGGACCAAGAATATAATGCAAAGCAATGTCAGGTCTAACAGGGATAGAGGGGTTCAAGGCCCTAGAATTACTGAGGTAAACACTATCAGGTTAATGTGGTTATTAGACTTTGTTCCAAGAAAAAAATAGAACTTAGCAATGTTCTGCTCACTTGACAAGAACTGGGATTCCAGGAACACAATGAAAAACTCACTTCTTTGAACCGTGGAAACATCAAACAACTTCTCAATTCAAATGTTATAAGCACAGAAGAAGTAAGGACCCATTATTCTATGATGAAAACAATTTTCTCAAAGACTATACAAAATTAAGTCATTGTATATCTCTTGAAAAAATATTTTAAATAAAATTGTGTAATGTTTTCATTTTTTTGTTGTGGGGGGAGGTGTTGATCTTGATGACATAACTAACCACTTAGAACACCCAGTTCCATAATAATAGTTTTATTTGGCACAAAGAAAAAGGGAATTAGTTGAACTATTTCTAGGTTAATATTGTGCACTTTCATCATTATTTGGTCATCTCCAAAAAGACTTCAACCATGACCAGGTTGTTGAATCAGAAAGCTAGGGAAATTGGTATTGAGCCATAGTCATACCAATCTGACCCCTGAAAATCCCATCTCGTTTTACCATATATAATGTACATAACACATGGACATAATAGAGTTGATGGGTGTCAGATTTGGCCAAATACAAACTATAAGCCTAATAATGTAGGAGATTCCTTACAATATAATTCCTTCTGAAAGAGCTAAATGAAGTAAAGCATTAAGCTGTTGAGGGGTTGAAACAGCTAAAAATATTATTTATGAGGAGAGTCTAAGACTCTGAAAATGAATGGTTCTCATTTTTTTGTTTTATCAATATAATATGAAGAAGAGAACATATAATATAATGTGAAAAAAGTCATGGGGTCTAAGACATTACTATGGGGAAAGAAAAGGCAATGTGGGCATCCCTAGACTAAACAATCGAATAAGTGGAAATGATTATTAGTCATAGAGTCTAGAAATTCAAATGAGCATTGTAGGGCACAAATAAATATTTTACATAACATTCAATTATGTACATTCCCAAACAAACCGTCAACTGAGAAATAGTAATTAATTAATGATGTTCAGAAGCAATCTCAAATGTTGCCACACGCTGAAAATAATAACAATAGAAGCAATCTCAAACATGAGAAGGTTATGGAATTAAAAATTCAATTGTCTTAATACAGAGATTATAAATTTACGTTTTCCAAGTATTGGATGTTTGAAACTATGAATTTGTTCCACCCAAGTTTTCCAAGAGTTCAAGTTCAGCTTTATTCCACTTGATCATCGAAGTTTAAGATTGAACTTAGTAATGTAGCAATATTTTGAAGGTAATTTTGTGATTAATTCATGAGTAATTTCGGAGATTAAGACGTACTGCTACAGAAAGTGATAATTACTAATAATTATTTACGTGTAATTATTATTACAAACTAATCAATTAGTTTGTGTAATTATTAGTATTTTTTTTTCAAAAGTGGGCTATAAATGATCAAGTGAAATATAAGGTTGAATGGTGTACATCTGTACATAGCTGCTTCATCTAAAGAAACAAAGTGCCGATAGGTTAGACAATTTTTCTAAGAGTTGAATAGAATGTTACACAGACGAAAAGAAGTGTTAAGAGAGTTCAATGAGTTGATGGAAGAATAGGCGAGGAAGATATACGGGAGACCGACTTACGGCCTGATCGCTCGCGCTAGGAGCCAAGCTTTTTCGGCAAAAATGGCGAAGTACAAGCACTGGTGTGTGGCGCTGAAACATGCGCAATGCTCGACGTTGAAGAGTTAGCTGCTGTTGAGTTCAAAGCCGATTGTCCCGGTTGATGCTGGTGGGGGCTCAATTTATGCTGCGGTGGATCCGATGATGTACCTGCGCCTGCACCATTTGCCGATGCCGGCACGACAAGCGAGGGTCACCAAAGCGGCTCAAACGACATGTTCACAAAGCCGGGTGCTTTACGAGTTTCCCAGTACTTGTTGTTGTATTCCCACTGCTCCTCTCCATTCTGTGTGGTTTTACTGTAAATGACAAGAACACTTTCATCAAAAAGAATTCAATTTTTACAACTCACCAAAATTACATAATTCAAGGTGCATTAGAAGGGATGAGCGCACACAACCCCCTAAGGTTAAACGTGGATACTACCATAGAGAAAGCATTAAGCAAGTAGATATGTCCAGGGCTAGCGGAAGACGTGGGTATGGTAGGTATTACTACCCACACCGAAAAGCCGTGGGTAGGTAATTACCCACGCAAAAATTAGAGGGAAAAATCATCATAAATATTCTGATTTGAAAATCATATTTTCAAATACTTTTTCTAGTATGCTCATAATTGTTTGTGGTAGATTCGTGTCGAAAATTGAAACTGTGACATTTGCATTAGACTCTTCTCGAGATTCGAAGTTTGAATCAATTTCGCTGAAGAGCAACTAATTGATTGTGGAATTGGAAATTTATGAACCAACTTTGCCACAAAATTTTGACTATTTGAATAGTGAAGCAAGGTCTACAGTTAAGAACTGATAAGATATTGTTTTAAAATTTTAAACTACATTTAATCAACTACAATAATTGATGTTTAATCCTGAAATAGCGAGTATAAAATAACACAGATTGAAGCAGGCGTAAATCAAAATAGCAATTACCTGAACCACTTCGGATCATGAGTGGTTCCTTCTTGTTCATGCCTTTTCCTTCGATCTCTTTGTGCTTGTTCCAATTGCAATTTGAGAGATTCGGCAGCATTCAAATTTCCCTCTTCAAGTAACCTAGAAAAAAAACAATGAACAACGGGTAGAACACGAACTGACGGAATTCGCATGTAGCCAACATTATTGCTTTCAAAAATATTTGAAACGAGAATAAAATAAGGGCGCACAGGAAACTACTGGTGTGAGATCAATATTACACTGTGAAGCGTTTTATGAAACCAATAAATATAACACTAAATAATAAAAAAAAAAAATCTGAATCACTTACTAAGCTGCCCACAGACAGAACGTGTGTAGCATGGCCTGCTAAGTAATAGATAGTGCATTTATAGTGTGAACCTACACTATAGTGTAGCATACTCTTGCTACAATATACTAGTGCAGGGATAGCTGTTCTGTCTATGTAAAGAATTTTATATTAATAAAAATATAATAATCCATGATAAGATATTCAAGTGTAGTTATTATTGGACCTATAGTACTATTATTTATAAAAAATATAATAATCCATGATAAAAGATTCAAGCATAACTATTATTACAGTACTATCAAAGTTGTTTAAATTATAATTGCCAGTAATATCGACTCATGTTATGAATTAACAGAAATGGAGCGTTATGTTCTGTTACATTTCACCCCATTTCGCCCCCGGCTTGTAAGTGAGTTATGGAAAGGGTAATTAGATTTAGACAGCCGGGGCCGTGTCCTCCAAAACACAGTAATAAATAAGTCCAATTTATTGAAAAAGCACACCTCTGATCTGGGCGGAACCTTGTATCAGTGGAAGGTAGATACTTGGCCATTTCCGAATCCAGTTCATTGAGTTCCATCGCAAATCTTGTGAATCCATAGTACATCTCATAGTCCTCTGGCATAGTACCTTTTGAAAAGTAGTAAAAACCAAACAATGAGAACCAAGCAATTCAATGGGAGTCTTGCAATGCTAACGAACTCGAATAGTGAGTAAAAATCCATTGATAAGGTATCAACATACTTTTACTATAACTGATACATATTTATTTTATGGAATGAGAATTTAACAATTTAGTATGCAAGCTATCATAAAGTATGTATTTATGAAAAGTTTTGTAATATATTACTTGTACAAGTGAGAATGTGCTTCACTTGATTCAATGGAATAGTATTGGATTAAAATTGAATATAATGTGAGTTAACACATTATCTCAGCAGTAGTGGCGAAGCGTGGTATACTTAACCGGTCATCGCCGGGTATATTTCCTATAGGACATATACCCGGCGATGACCGGTTAAGTATACAACGCTTCGCCACGGCTCAGCAGAAAAGATGTTCGATTCATATGAAACATATAATAGTTTTTAATCTTCAAATTTTTGGTGCTTGACTAGTTACTAGTTCTATAAAAGAAAAACCAATTTTTATAAGTATATCTAATGTAATGTATATGTAATTTTTATAAGTACACAGGTATCCCGTAACTGAAAATACTTCTAGGTGTTGTCTTACTCTTCAAAATAATCTAGCCTCAGAAATCTGGAGTAAAAGAAATCAGAAAAAATAACACATTTTGATGAATCTATGAGATGAGATTCACTAGGTTCGATACATTTCAGACTATTAGGTAACAAAACCTTTCACATTCAAATTCAATTCTGTGCAGTCTTTATCTATAAAATTCATGTTTTTAGCATCTTTCGTGAATCACCACTGCAGTTACAAACTTCAAAATCGCAGAGTTTACATACAACCTATTCAATTTCATACCCAAATAGCCACCAAGAATCTATAAACTTGTAAAGCGCTAATATATCTGCTATCCTTCGCCGTCATGATCACGGTAACAAAGCATTTCGTAGGGACTTTTGTCTTTATTTCAAAGGGCACAGCAAAACCTAGAGGTATTCTGAGAGATTTATGGGGCACTTTATATCATGAATATTTCAGGTTATTTGATTTGGTATTATATCAGGTTATTTGATGTTTTTATATCAACAATATTGGGGTATTCTGAGAGACTACTGGGACACTTTATGTTACATTTTACCATAAATATTTCAGGGTATTTAATTTAGCACAAACTGAGGTTTTTCTATATCAACAACAAATCCAGGATTATGACGTTGATAAAAATAATCAAACAAGGTATTAAAGAAACGTACCTTTCAGTAATCTGGGAAATGTATTGCACGTATATTAAGGAATGAATTAATTTAAAAATAGCAGATGTTGGACAAATCCCAATCGCCTAAAGGATGTAGGAATAATTTCTCTGGATGATTGACAACAAATCCAGAGAAATTTATTGACGAAATCTTGGAAATTAGAAATAATTTTTGAAACACAGTGATTGCTAAAACGTTATAGAAAAAATTATACCCTAATATGAAACTATGTGTCGGGGTAAAATGGGATTATGGTCAATTCAAATTTAACATACATAAATTCAATAGGATGCAGTGACATACTAGCTGGGCTGAGTATGAAAATTTCCAGCCTAGTTATCACATTGTGAATGAAGAAAAAGAACAAGAAAAATGAAACTAACTTCACAACTTGAGTGCGTAAAAGAAAGTTGATGCTACCTGGTAATATAAACAGTCAGAATAAAAGATATTGCTATGATATCCCTGAAATTTTATCAATAATGGGCATTGTTGACGATTCATTACATTGGAAAATCCACCATAGGCTATCAACGAAAATAGCGAAATATTTAATAATGAGAATTGATTATTGTAGCATTAGTAGGAATAAGATTCGGAATGGAATAGGTATCTCGTAATATAAGACTGGTATTCATAAAGGAAAAACTAGTTAATCAGAGGGAAAAAGGGTCAGGAAAAACGAAAAATTATCTTGATAATAAGCTTACAAATATTAACATGTTCATTTCTAGAACTAAGGAACTCTAGACTTTGGCACTTCTCACACGTGGATACTCAAATCGCGGTAACTCAGCGACTCGAATAACAAACAAGTGTGTTTTAATTATGACGCTCAAACGAGCGTCATCTTTTGAAAAAAGATGTTTGTTATCTGAGTCGCTGTGTATCCGCGATTCGAGTACCTAGGTATGGGTAGTGCCTTGAATTGTTCAAACATAACACGATTCATTAGTTAATATTTTCGGAAAATCATAGGAGAAATGTCAGCTTGTATTTAAAATTAATAATAATTTATTACAAGAAAACACATATTCCTATGAGACTATCAAAATTCAATTGTAAGTCACAGACAGTTTTGTTCAGAGCTCACAAGCTCACATGAGACTAGTGCTTTCCGCAAAAATTTTGCCATCAAGTGATGCAGTATAAAGAAGGCTGACAATACTCTCCATTTAGTATTAGAAATAATGAAAAATTACTTGAAAAATAATTGATAGAACATACCAGGCCTCCAAATACACTTAGCCGATGGTGCAACACCGCAATAGAATGCTTCACTCCATTTTCCAAAAAGATTCCTCATCACTTTTCCGTCATCTTCGTTGATTACCACTCCATGTACCTCATGCCTCTTTGCTGACCAATAGCTTGCCTAAATGAAAAAAATTATACATGATTTTGAAATTATAATTGAAAATCAATAGAAACTTCACTACAATGATACTGATATCCCAGTAGTAATGTTTCGTTGATCGTAACAAAATCTTACATGAAATTACAGTTATCTTCAAGACAGTATCATCAGATGCTTCAGACTTGAACCGCACGCCGCACTGCATATAAATAGATTGTGGATGATGGTTGATTGACACAGTTTATCAAGAAGGCCGTAATCATTTTCTACATGTTCTATTACTGTATTATAGATGTTCTATGTTTTATAGATAAAGCATCTACCCTCCAGCAGTGTTGCCTCAGCTCTACAGTTTTTAAAATACAATATTATATGATGTGAGATGAGTAATAAATTTATAATAAATTTTGGCAACAATATATCAGAGCTCTTAACATCGATGAAGTTTCATTCATTTAAAATGTGGGAATTATTTATGGTAGAATTATAATTTAAATTTTTAAAATTTACAATTTCAATTTTCAGCTAACCTTGACAAAAGTAAGTTTGCAGGAGATTTTCTGAGTGGTAATCCTGAGTTCACCATATTGGTCGACCCACCTCTGGCCTCCAAACAAGTTATGGACGCATGTAGTCACCTTGTTCCAACGATAATGGTCTTTCCCACTACCGTCAGGCCTCTGCAGTTTCACGTTCACAAAACCTGAAATTGAAAAACAAAATATATTTGTACGATCTATGATGAATAGGAACGATAATGGTGATAACTAACAATGATAATTTTATAATTATTAATATGAAAATACAAAGAATTTGTCTGTTCTACTGTTTATTCCTGGTTCAAGGACCACGGTTTCGTGGCTATCAGCTTGACTCTTTAGCATTTTTCATGATTTAATTATTACAATCTAGTAATGGAACAACAGGCATTCGTCCAAAAGATTTTCAATAAAAAATTAATAAAAACATAGTTTTATAAAAGTGGTCATGTAGTTGATAGTTATAAAAGAATAGAATGACTTCTTGTCAACATTTACCAGTAAAATATTAGAAAATATATGTAAAATATAGTAGTATGGAAATATTAGTAAAATATGGTAGAAGATATCCATTAGTCAATTTATTTTTGAAATGTAAACTTCAATATACGATTCTAGCAACCTCTTAGAAAAATAGATTTCAGTTATTAATTAGTACAGCAACAATTGAAAATAGGGTTTGATATATAATCAAATTCAAAGTGCTCCAGGACATGCTTGTTGTCAAATATTATTAATAAATGAATAAAAATTAATTTATGAAATATAATCTATGAATAAAATCTCACCTGTTGGCTGGAACTCCATTGATTTCCCCCAGAACTTTGTTTTAATTCTTGCATCCTGCCAAAATTCGAAGTTTTTCGATTCTGCAAAGCATACACTTACTGGGGGATGGTGGCTCACCTGTCAGTGTAAGAGTTGAAGAATTATTACCTTCAATGACTTATTTCAACAAACAATTGAAAATAATTCAATGAATAAATCATATGAAAAGAATAAGACAATAAATTGATAACAATTAACATCAAAATATCAGAAGACAGAGCTGTAAAAAGTGGGAGAGAAAAATAGGGAGTAATTAATATAATTGGATCAATATTACAGATTATTATTTTTACCTTTAAAATTATATAGGGCCTGTTTCACAAGAAAAAGGTCATCACACACTAGACTTAGAACAATTTTATTACATAGTGCGCCGTCATAGTGCGTCTTGATGTCTACTGTGTTTTAGCCTTTTTCCTGTTCAACAGAACACCTGAAATTTTATTTAAAAAATTCCTAAAGGAGCCAGTTTATTGACAAAACAGAAATTACGAATGATTCCCTGGAGTTCGCAATTGTTTGAAATGATTATGAAAAAATCGATTATAACATGATTTCATACAGGAAATTCGGAGATACCGGATGAATGAGCTTACCTGTTCAGCAATGAATTTGAATCCCTTATCTTCTCGAATGCATTCGTAAGTTTCACCGAGAAGTGGGTTGAATGGTTTTGAGCCTGCACGAAAGTAAGACGAGCCGTAACTCGAAACGGCAAATGCAGCAACATACACCATACGCTCATAAGGATCGCTCAATTCACTAGCCTTATCCAGCAATTCACTGTACTCCAACTCCTCACAAAGCCTCTGAAATAGGAAAATTGTAACTCAAAAACAAGCTGAGTTGAGAAGAACAAAATCAATACTTTTAAAGAAAAGAGCCGTGATTGACTTTTTAGTACTCATTTTTCTAACTTATGCTGATCACCAACACTGTACTGGCAACACCATGCTGTACTGTACTGTACTGAAATTAGATATTAGTAATGTAGATATACTAGTAGTTCTGTGAACAGTAGACCTCGCGAAAAAGCCATGCTAGTCTAGCGCATCCCAAAAGTTCCGAATACACTACCGGTACTAAAGTGATGAAGAACTTTTCTCAAATAGATAAAAACAGATGAATTTGTTTTATTTTTAAGTTATTTATTTTGTTAACATACGCGACGTCCCACAAGCCGCCGCTTTCGCGGCGCCCCTCTGACTGCGGCGCCCGGGGCCCTGACTACAGCGAAAAAATCTTATTCTGACCCAGCTGATGATCATTCCATAATATGACGATGTTTATATTCAATTCAAAATAAATCCTATCACGTGTTCCATATCTATTGTATCCATTCTCTTTTCCTTCTATTTCGTCCTTAAAATGAAAAATTTAAAAAAACCTGACGTATACATCGTCGCGCAGTTTCAAAATGAAAATTCCTGCCAAATCTTATTGAAATCTGTCAATGCGTTTAGCCGTAAATGCGTTACAAACACACAAACAGACGAAAGCCAATCGACTTGAAACAAGACTTCACTTCACTCAGACTTCGCTTCGCTCGGTCAATTATTATTCGTGTATAGCTTTTATCGGTGGGGAGACCCGAAGGTAGTTCCACCTCGCCGTGTATATCCTTCACTTCACTTCGTAGTGTATAATTTTCACTTGAAGTTCTATTTAACTTTTTAGAATATTCTCTAATGTAGATATAAATAAGTGATATTACATATTACTTGGAAGTTTTTCGTTATTTGAATTGAATATGAATAGAAGTCAAGAGTTGGTGATCAATTTGTTACCAAGATTAGTCTAGATTATCATATTGTTATAAAAGGAAACTCTTTCATCATACTTGAAATAAAATAATTTCATTCAGAATCTCAAATCAAAGCTTGATAATTTTCAAATTCGATTCAAACCTTAGATATTGGGCTAAGAGTTGAACTATACTGTCGAATACGACCGAATTGGCTTAGTCAGAAACGAATGATGCTATACAGAAGATGTACGGTGGTCTAGTGGTTAGGGCACTTGCCTTATTCTTACTTATCCTTACTAGCTATTATTCTGTTGTCAATATACGCAGTCTTCAGAATATTATATGACTGTAGAATACATTTCATTTCAAGTTCAAAATCAAAGCTCGATAATTTTTAAATTCGATTTGTACAGTATTAACGCAAAATGTTGTATAATGCAACATAAAGTATACCTGCAACATGTTGAGAGGCTCATTCAATGCAACTGGCATCGACACTTGTGACAAATCTTTGCCAATATTTTTACAAAGAAGGTTCCACAGCGAGAGGCCTTCCGTGTTCGGTCTAGGCGCGGGAAGTTTTGTTCGTCTACCAGTCATGTTTGATCCGTTACCAGGGCAGCCAACTAACAAATCAGAAAATAGAAACATACAATCAAGTACCAAGTCTGATATTGAGAAGTCTGGTATTTTTATACTAAAGAAAATACTATTGTGTCAGAATTTCTGATAAACAGCTTATGTAAATGATAAAAATTAACACGACAGTGAAACAATGCCAGATCAAACCCTATTCGATGTTTTGTGCGCGACCCAAGTATGCTGCATATGCTCAAGCATCGACCAAGTGTGAACATAGATAAGGTTTGATCACAAATCGTTTAGTACCCTTGGCAGTTCCTTTGTATTCTAGCGTTCTCCTTGTCAATAAAGATTCATTTATTTCAAGAGCTATGATTATTCATCGAAAATCTAACTTGGATTGAAGTATGTGACATCAGTTGACTCAATCAATAATTTGAAACAAGCCAACCTATTAGAGGGCGATATTGAATAAATCAGTTTTAGAATCCCTGTGTCCACACTTGGTCAATTTTTGTGTACTGCACAGCATGCTACCAATGCTTAATCATTGCAGCTTAAGCAGCACACAAAAATCGACCAAGTGTGGACATAGGGAATCCCCGCAAGTGATGGCGGCCATTGAAGCAACCGAAATCATTTGGCTGTGTTCGAATTCTGTAAATTTCTCATTTAAAAAAGGTTTCAACAATTTAATCACGGTCTTCATTCGAAAACACTTCATAAAAACAGATTTCAAAATTAAAAAAGCAATGCAAAAATACAATACTGTAGCACTTGATTGAAATTGCATCACGGATAGTACTAACGATATTGAACTATTGAAATAATATTCTAACTGGATCAATCTATAGATAGACTTATGTGATGAGACATTCTAAAATTGTGGAAAGGGACAATTCCAGTTTTAACAGCAATTTACATACACATATAATGTTCCATAACAAGTGGCATTAAACTGAGGTGTCAAATTACAGAAGATCAGCAATTAATCTTACATAAGATAACAGATAAAAAACCATCATAGTTCCACCATTATAACTAAGTCATCCTATAGGGACCGAGACTTAAGCGGATTTGGCGATTGAGGCGCTCTGAGAGACGGAATTACAAGTTAGTTTTGGTGATCCCTGTTAGGGATCAAAACAGGATTTTAAGATAGAATTTAATTGCATACATTGCTACAGTGACATCCATTTAATTTGACGTTTGGCATTAGATAGATAGGTATCATTTCTTGAAGTTGGTGATGACCGTAGAGTACGATGCCAAAGAAATAGTATCTCTCTATCTAATGCCAAGCGTCAAATGAAATGAATCACTGTATGTATTATTTACTTGTTCTGAATTATTGTTATCACGATTGGATTTGTCAAATTGAATGCATTTTTATTGGCATATTAGCCACAAGTTTTCAAGTTAGATTCTCTCTCAATTCCTCGTCCCGCTTGAAGGCACTCGATAAAAGGAGTAAATTGAATGAATCATTGTTTCTTTTATCTGATAATCACTACTGAAGTTAACTAGAATATTATAGCCTTGCTTTGAAGAATTACTGGAATATATTTTAAATGAATATTTTTGAAATATGATTGATTGAAAGACAGGTTTTTTTTGCATTTGCATCAATGATAGCTTCAGGGGATCACCATAAGTTAATTTTTTCTCAATTGAGCGCTATCACCTCAAGTCTTGGTTTAGTTTTTTTTTTTAATTTGGCGGATGGCGAATGATTGTTATTCAATAGACAGCTGATGTTAGGCTCTACTCTATCAGAATAATATGAGAACAATTTTCAAGAGCGACTTTCTTCTCCTTTGACCTTATCAAAAATCTAATCAATGAGATCTTTCAAATGAGACGTGAACGAACAAAATCCGTTGAGAAACCGCGTAGGAGTTCTGATTACAAAACATGTTAGCATATTTTATATAAAGATTCTACTATAACTGTATAAAGAACAGTGATGAGAGAGTCGTGGAACATAACCTCACCGTTCTGAGCAGGGTTGTATTCAGATCCACCCATCTCCGAGTTCTCGGACGAGACAACGCTACCGTCTTCCGAGGTGAGCGATCCGGCCTCCGAAGAAGTATCCGATACGCCCCCACCCGCCCCCGAGTTGGCAGCCGCCCCACGGGGCAGATTGGCCACTCCAAGTGCAGCCGCCTCCTCAACCTCCTCCTCCTCTTCCTCTTCTACCTCGCCGCCCTCGTAATCCTCCGCGTCGAAGAACTCTGACGCCGAGATACAAGACGAACTGTACGACAGAGATTGCTGGAGGGGTTTCTGCAAATACAAAAATAGAACAAACACTTTTCAGTTCAGGACAAAGTATATAACAATGAAAAGATTTCGAATTTTCTATCATTCAATTACGTAATGCGGATGAAATTAGAGTTGATTAGGTTTCCAGTGTGAAATTTGTCAAGTTTTATTCAATGACATCATCTTTGACAATAATAGCCTTCATTACAAACAAACATGAATACGTCATCAATCTATACAGTATATATAAAAGCGAAATGGCACTAATAGATTCAATTATCAGTAGAACTAAACATTTACTGAACCAAATGCGTTCAGATTTGTCATGCATGTTCAGTTGGACCTTTAGAAGGTCCAACTTTAGAACTACATAACTTTGTGGAAAACATTAGTAAGATTACATAATTATTGAGGAACGTTTATACGCGCATGATTCACTTGCAACAGTATCAGCTGTCGCCAATGTGACCTAAAAATCATAAAGAGTGACTCCACTAATCTCATTGACGACAGCTGCTACTGCAGTAAGAGAATCATTGCTCGTACAATCGCTCCTTTAGAGCTAATAGAATATGGCAACAAAGGCAAATATGACGCTTTAGTGACGCCAATAGTGAGTTCTGAGTTTTTAATCAAAGTTACAAGTAATCGAAATACTCAGATTAAGCTGAAAATCTAAAAACCTGAACTTGTATCGAACAATATAGATTGTGCGAAACTAACAATCGTAAGAATCCACGGTACTACAAATCAAATCATCATGAAACTGTTAAAAGGTTGTTATGGAGTTACAAAGAAAAGGGAAGATTTAGATAGCTAAGTTCCGAGTAGGCCATCTTGAGTACCTACTTCTAACGCTAGAGTTGGAAAAATAGCTAAACTTCGAGTAGACTGGAGTCCGCCATCTTGGAATTTATTTCCAATGCTATTCTTACGAAGTTAACTGGGTATTAAAGATGGTCGATTCGCTCTAATACACCTAAAATGCATAGCTAACATAGGTAACTGAATCTCTACTTCTTCCCACCTCCCTGATGCCAAAGACTAAAGAATCAAATTTTAAGCCACATTTTAACATTCATTAAAAGTTAAAGTTTAACATTCATTAAAAGTTAAAGTTTAACATTCATTAAAGTCGAAGCCAACCCAGCTGGAAGACGACCCCGTGGAAGACCCAGACTGAGATGGTGGAACCAAGTGAAGGCCGACATGGAAAAGCTTGGAGCCACAGTAGAAGACGCTGAACACCGACCCACATGGAGGCAGTTTGTTGGTGCGGCCAAATATCAACTCCGAAATAAATGGCCCTGGGAGTAAGAGTAAGTATTTTTACATTCATGTAGTTGTAATAACGTTTGAAAAAATTAATTTGAATGTCAAGTCTGACCACTTACAGCTTCTGAGATGTCTGTCAAGTCCGAAGCCTCATGTATCCTATTCAAGCGCGCTTTCAAGTCAGCGTTCTGTTGGAGTGTCTGATGCAAGGTGTGTCGCAGGGTTGCCACAATAACAGACGCAGTATTACTGTTGCTAGCTGCTGCACCGCTGCCCGTTACAGGTCCCGTCACACCTGCTGTCGAACTCTCTACGTCAAGGGCAGTCTTTAGACGATCCCGTTCAGAACTCAACGTGTAAAAGATTGACTTCAAATTGCTGTGTACTGTAAGCGAATAACAATCCAATATTAGATTCATTACCTACAATATTGTTCACCAATATCCATAATAAAATGTAATATTGATACTTAATCCAAAGCAATTAGATTAATTACCAACAATCACTCACAAACATCCACAATAATACTCATGAAATACAGTATTGAAATTGATATAAATAAACAAGAACCGCAGTTACAATATCGCTTACAATGACGAATTCTATTACAATGTGTCACGATACAATGGTACACATAGACTTGAAATTCATGTGTACTGAAGGCGAACAACAATGCAATATTAGATTCTTTACCAACAATATTGTCAACAAATATCCTCAATAAAACTAATGTAATATTGATACTTGATCCTAATCAACATGGTTACATAATATGACGTAAATTTTACACCAGTTAAAACCGAAATTTGATTTCGTGCAATCGGCTTGTATGTTAGAAAATTATTATACATTGTTCTACATTATATTATCAAAGACATTTTATTCTACAAAAAAAGTATTTTTAAGATATCAGAAACAGTCAATCTGGACCTGCCGTTCAAACCAGATCCAAACCAAACATCTATTTATTTATCTATCGGAACGTTACAAATGTTTTGACGACAGTGAGACCCTACTATTGTCCTGATAAAAAAAAACATGTTAAAATTAGACTAGTTATAGACTAGGCCAGGAGTGTGTCAGCAAAATATTGCTCACCACAAATCAAGTCTCAAATCAGCAGGCGAGCTGCGACTAGTCGAACACTATTAAAAGTAAAAGGACTGCTTTTAGCAAAGAAATAACTTACTGTCTTTGACCAAAATTGTATAATCACTATGAAGTTGAAATCAATAATCAAACTGTGATTGGTGAAACACTATTAAAAGTGAAAGGACTGCTTTTAGCAAAGAAATAACTTACTGTCTTTAGCCAAAATAGTGAAATCACTATGTAGTTGACTATCAGGCGTCAAGAGAGGGTGATGATCGGCACCACTTCCAGAAAGTGATTGAGGACGAATGACTCCAGCGGTTGCCAGAGAAGGATTGCTGCAGCTTAGAGCAGTGTTTGCTCCCGGGGAAGTTGAAAGACCTCCCGTAAAAGAGCAAGACTGAAAACAGAAGTTGAAATTAGTTCCTACTCAACTAAACTGATCCAGTTATGAATTGGGTCACTCCTGGCGGTTCAGGATATGAATATCAATTAGATTTTGTTAGGTTTTTAAGGAATTTAATGACTGAAAATTTTATTCAATTCTTATTTCTTGAAGTATGTTTCAGACACATTCAGTATTCCAGATCTTGTTCTCAAACGGATACAAGTCCTTGGAACTTTTTTATATTATATAGTGTGGACATGATTGGATATTGTATGTTGCATACACAAGTTTGTAGTAGTGGGATATTATTTTAACATGCTGTATTCGATCTTGGAACCTTTGGATTATCAGACAGGCGCTTCGGACCACTCCAAGATGCTACCTGCATCTTGGGTAGAATGTATAGAAGCATTTGTCTCCATTCATTCTTAGATCATAAATATATTTAGCATGGCCCACCATTATAGGCCTATTTGTATAGGCCAGGGTACAAAAACCCTATTTACCAATTGTTTCAATGTTTTGCTTCTTCAGTATAGTTGATCAAAAATACAGATTATTCTTTTTCAGAAACCAATTTTCAGCATCCACTTTTCAAATTTCAAACATCAAATGAGTACTGTGTAGGAAGAGTCAAATGTTTATAATCAAGTTATTTTAGAACGGTGTTTTAAATCAGAAGATAAACCATACGAAAAGAAGTAAACACTGTATTTCTACAATGTCCTCCAAGAGCATGGAAACATTAGTCTGCTAATTTTAAAAGATCTGATGAATTAGGTAAAAAAATTGTAGGGTACTAACCGATAATGGTGAAGGAGATTCGCTATTCTCAAGACAGGGCTTGTTTGGACTTGAGCCGGCACTAAGATCAACAGAGCTGCCCTTTCCCGACTTCTTCTTTCGAAGTCCAAATTTCTTTCTGTCCTTCTTTACATTGGGTGAAAATCCATCACCGGTAACTCCAGACTGCCGAAAGGAAATAAAGACATTAACGGAGACACAAATGTACGTATCAACTAATAATAAACAATCAAGTATCAAGTGTAAGAAGGAAGAAGTGTAAGAAGAAGAAGAAGAAAAAGAAAAAAAGAAAAATAAAAGGAAAAAAAGAAAAAGAATCGATCAATAAGGTTCTATCGTTTGAAATTGCTTCATTATTTTTCCTCTTTACTTTGAGAGCTCATAATTTTTCTCTCAAATTAGTTATATTTTGTTTTCTAGCCTATACCTTTAAATATTGTGTACTTTTGTTTCCTCAATTGATAAACGGTAATTCCTAACTTTTCTTTCAAATTATAAATTTTGTATGTTTTATTGTATTTATACAGTAAATACAGGGACCTGACATCTTAGGGACTGGAAGTAAGAGAAATAAGGGGTGTAGGATGACGCTAGTTTCCGGACGGACTTTTAGCGGTGTATTTGAAAACATCGTAAATTGATAATAATTACAGCTGATTCTGATTGAATAGGGGATGGTTCAAAAGCTAGATACATGCATAACGATATTAGATCAATGATAATGAAGAATAATCCAAAAGTTTGATACACGCGTAACGATATTAGAAGTTAACCATTATTAGTGAATTAGTGAATAACCATTCTAAGCTGTAGTAGAGAATCACACCTACTTCTACTCAAACCAACCTAAAAAACAAAGAATCTAACAAAAATTTTATATTTTGCCGTAAATATCAACCATATTCTCTCAACAGTTTTGATTTATACCGCGAAAGATACCACAAACTTTTAAAAGTCTCTATGAAAATGAAACTTAACCTAAAGGCTCTGAATTCAAATACAGCGCCAAAACTCCGTCCGGAAACTAGCGTGATCGAGACTCAGCCTACACCCCTTTTTAACATAGGGAAGATACAATACTTCCACTCCGTCTATGACAGCCCCCTGAGTAAATATTCTCCCTTTTGTCACATCACTAGATGTTTTCCTTCTATAAGTAATTTGGGTCTTTAGCAACTCATGCATGCTTAAAGGGAAGTTCTCCCTGGCATGAGAGTATTTATTGTCAGCAGCATGCATCTAATATAATATAGTGAATAATCAATGCATTTAATTAGTATTAGAAATATGTTAATACATCTTCTATTAAAATTCATTTCAATCATTTTTGAAAACATTGTTTTTGGCAATAAAATAATTTATTTTAAAAGTTATATCTAAAACTCTACATCTAAAGTAATTTACATTCAAAGTTTTTAAAATTGTTTTAAAAACTTTGGACAATTGTTCAGACAATTTGTCTTTTTATGACTAAAAACTTAGACCTAAACAATTTAAAGTAACAAGTTTTCTTAATTGGGAAAGGGCAAGTGTTTTGGTCGTTAGCCTGTTGGACCTCCCATCAAGTATTATTTGAACATTATCGAATAAATAAAAACACTATTTAGTCTCGATTCGATATAAACTGTTGGTAATTAATATTTTAATAGAATAATATCTTGAGGTATGAGATAATTATCTTACCTCAGCTTCTGCACAAGATGCTGATTCCAATTGCACAAGTATCTGTGAAAGTTGATTGATATTTTGCTGCACTTGAGACAACTCACGAACAACCAGATCCAACGGAGGGTTAGCGTCCAAGAGCCAAGCTGCCAACCGAGGTATGCCTGAGCACTGCTTAACTGAGTTTTCTCTAGTTAAACCAAGTTCAGGTGGGGACATAGTCAACTCTGTAAGATACAAAAAAATATTGCTATCTCATCAAGGTTTATTTTACTTATGTTATAACTGTGTGGGAAACGAGAAATATTGATGATTTATCAAGGTTTATTTTACTTACATTATTCAGACAGGAATAAACCAACTCTTATTTTCTCTTCATTAATAAAGAAACAACCAGAATAGTTGTTTTAATTCAACTTGTTTACTAGATGTTCCCTCTCCAGAAACGATTGGACTAAGACGACTGTAATATAATATGTAATATTTCAACTATTCAATTTTGAATGAATGAACCAACATTAATTTCATTCTATCAAATAAGAAATAACCAGAATAGCTAGTCAAACTTGTTTACTCGATGTATTCTCTCTACAGAAACGATCAGAATAAAAAAGACTACCGTAATATGTACTATTTCAACTATTCCATTCTTCTTAATCAACTCATCATATCAAAGTGGAAATTCCAGCAAATCGAGAAAAGATCTATAATCCTATTTATTACCGATGTATAGACGGTTAGTTCAATTAACTATGCATAGCTGCTTAATTCAATTACCTATGTACAAAGGCACTTCGATTGAAAATGAATTGCTATCATTACAACTCATTTCAGCGTTTAATGTGTTGAAAGTGTAAAAGAACACTTTACATTGCTTTACTTCTTAAACACTCTGAACATTGTAAAAAACTATAAGTTAAATTCATTGCCAGTTTGAGTGTCTTAGCAA
The DNA here is from genome assembly GCA_017141395.1 of Laodelphax striatellus. Lineage (NCBI taxonomy): Eukaryota > Metazoa > Arthropoda > Insecta > Hemiptera > Delphacidae > Laodelphax > Laodelphax striatellus. Next base: position 15,435,561 of record CM029544.1, on the reverse strand, counting down.
AATTAACCAGTTGCAAATTAACTCATGAATAATAGCGAGCTTTTCAATCAGTGCTCATGTGGGCATCACCACTTTGGATGTATCCATATAAAGTGGTGTGTACCGTTTGAATTTGAATAAATAATGAGCCTTAAGCGACTCATACACTACACGAGCATTGCACGTCGTGGCAATATTTTTTATATTGTCTTTTTCATGAATGAAAAATGACACGGTATAAAAATATGCAATCTTCGTGTAGTGTATGAGTCGCTTTAGACTATATAATAATCCATACACCTCAATCACAAGATTGGATATATTGTTTATTTTCGTACACATAAAGATTCAATAATTCAATTCCAAGCGCTACATTCATAATAAATCGGAAGATAAGAAAAAAATGAATGACTAAAGCCTGAGTCACACCAAGCTACTTTATTAACTGCAAGCGAAACAGCTGACACTATATAGCAAGTGTGACATAGGCAGTAGCTACTATCAGAAGCTACTTCCTATGCCATACTTGCTACTTTGTAACAGCTGTTTCGCTAGCAGCTAATAAAGTAGCTTGGTGTGACTCAGGCTTACGATCCTAATTAATTCTCAATGTTTAAAATTTAAATTTATGTTTCAAATGTAAAAGTACAATGTTTAAAATGTAAAATTATACTTGAAAGGAAAACAGAACAATTACTAACTGAATACTGAATTACTTTTGATTGATATTCGACTCCAATCGCAAGTTGAAGATGTTGTATTTAGATGAAAAAATGACTAAAATTTTGAGAAAATGACTCACTTCTATGATGACTAGCGACCACGGGGGTCGCATGACCGCCACTGTCTCTCTGAGACTCGACATTTGGGGATCTGTGATCGCTGTGGCCTCCGTAGGTAAGCACGTGTTGTCTATAAAGACGATGTTGTTTCAACTGATCTATCCACTGTCTGAACACATCCACTTGTTTCGCCTGTACAAAACAAAAACAAAACTTGAAAAACGAGATTATTCCACACAAAAAAAACTGTTATCTCAAAATTTTAAAACGGTCTTTTAAAAGAGGAAAGTTTGAAAGGTAAGTATGTGTAAAAATTGTAAGTTCATCAATCGAACCCAAGATATATTGAACAATTAGACAATGATGTGTAACTTGGAATAAAATAAATCAAGGAATGAACAAATAAATATTTTTATTGCCAAATTAACAAAATGTATGTTCAATACAATACTTTTGTCAATAAGAAGCCTCGAGTTCTAGAAAAAGTTGAATAAGAAAGTACTATTGAACGATAGTACTTTCTATCAAGTATTTTAGAAATACGATTTTTTAGAAGACTAATGACTTTTTAGAAGACTAAGAACAAATCGAATCTAAAATACAAGTACACAGAGCTTTGAACCTTCACTGCAATAGTCTTATCAATAATAATTTTCTCCCATATGCGGACAGCTCTTTGAGCTTGCATATGTGTATTATTTTTCGGTCCGTAATTTATTTTGATTATGTGAATGTAATGTATGAATTTCTTCTTTGACTGAGAATAAATCTTTTATTTATTTAGTTATTTATTATTTATTTATTTAGTGCATGTAGCCTACAGTGAATTTTTGTGAACACAACCAAAAAATATGGAATCATTAATTCATACGATACGAGTAGCTTATGAAAGTGAGTATTATAAGTGATAAAGTAGCAGTAAAACAAATAAAATGCCCTAATAAGCATTATTCTTGGTATACGATCAATCAATAAATAAAATTGAGAATGACAAACGAGCTGTTTTTATCAACAACCGTTTTACAGAACAAGCACATCTATTAAAACAGTTACTTATTCATAAGTTAATAAACAAGTGGCCCAATCAATAGTTTAAAATATCAATGAGTAAGTTTAAATATTGGGCTGAATTTGTGATTAAAAATGAAAGTTTTGTTCAACTTGAAAATGTTGATGGAAAAGGTTGAATATGATAAAGGTTGATGAAGAGATTGAAAATGACAATTGATAAGAAGACTGTTTTAAAAATTCTTTTAGTTTGAAAACGCTAAAGTATAAGTTACATTTGAAAATACCAAGTAGAAAATTACCTTCAAGTGATAGATAAACTCTTCAGCATCGATGTCTAACCTGCGACGCTTGGTTTTTGTTGAAATGACTGATAGACCAATGTCCACTGAGCCATGCACCTTGCCTTTAGCAATGTCACCGGGACTTTTTCCATAGATAAGTATTCCCTTGTCGACGACAAAATAACGCTGTTCACAAAAACAGATAAAACTATTAGGTGACAATTCATCATCAAGTTCGGAAAAATTGACAGAGAAAATAATACAATATTCGAAAACACTTTGAATCATTAAATTAAATAGCCCCAAAGCTTGATACACAACAAAATATTCGCATCAAAATCATACAACTTAATATTCGATAACATTTTGTATTCATTCATTTTAAGCATTTTGATAGATTCGAAAACAAACAATTAAGTTCCAAAGCAATTGAAAGCATAACGTAACAAAAACACTCTGAAATATATGACGTAATACAATATCAATGTTAATGAATGAATATTGTGGATACTTAATAAAAAACGTTTGGATCAACTAATAATTGTTTATTATTGAAAAGTAAAAGAAGCATGAACCAAGTGAAACAAGTACGATTAGCGAACAATATTAGTGACGATAGTACAAGTAAATATAATATTCAACCCATTATAATATAGTAATGAGGTGAATTTGTAGAAGAATAACTGTTGTCAGTTCCACAAAAATTAAGTTCATTTTAAACCATACTCGAGTTTCAATGCCCAGCATGGAATCATCTTGGTAGTTGAAAACTACCAAGAGTTTCCAACTCCCACTGAAGATGGTGCCATGCTGGAGATTGGAACTCGAGTTTGGTTTAGAATAAACTAAATATGTGTGGAATTGATAACATTTATTTTTTTACCAATTCACCCCATTATGGAGAAGTTCCACAACATATCCGAAGGAAGTGTAAACTTTATAATAAAATCTATCATGCCTTAATGAAGTGTCTCTCAATTATGATTAAACATTGAAGGTTGGAGATTATCATTCATAATTTCTAAATCTCATTTATATTCAATGATCCAAGATTTTCAAGGAGCAAACAGACCACACAACAATATGCTCCATTATAGTACGACCAATTTGTTCACTTCAAGGAAAATACATCTTTTCGATGAATTACTTTAATAAGTGACCAAATGAGGTCAATCTCACAAAATGTTGTACTTTTACAGGCAACATGAATAGAACATCCCTTGGATTTAATCAAGATGCAAAAATTTAAGGGCCATAATATTTTTTCCTTTGATATTTTGCCAGTTTGATCGACAGTTTATTAAAAACAGTATGCTAAACGCATCTATTAGTTCATCTATAGGCCTACGATTGGCCTATAATGCGGTTTAATAAAATGAAGACTTTGGCTCTACTCACACTTGGATACTCAGCGACTGGAATAACAAACATATGTTATTAAATGATGACATTCAGACAATACGGTTGCAGGATCGTCTGAGCAACATAATTTAAAAACACATGTTTGTTATCAGAGTCGCTGAGTAGCCGCGATTCAAGTATCCAAGTGTGAGTAGAGCCATAGCCTAATGAGGAACGCACTCGACATCTTTCTACATACTTCAAAAACATTTCTTTTATTAAATTGAAAGTATTAAAATACTAGTCGTTTGCAACTGCAACATAATGAAATTTGAAGTTGAACTTTGAGTCAGCAATACCTTATGCCATCCTTTCAGAGGCCATTTCCGTTTCTTATGCAGGTAGCCTGTCAGAATTTCCGGCTTCTTCTCAAACCTCTGTCCGTCTTTCAAGCCTTCCAAGATCTCCCACTCCGAACCGCGACGATTTACTCGTTTTGACGCTAAAACAGAAAGAAACAAAACGAATTTGATAAATGGATACAGGGAAATATATAGATGATTATAGATTATATAAATTATGAGATATAGATTATAGATGATAAATGATGGATGATGATGAAAATAAATAGATGATAATGCAATCATAATCCAATCAATAATACCACTGATGATTTAACAATACAATCATCATGATAAGGAACTTGAAACAATCCAATTAAACTTTCAAGCATAACTTGTTTGCCGTACATCATAATGTAACAACAGACCCAGGAAAATGTTATGCGCTTGCACATATCATTTATCAACTTGTTTATTATTGAATTACTGAACTTCTGATGATTAACTCTTGAAGTCTTATTCATACATTTAATAAATCCCATAATGCAGGAAAAGGTAGACGCACACTAGACGTGAATAGCACTCAATGGGCTTAGCACTTCATAAATTTCCAGTGTGCGCTAGTCTTTTTCTATATTACAGAGCTTTTATGAAACCAAACTTCCTATGTGGTAGTAAGTAGTAACACAGTAAAGGAGGGAGTAAGGAGGGAATCTGAATTATCTCTGGTAGTAATCATGTACACCATATCTATCTATATACAGTATATATATTTTTTTCTATTCTGCTGTTCATAAAAACATCAAATTTACAATATACATGTATTACTAATATTCTTGTGAGTAATTTATCAACAGCATTTTGATAATGATCACTGTATTCAGAGTTGATAAGTTAATATTACTAATACTCTGGAATTGTACATATTTATAATATTTTTATCATTTTTACTTCATTCAACAAGAATATATTTTTTATACTGTTGAAGTTTCCAAGATTTTTGCATATTTTCGAATAAACTGCCATTCTAAAACGTCAGATAATAAAGAAGTCATTCTATTCTATTCTACTGGGAAATCGATCCAATCATGGCTTGATGAATTTGTCATCTGTATTTCAAAAGTAACTTCCCTGTTCGTTAATATTCACCTCATTAATTATAAAATTGAGAGTTTAGAAATCATTTGTTATCAATCTCTTAAACAGGAATCGGGTATGAGCTAATTTTTCTATAATATTATCAAGTTCATACAATTCATGCCTAGACCCTCAACTATTTAATGAATGAAATTACAAAAAAATGGAATAATATTACGATTTCTGAAATATGAAGAGCTACTTGGGAAATATTTGCGCAGGATGAAACATCTTTAAGGTTCAATCATCTTAAGTAACATGCAACATTGCACAAGTAACAAGTTCAATTAGATTGGTTCAATAACTTCCATGTCATTTATGCTGTAAGTGGGTTGAACGTAGGACGGTAGAGACCATTCAAGTCTAATAAATCTCAAATACATTGACAAGTATGACACAAGCAGCATGAGTTATATCACAATGATCATTTACACAATCAAATAATGCATATTCCACAAGTGTAGCATGACGAAAATACCTTCTTCACTTCCCTCCTCCCTTCTTCACTTCTTCACTCCCTTCAAATTCGTGTTACATCAGATTTCAATTCTTGTTCACTTCAAGAGCTACTAATAATAAAAAGCTAGTATGAAAAATAAATAATCTAAAAATTTTGAGTTTGTATGAATAGGGACAGATAACGGTAAAAACCTGCCGTGCCTTTCCAAGTATTTCATCTTATACATTATTCAATAAATAAATTAATAAACTAATTGAATTCCATTTCGTGGAAGCATCAAACTCTCTATCAAGGTTTATAATTAAATTGTTATTAACGGATCACTGCTATCTAACATAACTGACAAGACCTGAGATTGGAAATCGTTCCTAGTTAGTGTTAGTGGCGCCAAATAATCTTGCAAATCTCTGGCTCTTGAAAATATTTTGTCCTGACAAATCTATTGGAATATTATTAGTATTCTATTCTCTTTACTAATATTCTATTCTATTATTAGTATACTGTCCTCGCAAATGATAGGAGAGAAGCCAATTTTGTAATTTGGGTTTGAATAAGATTCACTAATGTAAAAATAATGATTAGCTTAACAGCAATGAAAACATATTGGAAAAGTCGATATTTCTAGTATTTCTATTTACCATGTTTAAATAAATTAATAAATAAATATGATTTTATTATCAACACATTCATTGAACAAAGACAAAGTCAATTTATACAGGTAAAAGTACACAAAATAATAATACGGCCCAAGCAGTGCCTCATTCCAACGCACTTACATAATGTAAGTGCATAATATAGAAGAAAAATATAGAACAGATCTCTAAGTAACAATTGCATTTTCAAGTTTCCTTTTAATTATAATTAAATGTAAATTTTAAATAACATTAGAAAACAATAATATAAAAAAACATTTACGTTGATGAACAACACGGTTAAAGCAAATTACCTTTCATAACAATAATTTATACAATTCAACTACAAAAAACCTGAATGAATGTCATGAAATCTGATATCAGGGAATCTCAAGGGAGCAATATCTTTATACAGCTTTTTGGTTCTCATTCTTATTAAAAACTAGGTAATTGATCAAGAGAAGGAATTGAAACAAAAGATTTCAATCTCTGGTTAATAGGTAATGGGAAAACTGGTAAATGAAAAACACGAGTAAAACAGTGTAAAAACAAAGAAAGCTGAACATTTAAATGAAATAAACATCAACACAATACGTATAAAGTTCATAAACAATGTTACAAAAGTAAAATATTGGAAAGAATTTTCCGATAGATTCTGTAGATAACAAGGGGTTTGAATAAAATTATTTATACAAACTAAATTATTTAAGGAAACAAATAGTGTGAAAGCTTTGTTAGGAATGTAACATCATGTAACAGAAAATATTTTACATTTCTCAAAAATACATAACTGAATTATAATATTTTCAAAGATGGAAATGAAATGAGGATATTGATTCAAATCTAACAGATCAACATATACTTGTCTTTCAAGTTAACCCCATGATAAAGCAATAGTGGACAGCTGGTGAAATATGAAGCGTTGCAAATAATAGAAAACAAGCCAATATATTATAGTAATGATAAAATAATGATTAGCTTACCAGCACTGAAAACATCTTGGAAAAGTCGAAATTTCAACATAATTACGAATGAAGCATTATTAATTTTCAAAGAAACAAAGGTTAGGATACAGTCTCCCCCAAAAATGATTCAAGATTTTAGTATTGTATCTAATTTCCCAAGGAACTAATTTCTATTTGATTTGGTTAAGGATATATGTTGTTAATTTTTGAAGGAGTGATAAAATAGTGATTGTATGACTCAATCACTCACCAATCTCCTTTGATGCCTGAATTTTCGCGACCTGCTCATGGTTGGACTCAGCTGAAAGGCTGTTGCTTTCAGCACTGCCTTCCTGAGGAAACAGAAAAAGAAAAACGCGACTATAGATAATAGACAAATGAAAAGTGTTAAAAAAAATAGGTCAAAAGAATTGGAACAAACATAAAAGAGGATGGGTTGAAAGAATTGAAACAAACAAAACAAGATAGGAGAGAGAAAGTTGCATATTAGTTGAGGAGAAGAAGAAAAGTGAAATAGCATTCACTACTAACTGCTACAGAGTTGAGTTGATTTACTAATAATTAGGTAATGATCTTTATTAGCAATAGAAACATAAAACATAGAAACAAACAAAAATTTCAGTCCAGACTAGTTGAAAATGAAGATAAGAAAACAACAAATTCGATAAAAAACACATAAAATAAGCACAAACTGAAAATAAAATACACAAAACAAATAAACAAAGCGTGTGAGGAAAATCAGTGCTCGAAAATGCATTTCTTTGACATAAAGCGAATGTATGTGAGTGAAATAATAAAAGGGCAGGTGCTGAATTGGAATTGAACCAATCATATGTGCAGTACTAGAGGGGTGGTCTAATTATTCAAAAACATGAAGACTGATGATAAGCTTATTTACTACATGGAAAAAGAAGACCAAAAAGTATAAGAACAATGATTATTTTACATGTTTCACAATGCTCTTGATAAAAATGTGGATTACACGTTTGTTTATATGATACCACATATTATAAGTATGCTATTCTAGTGTCAATTTAAATTTTATTTTTTCAATAATTTTAATGATTTTAATTTGCTATTATTATTTCGTTTAAGCATTCAATAGTTCTTTTAGAGAAGACATCGAATCGAAAAAATAGCATCAATGAATAAGTGATGGAATTCAAAATTGTATTCAAGTTATGAACTATCACAGTGTCTTATAAATAAATTAGTTCAATTGTGAAAAGTAATAAACCTTCTGGCAATGACTCATAACTTTGTAAACCTGTGTTGATAACTATTAATTTATATGATAGTGTATGCTATGCAACTAAATGTAAAATATGATTTATTGCTAGTAGCCTATATAACGTGAAACAAAACGTAAAAAAATAATATTTCATGTAACTAATCAATACATATGACTTTTGTACGCTTCATAAGTGCAGTAAATTGATTAGAACTCAGGCAAAGTTCAGTAAACTGATAGAAAATCATGAAACAGATAATTAAACATTTCAGAACTACAGATAAGAAATTTTCTTCAGATAACTAGCCATTTTTAAAACGCCAAGTTCCCAATAGATTCCGACTTCAGTAATACAGGCTTTAGTTAGGATATCTTCAACTAAAGACATACAATATTTTATATGTATGAAATATCACAGGGACCCTACATTTCCGAGCATGTTCCTGCTACAAATAAAGTTTAGGTAGCCTGTATAATATTCAATGTAACTATTCAGCGAATAAATAGCACTTTGCATGTCAATTCCACATTTTGTCGAGGCTTCAACCAGATAATGCAATAAACTTGTATGCATTTCATGTCACGATTGTTTACACATTTTTCTAGTATGAAGCAAAATACCATTTAACGATCTTTCACATTTTTCCCTAGTTCATGTACAATAGTTGACTCTTCTTTGCTATTCATACCTTGCACAAACTCAAACAACTCTATAATGAAGATGAGGAAAATAGTAATCACAACAGCTCTGTTTGTAGATAAGATCATTGATCACCTGACTATTATGCTAGAACGATGCCACATGAATCCCAAATGATGGAATCAAATAATTCTCTTCCAAGTATTTCTGAATGAACTTCCAAGCTCATACAAATTCATATTTCAGCTTGTAAAAAATAATAATAATAATAATACCTTCACCATGAATAGTGAATAATTAAAAAAAAAAACAATTCTTACACATAAACAATTCAAAACTTTAGAATCGTTTAAAATAATCATAAATAGTAATAGTACATCAATTGGTCAAACCTACATAATTTTAAAGGTTGCAAAATCTGTTTCTTCTGTTTTATTCTTACAATTCATTCTGTTTTCTTCTTACAATCTCTACACATTAATTGGACGAATCTATATGGTTTTACAGGTTGCAAAATCATTCATTCTGTTTATTTCCCAGTTTCTGTACATCAATTGGTCAAACCTACATAATTTTAAAGGTTGCAAAATCTGTTTCTTCTGTTTTATTCTTACAATTCATTCTGTTTTCTTCTTACAATCTCTGCACATTAATTGGACGAATCTATATAGTTTTACAGGTTGCAAAATCATTCATTCTGTTTTTTTTAAATCTCTGCACATCAATTGGTCGAATCTTTCTATATACATGTAGTTCTTTTTTTACAAAATCATTCAATATTGTTCCAAGTTAAAGTTTCTTAGCTAGTGTACTATCAAAATGAAGAATACAATAATTGACGAGAGTCAAGAAAATGAAAATTTTGAAGAGCCTGACAATTACAATTCAATTTACAAAATAAAGAGAAAAATAATTAAAATAGTAGCAGCAAACGTAACGCAATATTCAGTTCAACTGATAGCTTAAATTATTTTATTATATTATTCTTGTCCAAGGTTCTATTTCAGAAAGAACTGAAAACACCGGGTGCGGGTACAAGTACTTTATAAATAATAATTTTACAAGAAGAATGCAATAAATGCAAATGATAAAATTGTTCAAGAATTTCAAGCAAACATGCTAAGACGAATTGCTTCTTCTTTTTCGCAGGTAGACTTCAGGGACATGTTCTAGAATAATTTAGAAGTTGCAGAGGGAAAAGGTGGATGCACATTGGACGTATACATTCATTACATAACACATTCTGTGTTATTCATGTCTGATGTGTGTCCTCCTTCTTGTAGCCTATTGCATCACATTTTTTTTTTTTTTGAAAAAGCCTCTGCTCGTAATTTCATTTAACACTCTTGAGAACTACTACAAAAAAGTCTTCTTGGGAGTCAAAAATGTTATCGATGGATAATTCTACAGTTGAAGATGTATTGAAGATACATTGAATATATAGAATGTATGATATGTATTGATACAAGATATATGTATTGATACATTGAAGATAGATTCTGACATAATAATTTCATTTTCAAATTTCTCATCAATGATTCTGGAATTCTGGGTTCTGATGATCCTGATAGTATTGTCCCGTCAATAAATGATTCAGATTCAAATTATGAGTGAAAAGGAAATCAGGAAATTTATTGCGATTCAGGAGTATCGCAGGACTGATCTGCCTGTGAAAGGTCGAGTGTGTGACAGTCTCAAGATTTTTTTGAATTTCTAGAATAATTATCCAAGAATAGAGTCTTAGCTGAGTAGTGTTGTTGTGCGGAGTATCTAAAGAGCTGTGAAATATAATTTTCGTCTTGATCGCCATCCTGTAAGTTCTGTATGAAAGCTTCCATTTGTGTATAACCTCAATCCTGTAAACGAATTATTGGTTTAACGAACTTTTTGCCGGCTTGAGAATCAGCTGTTTTTGTCGGATGGTTACCGGTACCGGCTGCAACCTGTAGAATCGATGCTTGCTAGTTTGGTGTTAATCGGATATCTTGCAACGGATGATAGCGAGGAAGTGAATAGGCAGATAAACTGATAATAGCTGAACTTCAATAATTACGGCATCCTAGTGCTATTTATGTAAAGTGAAATTCTATGAACATTGTCCATTTTTCCTTTAATCCAGGAGCTTCCTCTTTACCAGCCTTGACTGCTCTCTGGGCAATACCTGTTTCCTTTCACTATTGTCTCCTTTTCTTTGCGTCCTTTCTCAATTAAGTGAAGTAAACACTCAAGAGACAATAATATTGCATTGATTTTGAACGACTCGATAAAGCAATCAGACGCTGATATTTCAATGTATGGGCTTATCTAGTATCTGCCTGTGGCTTCCACGTTTTTACTTTTTCTAATCACCTGAAATTATCTAATCACCTGATAGCAACTGTCAAAATGAGCCACCTCGCTTCTCAACCTGTTGATTCCATGCTGTGTTATAATGAAAACTCAAATTCTATTTCTCTTTCTGATGATGAACCCCTGGCTACCTTTCTAAACTCTGAAAAACGTTCGTCTACTCCTAATGTGTGTGATGTTGGAGTAAATACTCCCACCCCTAGAAGCGTATTATCAAGAAACAATTCACTCAGTATTCGCACTGTTGAATTACTCCAACAAAGAGATGATCTCATCTCATTCATACAAGAGTTGAAAGCACGTGTTATATTGCTGGAAGATGAAGTCGCATCAAAAAAAGCCACATTGATTCGATTACTCTTAAATTCGAAGATCATAATCTTAATCTCGCTGAACAAATAAAAACAATGTCCACATCAATAGAAACTTTGGAGGCCGACAACAAGGCATTACAAAACGAAAATCTCTTGTTTAGTGAGGAGGCAAATAGATGGAGAGAGAAGTATGATGAATTGTTTATTAGGAACAATACTGATGTGAGTAATCATAATTCCACTGAAAATACTGTAGAAAATAAAATAATTAACTCTCAAATGAATATTTACAGTGCAAGTCACGGAAGAAATATTCCAGTTTTACTTAACTCTATCACATCAAATTTGAGTGTTTATGGCAGTGTAAAGCCTAGTGCCAAGTCTGTAGCTGTCTTGGAAAGCTGTGTTAAACAATGTAAATCATTTACCAAAAAAGACGCAGTGGTGATTATAAGCGGCTCCAACGATGTTTCATGTAATGAAGCAAAAAATGCGGTAAATTCAATTAAACGAACAGTCAGCAGGCTTCATGAGACAAATGTTATCGTCGCTAACCTTCCGCATAGATACGACTTGATGGATAGTTCATGCGTGAATGCCGAAATAAAAAAGACTAATGAACTAATCAATAATTTGCCAATGCGATTCAAAAACGTGAAGATCCTAGATTTAAGTAGTTTAAGTAGAGATATGCACACTAAACATGGACAACATTTGAATTTTAGAGGTAAGACGCCTGACAGACAATATGATGAAGATGGTAATTTTTTAGGGTTTTGAATTTTAGTGGAGTTGATAATTGTCCGTCAAATCCTTACAGCAATATATCAGGTTTGAATACAGGTGGAGTGATTAATAGGCCTACTCAACGTTTTCTTGAAGAGAAATGTAATAATTTTAAAATTATGCAAATGAATGCACAGTCAATTAGGAACAAACTCTTTAAAGTTGAGGCGGCTTGTGAAGAAGAGCCATTTGTTTTAAGTATCAGTGAGCATTGGCTGAGTAAGGATGAGGTCAATATTTATGTACCTTCTGGTTATGTTTTAGGTAGCGCCTATTGTCGTGAGAAATTTAGAGATGGAGGGGCTAGTATCTTTGTTAAGAAAAACCTCAAATTTAAAATATTAAATATCAATCACCTATGTGAAGAAAAGATCTGTGAAGCAGCTGCTATCTACTTAATCTCTGTTAATGTTATTGTTGTCTCTATATCGGTCGCCTGCTGGAAGTGTTCTTGAGTTCATGAAATCGCTTGAAAATGTTCTCAATACTGTACATAATATTTCAAAGCCTAACACAAAAATATTCATATGTGGTGACTTGAACATTGATTTCAATCATGTTAATAATTGTAGTAGCTCTCGAAATGTACTGAACTTACTTAAATCATTCAATATATTCACAAATAATATGGAGGCTACAAGAGGCGGATCGTGTCTAGACTATATATTGACTAATCACCGCTCTGAATCAAGTGTAAATGTCAGAGATTTTTTAATTTCTGATCACAAAGTTGTTATTTTTGAAACAGATATAAGACCTCTTATGACCTCATATAATAATGACTACACCACCTACAAACGTAACTATCGAAACTGTAATTTTATTAAATTTCAAAGGCACTTGAGTTTTATTGAATGGACAACTGTTATAATAGGCCATAACCCTGACCAGGAATTTTTTGTTTTCCATGAGATATTGACTAAATGTTTTAATGAGTGTTTCCCTCTCAAAAAGAAAACTGGAAGCATGCTACAAAGAGAGAGACGTGCGTACTGGTACACTGATTCTTTGAGAAACTTGAAGGATATTACTATAGCTTATTATATCTATATTAATAAAAGAGAGTTGGTGTCTGTACGCTCGCTTATAACTCGAGAACGGCTGAACCGATTTAGATGATTTTGGATTCGTTTGAATTTTTACAGCACTGGTTAACATAATATGTATTAAAATATAAGAAAATCCCTTTATAATTAATAAATAATTAGTACATCAATGACCTAACCTATCAAACATTTCACAGACTTCAGTTCAAACTTGCCGGCCAAGCGGCTACGGAAAGATGATCGTGTATTTGAGATGGGAAAATCTGCTCGCAGACCCTAAGCTTCGGTAGCGTAGCTAGAGCATCTGCGTTGTAAACATGAGATCCTGGGGTTCAATTCCTGCTCCGAACCATTTCTTTTGTACTAGGTTTTCACTCTAATTATTTTTCACGATAGAATCATCAATTACATTCTTAGTTATCGATCGTATCATACATGTTTTATTATTTCTAATAATCAAATTGAAGAACGGAAATAAAATAAAAATAAAATGGATTAAAATAAAAAAAAATAAAAAGAAAGAAATAAATATGAAAAAAAAATTCTTTAATTAAAATAGGACTGATAGAAAATTGAAGAACGAAATAAATAAAATAAAAAAAATAATAAAATAAATTAAAATGAAAAATTAAAATCTATATTAATAAAGAGAGTTGGTGTCTGTACGCTCGCTTATAACTCGAGAACAGCTGGAACCGATTTAGATGATTTTGGATTCGTTTGAATTTTACAGCACTGGTTAACATAATATGTATTAAAATATAAGAAAATCCCTTTATAATTAATAAATAGTTATTACATTAATGACATAACCTATCAAATATTTCACAGAGCTACGTTCAAACTTGCCGGCACGAACGTGTACCTACAACGGAAAGATGATCGCAATTTAAGATCAGATAAATTAGCTAGCATCTCCTAAGTCTCCGTGGCTCAGTGCAAGTGTCTCTGCGTGATAACCTAGAGGTTGCGGGTTCAAACCCCGCTCTGGACCGTTTCTTTTTGCTCTAGGTTTTCTACTCTAATTATTTTTTACGCGACGCTACAATCATCAATTATTATTAAGAATGAGTTATCGTTCGTATTATGCATTTTATATTGTTTCTAATAATAAAATTGAAGAACGGAATAAAAAAAAATAAATAAAATAAATTTAAATAAAAAATTAAAAAGAAAGTAATAAATATGAAAAATTCTTTTAATTAGAATAGGACTGATAAAAAATTGAAGAACGGGAATTAAATTAAAAAAAAATTAAAAAAAATAAAATAAATTAAAATGAAAAAAATTAAAATAAATAAATATGAAAAAAATTTTTAATTAGAATAGGACTGATAAAAATTGAAGAACGGAAATAAAATTAAAAAATATAAATTAAAAAAAAATAAAATAAATTAAAATAAAAAAATTAAAAGAAGTAAATAAATAAATAAATAAATATGAAAAATAATTGGTGGGAGAAGGGGGTGACATTTGATGGGAAAGAGGGGTTGACATGAAGAGGGATATGTGGGGTGACATTTGGGGAAATGGAGGGGCATTTGTGGGATGACATTTTTTTTGGGGTAAATGAAGGGGGGACATTTGTAGAGAAGAGGGGACATTTGGGGTGAAGAGTGCAGATACGAAGTTCGTGGGACAGCTTGTAAATAAATAAATATGAAAAAATTCTTTTAATTAGAATAGGACTGATAAAAAAATTGAAGAACGGAAATAAAATTAAAAATATAAATTAAAAAAAAAAAAAAATACATTAAAAAATAAAAAAAAATTAAAAAGAAATAAACAAAAAAATCCTATAAATAAATACGAAAAAAAAAATTGATGGGAGAAGGGGTGACATTTGATGGGAAAGAGGTTGACATGAAGAGGATATGTGGGGGTGACATTTGGGGGGGAATTGAGGGGGGGGGGCATTTGTGGGATGACATTTTTAGGGGGTGGCATGAAGGGGGGACATTTGTGGGGAGAAGAGGGGGGACATTTGGGGGGGGGGAAGAGTGCGATACGAAGTTCGCCGGGACAGCTTGTGTTTTATAAAAGAACAGAGTCAATGGAAGTATATGTAATCTATAAGAGGTTGAATGCTGAGTATAACAAGAGGATAAGGGATGCTAAGCGATGTGCAACTAATAGTCGCATTGCATCCTCAAGCAATGTCACTAAGACCGCATGGCAGATTGTCAAAGAAGCATGTAATACGAGTTCGTTCAATACACCTGATATTGATCCAGAGATATTCAACCATTTCTTTGTGGATTCTGTTGAAGATATTGTCTCTGCCTCGAAATATAATTTATCTTCCAGCCAGGAGTATATTGCAAGAGCCAGTTGTGCTGGGGTTGAATTTTTCTGGCATGAAGTTGATGAATCTGAAGTGATTGATGCGGTCAAGTCTTTGTCTCATTCTAAAAGTGTAGATGTATATGGGTTCTCGAATTGTTTTATTAAAGACATCATCCTTTTAATAGTTAATCCTCTAACTCTCTTAATTAATTTGTGCATAAGATTCAGGATTTTTCCTGGTTGTTTGAAAATAAGCAGAGTTATCCCTGTTTTCAAAAAAGGTGATAGAGGCAACATAGGAAACTACAGACCAATCAGTCTTATCCCTATATTATCTAAAATATTTGAAATAATTCTTTTTAGGCAGATAGTAAGATTTTTTGAAATAAATGAGCTGCTGTCTCCTGTGCAATTCGGATTTAGAGCTGGCAAGTCAACTTCAGATGCAGTTGAACATTTAATAAGACTGGTAATGGATGCTTTTGAGAAGAAAGAATACGCAATGCTAGTTCTGTGCGATTTGTCCAAAGCATTTGACTGCATAAAGCATGAATTGCTGATAATGAAACTTGAGCACTATGGAATTAAAGGTAAAGAACTGGCTCTAATTAATTCATATTTGGAAGACAGGAGACAAATAGTATGTGTTGGCAACAAGTCATCTCAAGAGTCTAATGTCAGGTATGGGGTCCCCCAGGGATCTGTTCTTGGGCCACTTCTTTTTCTGATTTCAATAAATGATTTAGCTTATGTCTTACCCCAGAGACCAATCCTATATGCGGATGACACAACACTTATTGTACAGCACAAAGACTACAATGTATTGCATGAAATGGAAACAATTATTTTTGATGAAGCAAAGGAGTGGTTTGAGGCGAATGGATTGAAGCTTAATATTGGAAAAACCTCAAAAATTATATGCAGTCTGCGCTCTGTAGATGAGCCTCAAGCACCTTCAGTAAGGTTGCTAGGTTTTGACATAGACCCAAAATTGTCCTGGAGTGTTCATGTTGAGAATCTGTGTACAAGGTTATCAAGATCAACGTTTGTTCTTAGAAGACTTAGAGATCAGCTATCAATCCAGCATCTAAGAATGGTGTATTTTGCTCTGGTTCAGAGTCATCTAGCTTATGGCCTGCATTTGTGGGGTCACACAGCCCACCTCAAATATCTATTGCTGTACCAAAAGAGAGCAATTAGAGCTATTTTTCGTAAGAATCAGCAAGAGACTTGTAGACCTCTGTTTATTCGACTCAATGTATTAACAGTATTTAACTTGTATATACTATGTTCAGTTCTATACATAAAAAAGAACATATCGTCGTATGTTCAGCGGTCCCAGATACATAGCTTCAACACACGATCGAGTCAGATGTTGCATTTGCCACGATGTAGAACAGACAAATCATATAGAACATGCTTTGTAAGTGGCGTGAATTTATTTAATAAGCTTCCTGCTGTATCCAAGAATATGTCAGCCAAAGATTTAAAAAATAAATTGTTTAGTTATTTAGTGGAAAGGCCTTATTACTCAATTGAAGAATTCCTGAACACTGACTGTGATATAAGATTTTAGTTTACAGTACCTGCCTAAATGATTGTAATTTATGTATTTTTTGTTTTTATTCTATTTTGCTTTGTACCTGACAACTCCTGTATGAATTGATATTTGACAAGATCTTATATTCATGTATGAATCAATTGATCTAATAAATAAATATTATTATTATTATTATTATGTTAACGAAAATTAAAAATTGAACATTTAATGAATAACTGACTAAAGAATACAATCTCCAAAGTCTCACAAAGAATACTGACAGTCGATTGCACAAAATCGAATCCAATATAACTGCATTAAAATGACGTCATTCAAAAGACTCAATGCAACAAAATCTTTATTGGACTCCGTCAAAAGACGCTTATTTACGACGGTAAAATTCAAGTGGTTTTAGTGCAATCGGCATTGACAGTTTACGAGTGGATTGACCTTTATTATTTCAGCTTCAAAGATATACTACAATGATATAAGTAGTGAACTGATATATTTGAATAGTTGATAAAGAACATTCCACGCTACAACCTTATCAATATTGATAAACAGTATTCAAGTAACTGACTATCTTGAGTGTGTTTTCATTTCTTACCAGATATTATACTTGGAAAAAATTAATCAACAATAAATTGAATGGTGATACTGATTAAATTATACGCTTTTAAAAAGTTCAAAGCGTTAAGTTTAATTTTTAAACTTAAGTGTTAATTGTTTAATATGACTGGTAATTGTCAATGTTAATTGACAATTAATTAACATTGTTAATTGTTTAATTGTTTGTTAAGTTTAATTTAGTTTAATTATTGAAATTTGAGCAATGAGTTTTGATTCTACCGATTGAATTAAAAATACCTAACTTTCAAGTTGAAATATTTTAACTCACAGTATGGGTAAGTGACGATCGTTTCGCCTTACTGTCACAAGTAAGTTAAAATTAAGTACTATAATTAGTCTGATCATATCTTTCAGAAAGGCGATCAGTCACTTGCTCAAACCTTGAAAACATTTGTTCTTGAAAGTTGCATGTTATTTGTGTTAGGAAAATATATAGTTTTGATTAAAGTGATACCATCACTGACAATAACTTACTGTGGAGTTCGAGTTTAAATTGAATTACAGTATTAGAAACGTACGTGATCTGAGATTAACTCAACAAGCTACTTAGTAAATAGAAATATCTAAGTAGCTTAGTAAGTCAGTCACTTCCCAGTACTCATAACACAGGGGTGCCCACAGGGGGGGGTCATGACGCAGACTGCGTCATTGAAAATCTAGGGGGGGGCTCACTAGATAGAATGCTCTTTAGAGGACTTGTCGAAAAATGGAGGAATTTTGAAAAAATAAAATAAGTTCAAGTCAGAGAGTGTAGAAGAAGAATATATATATATATATATATATATATATATATATATATATATATATATTATAAATACTGTATTGAAGAAGAATTTCTATTCTGTCTACGATACTGTTCAGTTGACCAACAGTTCTGCTTATCTTATAGTAGAAATATTCGTATTTCGAAATTCTGTTTGCAAATAATTAAATGGAGACAGTCCACAGTCTAGACGCAGACACTGTTCAAACAAAGATCGTGAGCATGTTCAGTAGAATAACTTGATATAGTCTCTATTTCTATCACTGTGCAAACATTGGAGGAAAGAAATTATTTTTCCCATTGAATTCCTTGGCAATTAATAAAATAGTGGTAGTGGGAGTTGAGTTAATATCGAAAATTTATTGAATAATTTATTATTTCATTTAGTTCCTCTCGGATCGTTGACTGACGTGCGTGTCCGGTAAATTTGTTGAGTGAACAGTGAGTTCGTGAGTTTTATTTCTCAGTATTCCTACCGATCAATTAGTGATACCGAGATTTTTGTGATATTGTTGGTGATAACGGATAATCAAGCAACTAATACTAATAATTGTTAGCCGCGGTCCATGAAAGCCTGTAGAAGTCATCAAATTCAAGGTTTTTATAAAGTTTACCTATAGCATATACTTCATATTTTGGAGTGTAGTAATAAATGTCTTTATTTTATCGTATTGATGTTTAAATCCCTTGCCATCTAAATATCCTCACTAAATACTCTTACTACCTATATATTGAAGCTCTAGAACCATTTAGATGATTCAAAAGATCAAAAAGAAGAAACAATCTACAAAAACATGAGACTTGATAATTTTTCAACTTTAACTACCTACTTCTACCTAAATTCAGACATTAGTGAGATAGAATAGAATAGAATGACTGCCTTTATTTTAACCTGGGAGGGCGAAGTTAGGAGATGAGCGAGTGAAAATATAATACTGTACAGTTCCTAGTAGGCAATCAGCAATATTATTATCCAAATGTAGCCCAGTAAAATAGTACATTTTACCTTGCATGGAATGGGTAGTCGGTTGCTCTTTTTCTGATGATGTTTGTGATTGTCCTGATGCTAAATCCAAGTTTTCGACCTCGGCAAACTTTCGGATCAGCTCCAAACATGGAAAATTTCGGCGCCGCGCCGGTCCAAGATAACATGTAAAATTTGCGCCACGGCTTTCCAAGATCAAGATAACATGTAAAATTGTTTGAGTTTTAACCAAAAATTTCAAGTTGAAAATCGTTTTCTGGAGTTCCGTCGACTCTAAAATTTTCTGAGTCGTATCTGCGGGCCCTGTTTTTCTCCACTGCAAACATGTTGATTATTAGAAGACAAAAATCTGGAGGTGATATAAGTTATGTTGTTGACGTTGAAAATTTATACCCTGACAATGTTTATTATTAGTAGCAATAGAAGGCGATTGTAATTGTAATGCGAGGGTATAGAATTTTCTATTTGATATTTTTTTTTTTATAGAGCTAGAGGGCTAGAGCATCGAACATAAAATATAAAGCCTGGTTTTGAAATTTTCTAGAAACTTATGAACTGGGCTGACACAGGAGGCTAGATAGAGTTTCATTTATTATTAAAAAAATAACTTAAAACAAAGCCCTGGCTCTGAACGTCTCTCTAGTCACAACTACTTCTAATTACACTTTTACATTGGGAATTGATGTTAAACCTCTCATTACATTGACAAGAAGGAGTAATAATATTGCTTTGTAGAGTCAAGGTGTTAAGGATGCTCTTCTTCAGGCCCGTTTTGCCATCCCTGGAATAGTCCATCTGGATGCATTGAGATTAGAAACCAACTTATGGATTCGAAATAATATGTTAATAATGTCATGGTATTCAACATTTATGGATAGAGGTTTTTTACCAGGACCCTTTTATGTTTGGGAGCCAAGCTCTTTAACTAACTACCTACGATCATCAGACAAAAGGAAGGAACGGCATCTAAACTTGAATTGAAGAGGTTTTTAATAATTAGTGAGTCCCTGTTAATTGGTCCATTTTTTTCATGTTCAAGAAGACAGTAAATAGTAATCAGATTAGAATATTTTAGGTGCTATGACCTAAATTTGAACCATCAATAATTGGACTATAAATAAATTTGAACTATAAATTGGTTAATAATTATTTACAGCAAAAATTTGTTTTTGCTTCATTTATATTGACGCTGTTCATGTTGTATCGTACAATGCTGAATTAATATTTTTGATTTGAGAATAATAATATTGTATGGATATTTCTAAAATTTTGGATGGCCTGACACATAGGATAGCACTGAGCTACTGATTTGAAATCTTGAAAACTATTTTTTTAAGAAGCTCACTGTACCTCAAACAAATAGTGCAATGATTCAATGACAAAAGTTATTATTTCCAGTTTGTCTTCAAACCCAAAAATTCCTTCCAGGAGGAAATCCTGGGTGCACCACTGCTCTATATATTGGCGCCAAATCCACAGCTCGCATGTATCAAAAAACCTCCTCGGACCGGCCATTGCAGGCTTCATGACTGGACTAATATACAATAGTTTAGTTCACCTACAGCTTTGAATTTTACACTCCTACATTCATTTGGTCTCAGATCCACATGAAAAAATCCTGGATACATGCCCCAATTTTATTATATCTTCTCAAGTATAAATTTTCTTTTTTTTTCTTGATACTTTGACAATATTAAGCTAGAAATATATTTTAAGGGAAACATTTATCTGATAGATGAATTATTATTAATACTATTTTCCAAATAAAAAAGAATACATTTTCATTAAGATTCCCAACTTTGAAAGATCATAATTTTATGCTCTTTAACAATTATATTTCAAAAAATTTCCCGGGGGAGGACCCCCGACTCCATCTATCTAGGGTATTCCATCACCTTTCAGCTTTAGAAACAAAATATGGTGTGCTTATTTTTCCGCAATTTTCGGGGGTGGGGGGGTTGTTAAATTCAGGGGGGGGGGTGCGTCATGAGGCTTAGGGGGGGTGGGCACCACTGCATAACATGTGGTTTAGTATCATAAGTCTGTCATCGTGTGGTCGCGCCTTTACTTATAAAATATTAGTAGCTCAGTACCAAAGTATCTAAGAAGTGGATTAGGCCTATGCCAAATTTTACATCGTGTTAATTTGCAATCAATACAAACTGAGAAAGATCGACCATGAAACCATTTAAACTGGTAGTAGCTTCAAATAATTTACCTTTGAATGACATAAGAAATTATATTTAATTTACCTTATAAATTAATAATCTAGTCTGAATGAATGAGTATTTAATTCATTAAGTATATACAGAAATAATTTTCTGTATTGTAGAATTTCGATAAAAATAAGGCAAAGGGATTACTAACTGAATTTACTTACTGAATAACTTACTGAATTTTGAGGCAGATTGTTCAATATTTCGCTCAAATATCAATGAGATCTCAAGCAACATTTAGGAAAAATGTTCAGTTTTATTATTATCATTATTAGAGCCCGGATGTTAGGCAAAATGCCTTAATTTTGCCTATTCTGCTTTTTTTGGGTGTTATTGCCTATTTCAATATAAATAGCTTATTTCATCCTATTTTATATGTTTTGCCTATATAATTAGCATTTTTTCAATTTTTAATAATATTTAAAAAAGTATTAGATTACTGGAAGAAGAAAATCCAGCGTGCATATAAGAATTTGAACATGAGAAAAAGTCTATGATCTCTAGAGAAGATATAATATTACATTTGCGTATTCCCTAATGCAGGCTGCAAATATCCTTGAGCCCATAAAGATAAAATAAAGCTTTTTGTAGTCAGCAGTCGTCTATTTATAAACAGAGAAAGCATGAGTGTGCTATAGGCTACGAGAACCTTAAAAATGAATAAATAATGTTTATTTCAATCCATGAATTAACATAATTGATTTTGTCAAACCGAAGTTTTGCGAGAATAAAGCTAATGTTCAATATTTTATCATTTAAAGGTAACCCTTTTATTGAATCTAGCTTCACTTCAAATACAACAATAGTGTGCTTCAGATATATGCAACAGTTGATGAAGAAAGGCCTTCTTTCATACTGGAAAATATTCTTTCAGAAATAAAACCAAATTTAGAGTAAAAAAAAACTTGAAGGATAACATATTAATCATGTTCAACCAGTAGAATATAAGTTTTTCAATTTTCTTGTATTATTTTTTCACATAAATATACAAAATACATTATGCCTTTTTTCGATTTTAAAGTGCCTATTTTTGTGGTTTTTATGGCCTTTTTGCCTGCCTATTTCAAGTATTATAAATGCTTGAACATCCGGGCTCTAATCATTATACTTTAGGAGATTAATTACTATTATTGATTATTATTATTTTATTATTTAGATGATTATTTATATCCATTGAGGATATGATTATTAATCAGGATACAATTAGTATAATATTGTATTATTCTCAATATTAATAATATGTATTCTATATCTATATACCTATAATATATATTTATATATTATTCTCAATAAGAGATGTAAATTATTGACGACCTCAAAATAAAATAGGACAAGATCTGTGAGTACTTCGCGTCATCTACTATTGAAGAAGTACACGTAACAGGGAGTTCGATCATTTCATTTTCATTGATCTACAGGAGCATTATAAAACAGAGCTGTGTTGACTCTAGTGACAGTTGACCTCAGTAACCTAAACCAACAATTTCTCATTTCCATGCATTGTGTGCCAGTATTTTAGCATTCGATCGAGTAGAGGAAAGTTTGTCCTTCTAAAATGAACTCATAAACTGTGTAAAATAGTATCAATGATACAGAGTATTGAATTCTGTAACATAAAACTATCCTTAGACACGTCAATACATTTCAATCGGACTCTTAAGAGAGTATTTATGTTCTACAGGTCTATCTACAAACAAAAAATAAGATTCTATGATTGAATTGATGGAATATTTTCATTCAGCTCTCTGAACACGTGTGTACTCGTCAAATCTTTCATAAAATTCCATCCAATGACAATAGTTGTACATTGTACAATACTTATTAACTTGTAAAACAAATTATAAATCTACTGTCCGAACGTTGCATAGCATGATATGCAAGTCTGGTGTGTGAGTACCTTACAAAATAGCTATTAAATTCAAGGTTGTTTATTGTATGGAATTTTATGGAAAATACGACCGTATACAAATGCATACTTATATTATAACAGCTTAGAAAAAATTTTCCATATCAGATAAGAATAGGTGTACCTAAGATTATGGGAATTATTTGGGAAGTATTTATGAACGCAATTGAATAAAAATTTGCATGGCTGTAATCTCTAACAAGACATGTTAGTGGTTACAGCGTTATCATAAAGCTTATGATAACGAAAAATATATAGGCCTATGCTACTTCATTGCTCAATTCACAATGATAAGAACTAATCCTAGCCAATCCTAGCCTTTGGAAATCAATAAATCAACTTCTTTGAAGTAATAATCAATGCCCTCAAAAACAATCAATTTTTTGTTAACTATTAATACTGTCCTTCACCTTGTTTAAATCAACACTATTTCTTTAAAATAATAACTTCTATGTTCTGATGATAATAAAGAGAAATTCATATTTCGCCTATACAGGAGGCCCGACAAATTACTGAACTAACTTTTTTATTCAATTTTCATTTGTTCACCTCCGAGATAATCTCTCTTTTATACTAGGTTCCAGTTGCACAAAAGTCTGTTAAGCTCAATCTCCAATTAACAAAGATGATTCTTATGAGTAATCAAAGATTAACTTCAAGCCGCATCCGTCCTAAGCAACTGGTCCTAAATCTTTCATTCATCTTTCATTTTTCAAAGATTTATTAATTTTTTATTTTTTCAACTTGTTTGAAGTTTCTTGCAAGTGAATTGCAAACGTTATCTTATCATCATTATCATCATCATCCCAGTAAATGGCCATGCTGATGAACAGGTGGGTGGTTCTGATGATGATGATGGTGATTGTGATTATGTTGGGTAGAAAATGGTTACTTTGGAGTTTTCAAATAATAGCCAGCTCCAGCTGTGTATAGTTTACTTTTCAAGATTATTACGGCTTTTTAATCGTCTTCAATAGAAGCACTACTTTCTACAATTAAAACTTACTCGATTTGAATCAAGAAATAAAACCTAAAAACAGATAACTGGACAAACAATTACAATAATGTGGGTGTTTTCACATTCACATTTATCATGGACTCACTATTTCTAGCAGTTACGACTTCTCAATTTCAATAATCGAGTTTGAGATTTCAAAACAAGAACGGGTTTTATAAAAATAAATATGGTTGTAATAATTCGTGTCTTGCTCATTGTAGAATAGCATTGATTACACAGTGAAAGCATTACGTTGCCAACACATTAGATTAAATTATACTGTTGATATTATGATATATTATAAAAATTCTCTTGAATTTACTTTCAATCCTTATTACACCTGTAAATTGGTAAATACATAGGTTTTGGAATATTTGACTCTTTCTACTTCTAATTGAGTTGATTATTAATGATATGAGTATATTGAACAAACAAGTTTTCAACTAGATTATTTTCGAGTCACGTTGGGCTCAAATTAGTAGGTTTTGGACTGTTTGTTCCTACTTCCATTCAAGTTCATTACGAATGATCTGATAAATCATAAACAAACAAAAGTTTCCCACTAGCACTGACTGTAGAGCTTTCAAGTCACGTGGGACTCATTATGAGCATATATTATAATACTGTAAATGAGCTATTTTCCTTATGCAGAGTCAACCAACAAAGACAAGCTCGTGACAAAGATTCGTGGTGGAGAGATTTGAGAAAAACCTACCGAATCTGAAGCATTGGCAGCTGTAGGCAGAATTTTCGTGCGACTTTTCATTTGCGGACTGCGACGCTTGTCGATGGTGAACTGATTTTTGAGGTTAGAGTGGCTCGACATGTCTTGATTGGTGTTCGGGTTTGCAACGGCGTTAGTAGTTGTCAGATGTCGAAGGCTAGTGGTCATTTTATGAACCACCGCATAGAATACACGAGCCACAGTGCGGCGTTGTTGTCACCCGCTGAAACACCCAAAAATTAAAAAAATTGATGAAGAACATTCAACTTGTGATATGTTTGATTGATATTCTAGCTAATAGGCCTATCTCAAATTCAAACCCAACCCAATTGTTTTACCCAAATTTTGGGGAACACCGAAAATATCATTAAATTTCAGTCGGTGATTTTTGAACCATTGATTTGCTTCACATATTCAAGCTCTGCTTATGTCCATAGTCTGGTTGTATGCTTTCCCTCCAGACATAATTGTCGTGTCATCAGCAAATAGTACTGAATTGTCACTTGGGGCAAAATCGTTCACCTGTTTTTTTTTCAATCTGATATTTGATTTTACTACATAACTACAACCTAATTCAAAAACATAAGACTGTATCTTACTACAGATACACTGTAATATTGATTATGTTTTTCGAATAGACCGCGCTTATCATTTTGATAAGCAAAAACTATTTCATCAAACAAATGTGAAGCTCTTAACTGCAAAAGACCCGAATACCATTCCATTAGAAACACAAAACTAGATAATGCAACTAGAGATTAACAGCGTTAGTTCAAGCAAACTCTCAAATTATTGTGTGATATGGCCGTATTGAAATATAATCAGTCTTATGGTCATTAATTGTAAGCAAAAATACAAATGACAAGTACTTCAGTTCACTAAGTTCAATAGGTTTTGGGGTAAGCATAAGTTAATCTCCTGATTGGACAATCAATGGTAATTAAATAAATTCATTGGAAGTCAATCTACAAGGTGTGATATTTTAAAACCAATTTTCTAACATAATCCAGGATCAATACGCAATCCAAAAGTATTCAGCCTAATATGTTGAATAATGGTGATTCTCTAGTCTAAAATTATGATCAATAATAATAGGCAACTTAGTTAGCCTACTGAAAATAAATAATCAATAGAACTCAAGTGTCAAGCATAATAATGATTAGACAGACAACTAAAATACTGTGGAATTTGAATAGTAAAATTCATTGTCAATCTAGAGTAGCCTAGGTTAGGTCAGTAGCCCCACATGTTATTCCAAAATTATGAAGTAAGGAAGGTTAGACTTGTACATAACCTTCTTAAAACCTCTGTTTCACAAAATTATTACGTTAACAACTTGTTTAAAAGATAACTTGATATTCAACTTAATCAAAATAAAATTGAACTATCTGAGCTTCCCATGTATTGCACAATTTCTAACCATAATCTTATAATAAAGTTCTAATAATCAACACAATAAATTACTGACACAAGTAAATAAATTCTGAAAAGTTGAAAACTCGATTTGAACGGAATTAGTACCGTACATGGCTATGAAATTTACAAACATTAGCCTTTCTCAAACAAAAGACATACTTAAGTTTACATAAATTAATGATTCATGTGCGCATTAAAAAATTCTAAATTTTTGTTGTAGCAATTCAACTTCGCTTTCTCTAGACAATAACATTTGAATGAAATTAGGCTATTGATCATTTTATTCCCACTGAAAATTAAGTAAATTGATCGAATTACTCACAAGTTATATCGAATCAACTGATTGGATACAAATATGACATGACTAAAAGTATAAATTGCTACGTTGAAATACGCAATTTCGGAAATTGATTACCTTTTCCAGAAAAAAATGAGGTATGAGTGGGCAAGTAAACGTTCTGTAAGAACGAATAGCAGATAAGAAATATTACACAGACGCTATCTTGAGCTTATTTTAACCATGACAATAGCTAGGGAATAAAAATATACCAATAAATAAGATTCCTAGGATTACAACTAGATCCAGGCTACGTATTTTTAAGAACTTGCTGTGTTTGTCATCTACTCAAAATAGACTCATAAAAGCGACTAAACTAGAGGAATTTTTGACAATTTAGTACTCACAACTAGAAACTTTTGATGAACAACACAAATTTCAACATTTTTCTGGGGTTGTAGCCGAATTGCACATAAATCACTGCATGATAGACAAATTTTCAATATCACTACGCCATCCAGGGTAGCCTAGACGACACCCTTGACAAGTCTAGAATATAGAATTGCACACACTGCACACACAATATTATTCCGTGAAGCAATGGTAGAGACCCGTTCACAAGCTTCAAAGACACTTGACTGAGAAAATCGATGAGTCACAAATACATGTTTATTTAAGATATGATGTGTTGACATTGATAAATTAATAGAAGGAAAATTATAAAAAACTGAAATAGTCTTACCATAATCTTCAAATACTCACACGTAAAGTATTTAGGATGCTAATCATTCTTCAAAATTGAATATCAGATAGAATAAAGAAAAGGATGATTGTTGATCGGTCGCTACGCATACGACTAACAAAGAGAAAAAAAGAGAACGGAAACCTGATTCCAAAGAGGTTGAACTGAACAGGTTGTGATGGGATAACCTACGATTTACCGCAATGCAGTATGAACGAAATCCTTGACATAAAAGATAATTAAAATAACCTTGAGTATCATTTTTATTAGAATCGTTCAGCCGCAAAACATGAAAAATGGCCATGAACGATATAGATCCTCTAATAACTAAATAAATAACTAAATAGTAATGAGGTGGGTTTAGGGTGAATAGCGCCCTGGGCTACACACACAGCTTTGTGCGCACCCCCCCCCCCTTTGAGAAATCCGAAAGCAATTTGGCCACCAAAGTTATGTGCTGAGATTTAAAGATTAATTCAATACCAAGAAATTTAAGTTAGAAGGTAGTAAGAACTGTGATAAATTTTATAAATACCCTTTAATTGAAGTCTTGTAAATTTGAGTTTTGCATGGCAATCAAAGCTGTCCTTGTCCTGTCCAGAGTTTGCTGGCCGGTTCAATTTCATTTTATTGTTTTTTTTTTTATAGAATTGGGGGCTTCCTCAGGATTACGCGCTTACTATTGAAAACTGGACCCGCACTTGACACTAATCATGTTGAGTTTTACAAATTCACAAACAATCTTGACATTCAGCATTCATACATTTGCCTGAAATCCTCTTACAGTTGTCGGCCAAGGGTCAGTAGTAGAAAGCTTCACCTTTTTCACGAGTAAAAATATCTCAAAATGTATTCATGTAAAACGTATGAGCGGTACGTTCGTACATTTTCTCTCCCAGGCAGGAAATTAAACATAGGTCAAGCTTTCTTCAAACCTTCTTCCACAAAACTTCAAACTTGCTAAAAGTATTCTGTTGCAAACTACTGAACTTAGGGAAAGTTTGCGGCAATCTATCTAGTGGACACTTAGCACACTTGTCCTAAACTGTCCATGGCAAGTTATTGACACATCATTTGAAGCAAACCTGAGGCAGACCGTCCCTAGGAAACCTGTGACACACTATTCCTAGCTAACTTGTGGCACACTGTTATTCCTAGCTAATCAGTGGACACACTGTTCCTGGCAAACCAGAACAAGAAGAATAATTTTTTATATATATTATAATTGTAATGGTAATATCATTTCTGCTGTACTTTCTTTTAATATTATGCCTATATAGATGTATATGTCGTACTCAGTAGAAATAATAATAATGAGTTCTGAAATTTATTCATCCCATAGCACATAAATTGCTTTTCCAA
Organism: Laodelphax striatellus; assembly: GCA_017141395.1. Lineage (NCBI taxonomy): Eukaryota > Metazoa > Arthropoda > Insecta > Hemiptera > Delphacidae > Laodelphax > Laodelphax striatellus. The sequence goes on along the minus strand of CM029544.1, from coordinate 15,406,422 downwards.
ATAAATTATTCAATGATTTTTTAAAATGCGTAAAAGGAATAATATTTTTAAAAAGTAACTTAAAGTAGAAATGATATATCCTATACAATTATAACATATAGGAGTGCCCCCTGATTGGATAAGTGCCAAGTTGACATCAGCAGCACACAAAATTTTAGAGCTTGAATTCGATAGTTATTACCAGATCGCTTCTTTTGTTTTCTACTCAATTCCCTTGGAAATGTTCATACAACCATCGGTTATAGATATCTACTACAGATCAGGATAATAATTCATAAATAATGAATACTGCAATGCAAAATCAAAAACCGCAATGAAGTACGGCACAATAGAGATGTTTGCCATCTTCATTTGAGAAATTCATTATATGTGTTAATTTTATGATCAATGATAAAAATCAATTATTGATAGAATATAGAATTTTACTACAAATCCATAATAATTGTACCATCAATTAGCTTAAAAATAGACATAAAAAGGTCAAGACATAGAACGACGTTTGCTTTATTCAACACTCAATATAAACATTATAAACATGAATAGTTCAATAGACTAGTTTACAAAGTTTTCAAAATCGTCAGTCTTGTTTATCAAACAATATAATGGAATATTATAAACAACGCAGGATAATGCCACGATAATCCCTGGCTGAAACCGTATAAAAGAAATAAACAGAATGTAAAGAATATCTGAATATGTAAGTAATAGATAAACATAAAACAGTATGTAAGTATGATAATAGATAGAAATTATTATGGGGTTCTAACCCTTTCTGGGATTGTCAAAACATCCCATAAATTTGTCCAATACAATGGAATATTATAGACATTGCAGGATAATGCCATGATAGTCATGGGCTCAAACAGTACGAAAGAAATAAACAGAATGTAAACAATATGTAAGTAATATATAAACAGTATGTAAGTAATAGATAGAAATGATTATGGGGTTCTAACCCATTCTGGGATGGTCAAAAGATCCTTATTGCATAAATTCGTCCAATATAATGGAATATTATAAACAATGCCATGATAATCACAGGCTCAAACAGTATGAAAGAAATAAACAGAATGTAAATAATATGTATGTAATAGATAAACAGTAAACAGTATGTAATGGATAGAAATAATTATGGGGTTCTAACCCATTCTGGGATGATCAAAAGATCCTTACTGCATAAATTCATCCAATATAATGGAAAATTATAAACAATGCCATGATAATCACAGGCTCAAACAGTATGAAAGAAATAAACAGAATGTAAACAATATGTAAGTAATATATAAACAGTAAACAGTATGTAAGTAATAGATAGAAATGATTATGGGGTTCTAACCCATTCTGGGATGGTCAAAAGATCCTTATTGCATGAATTCGTCCAATATAATAGAATATTATAAAAAATGCAGGATAATGCCACGATAATCACGGGCTAATTGTGATAACTGATAATGGCAAAGATCTTGTACTTTCACTATCAATTAAAACGTTTTTGCAATATTACACTCTCACATTCTATTTTCATGATATAGTCCTAAATTACATACTAGTATGAAAAGTTGATTTTTGGCTACAAAAAACATAATTCCTTCTGCTTCACATCTTGCATTCTTCTGCCTGAAATTAGAAAACAAAATTATAGAATATATTATTTAAAAAAAAGCTTTGTGTCTAAAACAGTTGGCAAGCAAATAATCTCAGTTAAAATTTCATACAATACATAAAATACTTATACTGAGTGATTAAAAAAGAATACCACGACTTTAAAAATGTGTATGTTATGAAAAAAACATCATAGAACCTTCTGTTATACATCTTTACAAAGAGTATTTAAAGAAGTTTTTTTCACTCACAAACAAGTTAAGAGATGTTCCATATGAGTATGATATGACCCCTCCAGGCACTCGAGCAACACCAATCCAAAACCTCCCTCAAACTTGTTCCACACTATCTGTAGCATGTCAGGCGTAACAGTTTGGATGGCTGCTGTTATTTCTTGTTTCAAATCATCAATGGTGGATGGATATTTATGATTTGAAACAAGAAATAACAGCAGCTTATCAATCTGTTACGCCTGATATGCTACAGTGAGAGTGGAAAGAGTTTGAGGGAGGCTTTGGGTTGATATTGCTCGAGTGTCTGGAGGGGTCATATTGAACACCTCTGAACTTCTTTGTGAGTCAAAAAAAACTTCTTTAATTACCCTTTTAAATGATGTATAACAGAAGGTTCTATTATATTTCTTTTATTAAATACAAAGTTTTAAAGTTGTGGTATTCTTTTTGAATCACTCTCTAGAATCAACAAAATTTTTTGGATGCAGCATGAGGAGAGGATAAACTCGTTACAACCAGAAATACATAAATAACATCGTAATATTGATAGATGTTCAATAAAATCTTTAAAAAATCAACAAAAATGTTTAAATACAATAGTGATACGAGCATAAACTCTTCACATCTAGTACCTAATATGTTAGTAACATCGTAATATTAGCCATTGATAGATGTTCAAAAGTGATCAATTCAATAAAATGCTGATCAAATTAACAAAAAGTATAATACAGTAGTGGTAAGAGCATAAACACCACACCTAGAAATATTTTGATAACATCGTAATTTACTATTAATGGATTTTCAAAAGGTATCAATTCATCCTACGTAATAATAATATTTATTTATTACAGTATAAAATTATTTGTAAATATAGTTGAACTGTAATACCATAGGTTAGTTGCACACATAATTATAATAATATAACAGCATATACCGGTATTGACTTCTATGGAAAACAAGATAGGCCTAATTAAATAATATCAAAAACTAATAATAATATTAGTAAATGAGCAATATCAATCTTATACATAGGCTACAGATGAACATAGACGAATGTAAAGAATGATCATTCCCTCAGGAATAGATTTGTCATTTCATTAAATTTGAGAAGATAAACAATATTATTCTTGCAATTCTCTTAGAGTTACAATGTATCCAACTGAATCTTGAATGATGTTTTCTTTCATCGTCAATGCTGAATAGGAAAGTATGGGAAAGGAAAATAATTTTTCAACATTCCAAGCTCTGAATCTTCAAACATAAATGTTCATGAAATAATCCACTTTAGGAAATAATCAATCTCAAAATGATGGCAAAATTTTCATTATAAACCTACAATGAATGAACCTACAAATATTTACGTGTATATAGAGTATATAGAAAAATGTGCATCCGAATATACTCACGTTTGATGAACTGCTTTTAAGCCATTTCTTCCACGTCTTCTTCTTCTTTAAGATATGGCTTGAATTATATTTGTTCCAGCATTTTGTCGAGATTATCGTAATAAAAACTCACGTCCTCTACTTCCAAACTTCTGTGAAGAAAGAGTTTTCTTTAATTAAATATTACTGTATTGTAAGAACTACTTTTATTTCAAATCATTCACACGCACAAGACTTCAATTAAGATCCTATTGAAAATATTATTCAACACCAGTCAAAAGAAGTTGCAATGCTTCCTCTGCTATTGACTACTATAATCTTTCTGAAGGGACGGATTTTAAGATCCAAAGATTCAAAGATCCTTACACGTCAACCAAAGCTTATTGTGTGTCTACTATATACTCAATGAGATCTTCCAAATGAGACATGAACGAACAAAATCTGCTGAGAATCCACAGAGTAGTTCTGCTTGCAAAAAAACATGTTTGTCAATTTTATATAAAGAATATTGAACTATCAAAATTGATTATCAGAATACAAATATGAGATAACATTCAAATGTAAAAAAACAAAAATGAACGCTAGTTTTAGGCTTCGTTATTGTTAGAGAATCCTATAAATTAGAAACGACCCATCAGTAACACACTAAATATTTTTATAATATTTTATTTGTAATAATATTTATTTTGTAAAGGGTCCGGCACAAAAACTACCTGATTTGAAATGCGCGCCATTCAGGCGGTATGGTTTATAGCATACTGGGACCTATTTAATTTGAAAGGTATGATTTTGAAGTTTTATTTCCGCCCGTTTCAGACGCCATCACATCTCACAACAATGGGCAACGTGCGTTTGTGTTAAATGCAAATGGTGTGTTAAATAATTTCAACTATCAGGTCACAAACAAAAATAGTTCAAAAATAAAATATGACACAACTTATGTAAAATTAAATTGATATTTCTATTCAATCAAATAACATTATAGGCCTAATTGATATAGAAAATTACTAACGTTGTAGAAAGATAAAGAACTATGGAAGAGAAAGTTGGCCGATAAAAAAAGTGACGAAAATAAGATAGGGACTGTGGAAACGAAGTGTCACAGGAAGAAAGTTGGAAAGACAAGAACAAGAAGGGATAGAGTAAGAAATACTAGGATAATAGAAGTGGGCATAAGATATGTGAGTGGAAGAATAGAAATGAGGCAGCTGGGATGGTATGGACATGTAAATCGGATGGGGCATGATAGCAAGACAAAATAGTTTGTAAATGTTGTACAGTAAGTACAGGGAAGGAGAACGGTGGGACGCCCGAGGTATGCATATGAGGATCGGATTGAGGAGATAGGAAGGAAAAGAGGAAAGACGGTTCCAGAGACGATGGACAGGGAAACAAGGACTGAGGCGCTACGCAACGCTGTAATGGCACACTGAGGAGAGACAAAAAAGAAGACTTACGTTGTAGGTTTGGTTTCTTCTTGAGTATTAGGCAGGTTTTGACGAAAATGTGAAGATGTCAAAAAGCTTCTCTCTGCTACAATTTTGTTCGCCCTGTAACAGTATAGAAATTTTTCTTGCATGAGAAATGAAATATATGAATAATATTCCGTTATTTAAAATCAAGTTATTTTAAAGTCAAGCCCACATAAGGATATAATTTGTGCGTGGGTAATGAGATGAGATAATGGTAGGCCTATTTATTGTACGATAATGCCAGGTGAAATTGGAATCTGAACCCATAGCACTGAAATTGCAATGGTCCAATCTATTAGGCTACGCCTACTCGCCTTAGTTTTGGGTAAGAAATAAGAGAGTATTAGTCAATTCCATTGAATATATTTGAATCGAATAAATTAATACTGAGGAGAAACATAGACATACAGACAGCTAGGTACTTTCCTGTTAGACGACACGTCTACTCACTCATTTAGAGATATCGATAATCGATATCGAACTTCAAAAGTATCGACAGCTATCATGTAAGGCATTGTCTGTCATTTGATAATGAACGGTTACCCAGAGTAACTCTAACTGATATTGGCAAAAACTATCAACCTTTCCTCTCATAATGCATCAAAAATTAAAAACTGTTTTTATGACTCCTTTGGACAATCTCGACCATTATCTATGTATTATTGGTTGATAAACGCAGCGATCAGTGATTGAAATTGAATTCATCAAACAGATTCACTCCATTCAATTTGATTTGAAATATACTTGAAAAAGATTACATACACGGCTATATCTGACGCCGAATAGATTTTGTTGTTGTCAGAATGGCCTCTGGGAGGGGATGATGGTGACGAATTTCTGAAATAGAAATGAATGGTTACATGATTAAAAAATTTAAGATGTCAGAAATAGAACCAGATTCAATACGATGAAAACAAAATTAAAACTATGAAAATCGAATAAAATACAATTATTGTTATCAGTTTCATATTTTATAAGTTTCATGTATTGATAAGCAGAATATGTATTATTAAAGCCCAAAAAAACCCCAGACAACATGAACATCTCTTACACTCGGGACATCTCTTACTGTTTGACGTGCGAAATCGCGAGTCTATGGCTTCTTGAAGAGAACAATCAGTTAGACATTGTAACTTCAGATCGATGTGCCAATAATGATTGAGAATTTTTCTTGCCAGCACTTGAAGAAATTTGTGTGACAGAAGTTTGGTTAGAGCAGGACGGCTTCACAAATTCACATCTCACACCGCACAAGTGTTAATGTATGTTTTTCTATTAGAAAAATTACCCCCACCCTCATAGAAGTAGACTATCAAATAAGTAAAAATGTCTGCTCCACTCTGTAGATCGATCATTTTATTTCCAATTCAATGCATTATTTGAAAAAAATGAATAGATCGGTGCTATTACAGACTTTTTTTAAAACATTTCAATTTGAAGTATGAAAATAAAACTTAAATTTTGTGGAAACATAAATTTGAAATAAAATTTAATTCGAATTATTTCTAGATGGGGCCTGTTTCATGAAATTCTAGAATTTTTTAAAACACGAAATGGGCAGAAATGCATTGAACAGTTCGTTTTTTAGGGGTTTAAGAAATCAGAGTTTTTTTTAAACAGGCCCTAGAAAAAGTTCTGGACCAACGACTATTTATTTTTATCTAAATGGTGTATTTGCTTAAGATAATAAAGATGATACATTTGGTGACATTAAAAAAGTAATGAAGGAGTGTAAATTAATTAGCCCATTGAAATAGTACATAGCACCTTGCATCAAATCAAATTTATTTACCATAAAGTAACAAAACAAATCGACAAAATGCACAAATTACACATTTGAATATAACATACATAAATAAATCCTAGTCTCCCTGAGTATAATATTAAAATCGATTATATGTGAGTACAGCATGCAAAGTGTCAATTGTAAGTTAAAATTGTAAGTTAAAATTGTAAGTTTAAAATTGTAAGTTTATGCGCTAGTCGTTTAAGTAAATTAAATTTAAAGGTGAGTAGTCAGTAATAAGGTAATAAAGGTAAGGTAATTGAATAAATATATAACCTTTAAAATAGCTAAAAAACAAGTTATGATGAAGTGGTCAATATTGGCTGGAAGTTGTATAAGGTACGGTATTACTAATACGTTATATTCCTAACTCAAGGTAAATTTTTTCTTGCGTCCATTCATCAATTTCTTTAGCTGTGATTCCAGATATTTTGGTGATTAAAAAAAGTTTGGTAGTTTGTTGATAAGAAATTTACTGTGATAGAACATTTGATGGCGGTTTACTGATGAATCTTTCCTGTCTACATTGTAGATATTTTCTGCTGACTGACGAATATTATAAGGTGTTGCATGGATTGTGAATTGATCTCTCTATTTCTATTGATGAATAGAATTATATATTTTCTTGCGTAGTTTTGTCGTAGAGTGTAAACGTTCAATTTTTTAAATATAAGTCTGCTGGGATATAGTCTGGGTCTACCTAGGACAGCACTTATGATATGTTTTTCTAAATTGAAAAGTTTATTGAAATGTGTGTTATACGCTGCTCCTCAAACTTGAATAATATATAAGAAGAGAAATTCATTAGTACAATACATTAATTAAATTATTTTTCAATTAGTCTTATACATTTTATTTATGTTCTAAATTTCAGTGTTGTATATGGAAGCAGACGACTGTATGTTTTGCCCACTACACACATCTTCAATTTCCAAATGAATTCAATCTTATTGATCTCTCAACATATTAATAAATCCTAAAAAATACCATGTACTCACCTGCCACTAGATTCTGGCAAATCACTCAGATAAGAAAGGAGAGAGCGACGTACATGTACTGTTTTTACAGGTTTTTCAGATTCTCCCTCATGGGTTTTAGGGATTGAAGGGATGGGAGCTGAACTACTGAAAGTGATAGAAATTCATTAGTACAATACATTAATGAAATTATTTTCCAATTACAATCTTATACATACATTATTTATGTAATGGCACACTGGGGAGAAACAAAAAAGAAGAAGTAGAAAAAGAAGTAGTAGAAGAAGAAGAAGAAGAAGAAGAAGAAGAAGAAGAAGAAGAAGAAGAAGAAAAAGAAGAAGCAGAATTCATGTTCTAAATTTCAGTGTATAATGCCCAAAACGCATGCTGTAACCGAAGTTCGATGGTGTATGAACACAAGCACCTGCTCATGCCAATGAAACAGTCTATGCATAAAGCCTGGTGTTTATTAGTAGAGTTAGTGGTAGAGTTCCCTGGGCGAATACTAACTATTTTGTGAACTCTCCCAATGAAAACGTTCATAGTAGAGTAGAGTAATGGTAGAGTACTTGTTTTTGGTAGAGTAGAGTGGGATAGCACCGTGGGATAGTACTCTACTACTTGCCTTCCCCCACCATCGCTTCTCACTCTACTCTACCACCACTATTCTAATGAAAACAGTCTCGAGCTAGTAGAGTAGAGTCTGCTAGTAGAGTAGAGCTAGTAGAGTAGAGTCATTTCAAGGTTAGATCTGTTCACTAGACTATACACTTTACCTACTATTCTCAATTATAGTGAAAACAGCTACTCGATCAAGTAAGTAGAGTAGAGTTAGTACGGTAGAGTTAGTATGCTAGTTACTCAACCACTAACTATACTAATGAAAACCAGGCTTTACCGTTATAGTTATTGATTGAAATCAGTCTAAAAAGCCTCAACGGGGACATGAAAATAGCAACTTCTATCTGAAATAACTGCATAACATTCATGAATGGATTGCAATTCAATGAGAATAACATCAAAGTTGTGTTTAGAGAATTCTTATATGTTTTTGTAAATTGAATAGTTTATTGAAATGTGTATTATACGCTGCTCCCCAAACTTGAATAATATATTAGAAGAGAAATTCATTAGTACAATACATTAATTAAATTATTTTTCAATTAGTCTTATACATTTTATTTATGTCCTAAATTTCAGTGTTGTACATGGAATCAGACGACTGTATGTTTGGCCCACTACACACATCTTCAATTTCCAAATGAATTCAATCTTATTGATCTCTCAACATATTAATAAATCCTAAAAAATACCATGTACTCACCTGCCACTAGATTCTGGCGCAGCACTCAGATAAGAAAGGAGATTGCGACGTCCACCTCCTGTTTTTACAGGTTTTTCAGATTCTCCCTCATGGGTTTTAGGGATTGAAGGGATGGGAGCTGAAGTACTGAAAGTGATAGAAATTCATTAGTACAATACATTAATGAAATTATTTTCCAATTACAGTCTTATACATACATTATTCATGTAATGGCATACTGGGGAGAATCAAAAAAGAAGAAGAAGAAGAAGAAGAAGAAAAAGAAGAAGAAGAAGAAGAAGATAACATATCACTTATGATATGTTTTTGTAAATTGAATAATTTATTGAAATGTGTGTTATACGCTGCTCCCCAAACTTGAATAATATATTAGAAGAGAAATTCATTAGTACAATACATTAATTAAATTATTATTCAATTAGTTTAATAAATTTTATTTATGTTCTCAGGAAGCTGACGGTATGTTTGGCCCACTACACACAAAACATATTCAATTTCCAAATGAATTCAATCTTATTGATCTCTCAACATATTAATAAATCCTAAAAAATACCATGTACTCACCTGCCACTAGATTCTGGCGCAGCACTCAGATAAGAAAGGAGATTGCGACGTCCACCTCCTGTTTTTACAGCTTTTTCAGATTCTCCCTCATGGGTTTTAGGGATTGAAGGGATGGGAGCTGAACTACTGAAAGTGATAGAAATTCATTAGTACAATACATTAATGAAATTATTTTCCAATTACAGTCTTATACATACATTATTTATGTAATGGCACACTGGGGAGAATCAAAAGAGAAGAAGAAGAAAAAGAAGAAGCAGAATTCATGTTCTAAATTTCAGTGTTCAAGTATAATGCCCAAAACGCATGCTGTAACCGAAGTTAGATGGTGTACGAAGACAAGCACCTGCACATGCCAATGCAGCAGTCTATGCATAACCGTTATAGTTATAGATTGAAATCAGTCTAAAAAGCCTCAACGGGACATGAAAATAGCAACTTCTATCTGAAATAACTGCATAACATTCATGAATGGATTGCAATTCAATGAGAATAACATCAAAGTTGAGTTTAGAGAATTCTTATATGTGTCATAAATAAGAAAACTATAGTTTTTCTACAATTATTGAGATATGCGGAAATATTTGATTCCCAGCTTCAAGTACACGATTATTGAGTATTGATTATTTTGTTTATTAAACATGGTACATAACACAAAGTGAAAGAGAAACTGACTGTTTGTTTTTATCAATGAGCCTTGATGGCACGTGAGTGCATTAGATGGAGAGCGCACTTGTTGTCAGTTCTGTATTTAATGCATTCAACAACAATAACAAAGCTGAGTTTGGTTTGGTCACGAAATGATCACGTTCAAGGTGCTGGTCCTCACATAAATAGATGCTTCAATTTTGAATCTGGCGCTATTCGCCTTTTTAGATTTTGAAGGTACAAGTGTACCATCTGTGTGGGATAGTTAGTCTGAAGGAAAGGAATTGTATTTTCAAAGATACAAGAACTGTCTCAGCACGGGCAGTTTAAATTCTTGTACTTAGGGAATCAATCCTATCTGTAGACTGAGTACCACACACAGATTTGGGTAAAGTAGGTGTGAGGCCAGTGAGTGTGATATTTCGTGGACAAGCTGAGCAGCATACCTTCAAAAGGTAAGTCTTTACTTTATCATAAGACACCACAATATTCTTTTTATTATCGCAGCAAAGCAAAATAACCCCCCAATAAAAGTTATTTTTATTTAAACCCCAAAAGGGTATTCTAATTATTTCAAAGGACCAAACAAATATATTTTTATAACTCTTTTATTATTAAAATAATTTATTATTTTATTATTATCAAAGTAAATTATAATATTTATTATTATACCTCATGTTATCTTATTACGTCCTTGCCAAGGCTACTTATTAAAATAAATTATTATTTCATTATAGTAAATAAACTATTACATTTATTATTTTATTATTCGATTTATTATTATTATTAACCGCCCCACCGTTACATATGTTTTTGTAAATTGAATAGTTTATTGAAATGTGTGTTAGATGCTGCTCCCCAAACTTGAATAATATATTAGAAGAGAAATTCATTAGTACAATACATTAATTAAATTATTTTTCAATTAGTCTTATACATTTTATTTATGTTCTCAGGAAGCTGGCGACGGTATGTTTGGTCCACTACACACATCTTCAATTTCCAAATGAATTCAATCTTATTGATCTCTCAACATATTAATAAATCCTAAAAAATACCATGTACTCACCTGCCACTAGATTCTGGCGAAGCACTCAGATAAGAAAGGAGATTGCGACGTCCACCTCCTGTTTTTACAGCTTTTTCAGATTCTCCCTCATGGGTTTTAGGGATTGAAGGGCTGAGAGTTGAACTACTGAAAGTGATAGAAATTCATTAGTACAACACATTAATGAAATTATTCTCCAATTACAGTCTTACACATACATTATTTATGTAATAGCACACTGGAGAGAAACAAAAAAGAAGAAGAAAAAGAAGAAGCAGAATTCATGTTCTTAATTTCAGTGTTCAAGTATAATGCCCAAAACGCATGCTGTAACCAAAGTTAGATGGTGTACGAAGACAAGCACCTGCACATGCCAATGCTGCAGTCTATGCATAACCGTTATAGTTATAGATTGAAATCAGTCTAAAAAGCCTCAACAGGGACATGAAAATAGCAACTTATATCTGAAATAACTGCATAACATTCATGAATGGATTGCAATTCAATGAGAATAACATCAAAGTTGAGTTTAGAAAATTCACGGCGCTTGAAAGAATTAGTCAACATTTAGAAGATAAAAATTTCAATCTATCAAATAGGCCTAATATGTACATTGTTTCGGGTTTTATGTCAAAGTAAAAATTTTGTAGACTGGTTTTTAAACAACATCTTAAAAATCCCCTCTAACAACGTGCATGCACTGATTATATTTCACTCAAAAAATCAAATTCAATGGGATTTCTGAGACCTCAAAGCGAAGCACGGGTGACCTGCTAGTCGCTTATAACTGTCATTTTACATATATAACATAGTAACATATATTACATAGTAAACCCCATCCAGTTCATACATAATAAAATCACCTACAAACTTAGTATAGAATTAGTTGATTGGGTTAAAAATAACTTCTATTTCAAGATTGGTAGCTTAATGTAATATAGTTCTTAAGATTGATCTTGTATATTCCATATTAATCTTTTTATGTAGATATAGATATTATTAATTTTATTGTTGAGCATTATTATTTATCGTTGAGCAATACAGTGCAACCTCGATATAACGGACCCCGATATAACGAATAACCCGGTATAACGTATTTTTTTCCGGTCCCTTGAAAACCCCATAAACCTTAATAGAAAATTAACCCCTATGTAGCGTACAAAATACGTATTAGAACCTCTATATAACGAATTTTTGGTGTGTTTTTTAGTAATATTTTGACCCCTGTATAACGTATATAAAAATTAAGAAACCCCTACATAACGTAGATAACCTCTATATAACGTATTCCCACGGTTCAGACCCCTGTATAAAGTATTTTATTCTTATCTAGGCCATCACTTGAGCATGTTTGAACATGAAAGTTTTCATTTACCCCCCTTCCGCTCGCCGACCATAATAGAGTACAGTACCACAGATAAGAGAGCAATATAACTATCTTATCTGTGACAGTACTGTCTGTAATGTTCTATGTATTCTTGTGTATTCTCAGACAGTGAAGTGTACGGTTGCAGATTTTGAATGAAAAGTTTTTGTGTGACTGAAAGTGTGTTTTTGTGTTTTTTTAGGGAATTATAGCATTTTTTACTCAATTGCTATTTTTAATACGGTATTTCTATTATTTAATAGCAATTGAATAATTGCAATATCCTATTTCCTTCCACCTTTATAGAGTAGTTAACAAATCTGCATTCATTTTTAAGAAGCCAAGTTGGCTAGTTACAAAGGTGGAAGGAAAATGGGTACTGTATTACAATTATTAAACTGCTATTAAATAATAGCATTTATTTAATTGCTATTTTTATTTTAATACAGTATTTCTATTATATAATAGCAATTGAATAATTTCAATATCCTATTTTCTTCCACCTTCTGTAGCAGTACAGTACTGTACTGTAATATGAAACATACAGTACAGTATTTGTACAGTACTGTAAACTGTATATCTAAAAATCTACTTCAAATAGAGGTTGAACGTGTTCAATATACTTTATATGGAGGTTATAACTAACCCCTATATAACGTATTTTGCCAGACTTCAACCTCGATTTAACGAACCTCGTTTTTAAGTAAACCCCTACATAACGTACGAATTTCTTGGTCCCTTCAAATACGTTAAATCGGGGTCCCACTGTATTATAAACAAATAAATATGTACGTCAGCGCACAAGCCTAGCTTTGCTGATGTATGCAGGTATTATTAAGAGTAATTTATTGTTGTTATTATTATATACGTGTTTTATTATTTATTTATGCCATATTAATCTTTTTATGTAGATATAGATATTATTAATTTTATTGTTGAGCTAATTTAATTATTTAATTATTAGCTAATTTAAATTTATTAATTAAATAATAATTTTATTATTATTAATATTATTGTTAATAAATATTATTAATTTTATTATTTTATTCATAATAAATAAATAAATTTACTAAAAAATGTATTGATGAAAATTGTATTGTATTATTGTTGTGAATAAATTATTGATTGATTGATTGAATTGACATAAAAAAACACATGCAGGTAAAATGATTAGAATAATCAGAGATTCCTCCTTGTCTTGAGTAAGAAAAATTATTCTATAGTGCTACATTTATGCGGATAATCCTTAGCTCAGTCATTCTTAAAGGTGCGTACAACCCATTTGGGCGGATAATCCCCAACTCAGTTATTCTTAAGGCGCGCCGCAAACCAGGAACAGAGCTCGCGCCGCGCGCTCCGCTCACGCGCACCTTACTGGCCGATGCTGAGCTCCATGTCTCTGGGAAGTATGCAATACGTCATCGAAAACCGGGTTTTGCAGTGCATAAGAGTGCTATCTTCGTCTCCCCGCTTCAGCCTTCAGGGACACAGAGGTTAGCATCGGGCAGTACAAACTTGGTGAAATCATGTTCGCGTGAGGCGCGTGCACCGCTCACGCGCATCAAGCAAACTTGGCGAATTCATTGATGCGAGAGGCGCATTCGCGGCGCAGCGCTTAAGTCTGTTGCAACAGCTGAGAGCTTTGAACGTGGAAACTATCTAAATTACTAAATTTCTATGCACTGTAACTGTTTTTGTATTATATATTTTTTTAAGTCAATTTAGTACATAGAAGAAAATAGTTTGAGTTTGTATGTAAATAATTCAAGTTTGATTATGTGGAATTAATATATTATCATTATTGTATTTATTTATTTATTTGTCAATTGTCACAATACATCATAAACTGAGTTACACCCATTTGACTGGTGACTTGTTGATTGCTAACTTGAATCTAATTACAATAATATTTACATCTAGATTAATACTAACTATAGTAAAACATAATAGTAAATCTCTAGATTTGTGCTAATCTCAAAAATAAACAAATCGAATTCCAAAACAAAATTACTCTCCATTTTTTATTCAAAATATCTGTTACAGGAATTCATATCAGCTCACCAACTTTCTCATCAATATATTCTCATTCTTATCAATTGTATTGTAATATTATGGAATAAAGATGATTTGATTTGATTTAAGCTTGCGACTGTACAGGTATGTTTGGCACACTACACCCATCTTCAATTTCCAAATGATTAAGTGGACGAAATAATTTTCATTAATATTTTTTTTTAAATAAATCTAATTGATCTCTCAACATTTCAATGAATTCTAAAAAATAACATATATATATCTTATTGATAACATTTTTATGTTTACATATATGTACTCACCTGCCACTAGATTGTGGCAAAGCATCCAGCAGCTGAGAAGAGACATAGCCACGTCCGAAAGTTTTTACAGTTCCATATGTATTTTTATCAAATGGTTGTTTACTTTCCTCAATTTCTTTCAAGGACTCATTTGCTTTCTTGTGATCTTCACTCGAGCATTCATCGTCCCAATTCTAGCAAATAAAAAAATTAACAATCTCCATTGAACAGCAATTTGAAAAGAAACAGTATGTAAATAATTCAGTACATAACAATAGAAACAGTATGTAATAGTATGTTTGATGATTAGGTGGTTCGGAACCCACCTAAAGCTGTAGGTCCATTCATATCTCATCATCATCCTTCCATTACCCACGCACAAGCTTAGAGCTTATGTGGGCATCATCCCTAGCAAAAAAAACAGTCTCAAAAATAAGTGCACAACTAAAAGGATTAAAGTACAAATATCTGTTTGTTTGGACAAAGTCTCATAGTTTTATTGCAGTTGACTCATCTAACAGTAGAAATTTGTATTCTGAGTTAAAATAGCAAACTCTGTGTTTCTCAAGTCACTTGTTACAATGAGCGACCATTGTCATTAAGTTTGATGATTGTGTAGAGTAACTTTCATATAATAAATGAAACAGCATCTCTCACTTAATAAAAATCGGATCTTTTCAAAGACGCTGATTTTTTTAAATGTGCAGTTTTTGTTTGTTGTCACTCCTTTCAATCCTGATTTCTATGATGTTTTTAAGCATTATAGAATTTTTTATTTAATTCATAAAATTGAATTCCCCACAAGGTTTTCCAGTTTTAAACTGAATCTTAAGTTGAACTCTACAACTTAAATCTTCAATTCAAATAATCAACTATTCAACTTCGAGAATGGCATTTTTGACATATTTTACTAAACTTAATAACCACTGCAGTTACTAACTAACTTCTGCTTTCATTTACCTTATCAGAAAAATGTACATAAAAACCTCATTATTTCCGTAACTCATATAAGGCCAAAAAAGATGTACCGGTACGGATTTATAAAATCCTCAATTCGTAGATTAATCTTCAATCTTATAGGCTATCTCAACTTGGGAACATTTCTCTTTATATCAAGAGTGCATAAAAGAAGTTTTTGCATTGTTTTGATAAAATTGTAGATTTTGTGACATACAATTAAAAAAATGTGAGAAATTTAAATATTCAAGAGACAAACAGAAAGCAGTCTTGCACATGCTCTGCTATTTCGTTTCACTTATTCATATTAAAGTTAATATTTCAAAGTTGTGATATTTACCTCTTCATCTTCAGTGCTTGTCAAATCACTTCTAGGAAGAGCGCGAGTCATATCCGAGATCCTATACGTGATTGATTCAGTTGGCATCAGCATGAGATCCCTTTTCTTACACACCAATAGATGCTGATCCATCATTTCGGGTGCTATGTATTCTGACGCATCATAGGGACACATTTTCAAATTCGATGATGCATGGTTCTTCTTACATTTTATTAAGTGCAGGTGAAAACGTGTTTTTTCAATTAAATGGTTTTTATCAAACGGGCAGATCCTGAATCTTCGATCCAACTCCCGATAATAGGCACTCTCTAAAAGACAAACGAGAAATCACACATTATTGATAGGAAATTGATTTGATAAGATATATAAAGATATTACTCAAGTAGGAATACGAAGTTTTGGTGAGGACTTGGTTATGGCGGTTTGAGCCATAGGCTGAGTGTTCCAGCCTCCCCTCACCACCTCTAAAGTGCGATTCACGTCAAGAAGTCAGCATTGCTTAGATGGGAGTTTGCTATCCTTGTTCAGCACAAGGCAGTTGCTGATGTCTCTATCCTATTCGCACTGTGCATGGTTGCCGCACTGTGCATTGTTGTCGCACACAGTCCCAACAAACAGGTTTGGTACAGTTTTCTCTTTCTCTCTCAATGACACTTGGCATCAATGCTCCTCATATAAACAATGCTAACTTCTTGACGTGAATCGGACTATAGCAGTTTCTATGGGGAAGTTTTTTCCAGTTTTTTTTTTCTATGTAGCGCTTTTCATCCTTAGAGACGCCTGAGCGCAGAGACGGTACCTCACCACTTTGTGATCTAGACAATCCGGTACTCCTACAATGATTTTTCTGATCTTCTCTTCTACTTGTAAATCATCCAAGTTAGCACATCAAGTCGAGATAGCACTTTGCAGACTGATATATCGGTCTCATACCTATTCAAGCTCTCTTGAGCTCTTATTCACACGCATGCGTGCACACATGTTCAAACAGCGCACATTGACACATATTATGACAAAATTGCCAAACATTCCAATGAAATTGGACTACGCACCAACCTGGCGATGGTTCTTTAAGGATGAATATTGCGTATCGATATTTTGGCTTACGATATGCAGCCGTATCGATACGACATCCTGTATCGCCCCTCATCAGAAAGAAAAGCACTATAACACTGCATTTCCACAAATATTAATCATTTCTTTCAACTAGATTTGTCAAGTCTGCAAAATTTAGTGGGGATACACGAGTAGGGTTGTAGACTGAATAGACAAAGCCCGGTCTAGACGCTAGGACTTGAATCCTAGGACTTAAGTTGTACAAGTCCTAGCGTGTAGATGGCAAAAGTCCTAGGACTGAAGCCCTAGGTCAAAAGAGGTATCAGCGTGGATAAGTCCTAACGTGCAGACGCGATGCAATTCATCCATAAGTCCTAGGACTTGTTGGACAACAAGTCCTAGGACTCAAGTCCTACAACAAGTCCTAGAGTCTAGACCGGGCTTAACTGTATAACTAGTTAGTCTATGCTAATAATAATAATAATTCCGTGTAACCTGGCTGGCTCAGGTCTGGTGTCAGTGTTTTCACTCCTGATCAGTTCAGGGTCTCTGACGTGACTCAAAGACTGTTTTTTAGGCAGCCGGGACCAACGGCTTAGCGTGTCCTCCGAAACACGAGGAGTGGCTCGAGCTAAAATCTCACGGTCTTACCTGGGTTTGAACCCGGGACCTCTAGGTTACAAAGCCAGCACTTAACCCACTCGGCTATGGCCACTCCCTGCTATGTCTATGCTATTAGTCTATGCTCTAGTCTATGCTATTACCCTGATTCGAACGTTTCGAACAATGCTAACCATGCAAATTAATGATAAACTAAGCTACAGTGCTTTTCTCTCATACCGGAGCCAAGATCACCAGCTTTGAAATGAACACGAAACTTATCATAGAATGCAATGGGATGAGCCATTCAAGATATTTCGAAAGAGATTATTGTCCTGAACTGTCCAGTTATTTGCAGTTTACTATCAAGATTTCAGTTTATGAAAATTAATAACTTATTCATATCGAGATTAACTGCGAATAAGTTAGACTGGGACAGCACGCTTTTCTCTGAGCAATTCGAAACATTCAGCCCATTGCCAAATTTTGATACAAATTTAGCTTCTATTATTATTACAAAGTATTGAAATATGATTACCTGACATAGTTATGATGATGTTCAATAATAATTATTTCAACAACTAGGTAGGCTACAGACGACTCGTCAGGTGTAGATTGATGTCGATGTAGTAAAGGGGGAACAGAACAGACTAAAACAGGTTAAAAATTTATTTTGACACCGCCACCCGTCTCTCCCGGCAGGGTTGCCTATTGCGTAATTGCGTATAGACTATAGGGTGAGGGGTAGTAGTGACAATAGTGCACAGAGGAACCTGTGACCTTGGACATTTCCTTTTCCTTGGTCCAGTTTAGTACGCATGCGCTACACTCTCACTCTGTTTCTCTCCTCGTCTGTTCTACGAGTATCACTATCTAACCATCTCCTACTGTTCCCCCGTATACCGCAGAGCCTACTTCGCTCCAAACGTCTTCTCGTGATGAGTCATCTATAACTATACCGTACTTATTACCTACGTATCACAAAGCCAGAATGCCAATAGTAATAGACAATCGCATTACTAAACGGAAACAGTTTTGCCAAAAAAATGGATTCTTGTATCATGACGTGTCCAAGAGCAAAGTACCGGTACAAACTTCCAGCGCTACAAAAAAAGAATCGTGCTAAAAATTATTTCTAATAATAATTATTATGTGATGATCTGGAATCTAGATGAAGTCTAATATCCATATATCATCGATATTAAGATTTTTATAATAAATAAATAAAAATCTTAATGAACTGTCAAGAAAAAGTAATAAAAAGAATTAAAAAAAATACCAAGGAGAAGAAATAAAGTGAGTACGGTATGATAATATTAGATGGTGAAAAAGAAAGAGAAAGAGATGGTAAACGTATTGAAATAGGACACACAGTCAAAATATACTCAATGGAGAACTGTAGTATAATCATACTTAGTGTAGGCTATATCGCCTTGTATTATAGAACTTCAAAATTTCCCCAGAAACAGTCCCCAGATTCAAGATATTGACTTTTTTCTGTAATTAAAAATTCTATGTGGGATGAAGTAAAAGTGGGCTAGGCTATATAAGCCGGAAGATCTTCATACCGCTATCACAATAGCATAAGTTATAAGATCAATGTTTGCAGGTTTTTTTTTCAAAAATGTGATACTCTACAGACAGGGCCGTCGTGTGGTTTATTGGCGCCCGGGGCGAGATGTTGACAGGCGCCTCTACCCCCACCCCCCAACACAACACATAAGCAAAGCTCTTTCTTAATTATATAATCAAAAACATAGAAATAATGTAAAAAAATAATAACACTCATATAAAATGACAATATATATATTGTCAAGGACCTCCTGGCATGATAGTAAAATTATTGAGCACCACTTACTTGCATATTAGTGTTCTGCCCCGGTAGCTCAGCTTCAGGTACGTGCGTGGATCACCACCCTTTTTTCTTATTTTCACTATTTTTCACTCGTATACTTTTTTACCTACATACTTTTACTTTATTAATAATTCAAATAATTCTTTCCCTAAACAGTGTGCACACTCATTTCTCATTACATTTTTATTACACAATTACAACTTTTACGCCACACAATTAGTACATTTAGATAAGATCCTAGACATTAAATGGCATTCGCCTGGATTTATTACTTTTGCCTTGGCCCCCGCGACGTCCACCAAGCCGCTGCACCCGAGGCGGTCGCCCCACCCACGCGACGGCCCTGTGTACAGATCTTTTAATTAACGACGCAATCTAGAGCAGTTTTTACCTTCACATACATCATCATTCTGCATTAAATTTAGAAAAGTTCTATTCAAAATATTCCAGTATTATTCATGCAAACTAAAGTCATTCTAGTTTTGTGAGGTGCGAGTTATTGAGAAACCTCATATAGCCTATTGAGAGAGTTTTGCAAAAGTAATGACAACCACTGTGATCGTTATATGAAGCCAATTTGGATGCGGTTTGCGTCAAAAGAAAAGTTAGTAATCCTTGGTGTGTTGGTTTCATTTGTATTTAAATAGATACGTTAGGCCTATACATCAAAAAAATGTAAAATAAATTCAGAGCAATCTCTCAGCTCTTGCCCGCAACTAAACTATACAGAGTTTGGTTCAAACTAAAATGAGACACTCATAAATATTCTGGATCGATCTATATTCAAGTCGACGTGTATAAATCTAAACTTGAATAAATTTGGCTCAAATGTATCTGTTTATTACAAAATTCATTCATATGTTATGATACTCCTCCATCACCCGCAGATTAATAAATCGAATTTACTGATTGGCCATAAAATCAAAGAAATGTGATTCCATTATTTTGTTACTATAGTTCAATACAGCATTCAACGAGTGATATGATACAGGTTATAGGCTATACCTATTATTAATTAATAATAACAAACTAGTATAGCCTGGATATACTGAATAATTCTATCATTGCATTGGTTTATATATAATCTGCAATAATGGATGGAGAAAGTTCAGGTAAATTAAAATATCGCTCTTCATCTTCATCGTTCTTACAAACTCTCAAACTTAGTTCAAAATAAAACAGCTTATTAGTCTCAGATTAGGTTCCAGAATAAAAAATCCTTTTTTGTTCTGCTTCGTGCATGAGCAAAACTTAGCAGTTTCATGAAGATATAAAGCATCATGACAAATGAGTCATAAAGTGAAGTTGACAGTTTACTTATCTGTTACATCAGTTTCTCTTATTCTAAAAGATTTTGTCAAAAAGTTGAGTATCATATAATTTAGCACTGAAGAGGATTTTCACTCAGGAGTTTGTATTGGTCAAG
Organism: Laodelphax striatellus; assembly: GCA_017141395.1. Lineage (NCBI taxonomy): Eukaryota > Metazoa > Arthropoda > Insecta > Hemiptera > Delphacidae > Laodelphax > Laodelphax striatellus. Next base: position 15,385,468 of record CM029544.1, on the reverse strand, counting down.
AAATATTTATTTGAGAAATTTCTAATATTTCTTGTGTTGTCACAACCCAACATGAGGATGGATTTCAAGAAATGCGGTTTCATTGATTTCACCTGTATGGACTCATTGGAGAAATATCTCTCAAATTCCGATTCCAATTCTGAGAGCTACAAAGAGGTATCTTTTGAGATAAAAGTCTGCAGTTTGCTTGTTTAGTAATTTTTTCTGATAACATTAGGAGTTTATGTTTCATTTATTGGTAGTCGAAGAAAGTTCCAACAAACAGCAGTTTTTTAACCTCCATGAAGAATTTAAGAATTAATATTATTGTGCTCTTCAGTCTTCATAAACGAATTTCAATTCATGACAACTAATATTCCTATGCCCTCCATTGTTTGCCATTGATGAAGTAATACGAAGTATTCTAATTGCATTCTTAATACCTACTTGAAGTTTACAGTCTTCTTCCTCTTTGGCTTTGCCTTTATCCCATTGAAATGAAGTTTACAGTATTTGTAATAAAATCAAGTAACTTCCATTTAAAATTTCTATAAACGTACGATACTCTAGATGAAAAAAATGTTTATCAACAAACCCATTTTCACATAATAAACCATTTACTTTACTAGCAATGACAAGAAAAGTAAAATATAATTCTTCCATTCTTCATAATAGATAAATATAAAATTAGGGGATGGCTAAGATGAGCTAAAATACATTGGATTTAAATGTAATGCCAAAAGATAAGAATACTTGTAAAAGGAGTGCAGCATTATATTATGTAAACTCCCCAAAACCTTTAGAGTTTTTTCTCAGCTCAAGAAACAGCGAATTTTTTTGGGAAATAGTTCTTTAAAACACAACATTCACATATAAATTACAGCTTGGAGTGGAATAATAGGATAAAATCATAAAATCATGGATGCATAAAATCGAATTAAAAATTACAATCTGTGTCTTCACGAAGTAGAATAGAATAGGGTAGGTAGGACGGTATTCACTCTTAGCAGATACCGATTGGAAAAAGCTTTGCTCTAATGAGCTTTGCTCAAATTAATTCATTAATTTGAGACAAATCTCTTGACATTCATGATTTGTGAAACAGCAGATTTTTAAATCTCATTTTCGACAAAGTTCCAAATTTACAGTGTCTTATGATAAGTAAAATGTAACACAAAGGAAGGGATTTTTCGGGCTTCTCTAAATTTCACCAAATTTTAGACCAGGAAACGTAAATGTGCGATGAAAAATATTTAGAACATCTTATTTGCAATCGAATATCGTTTACTAGAAGGTTCTAACATTCATGGTTACCGTTCAACAAACGTTTCCATAAAACACTACACGCTGAGAAATCCGCCATTAATCGAGTCAGACCTGACCCCCAGAGTAGCATCAAGTGGTTTGGATATTCCCAGATACCCTAGAAGCAGAATATCTAGCTGAATCCTGTTGCTTTCTTCACGAAATTACACAAGGAAACCCACTTATATTGTGCCACAGTACCAGTTTATTGTGCCACAACGTAGAAAAAAGCCTCATCCATTCACGGAAAACACATTTCCTATGTCTAAATTTTGGGACCTGACAGCTTAAGGTGGGTTTTCGAAACCCAACTATTTATAGTGGGGATTTTTCGGGAACGCGTCACCTTCAGCCTATGACATAGCCTGCCACCGGCAAGACTCGCCTACGGCAACCTCTACCTCCGGCAACAGCCGACGGCGTCAACTCGAGACTCTTCTCAAAGAGGTTGCTTTTGGCGCGAGCATCAGGCGACAAAAGCAACCTCTCAAACATCCACCCAGCCACGTCATAGTCACTACCCGTCAAAGTCTACCTCTTCTACTTCTTGGACGGACTGTACCCGCTACTTTTCACATTGTTCCATTGTCAGCTCAAAGACAACGGTCTCTCCCATTGCCGTTCGATGGATTCTACCCTTTGTATTCTTTCGTAAATAGGTTATTTTTTTTGGATAGGTATTCTTTCTTGAATAGCATTCTTATTTCATTAATAAGAAAAGTACCTACTCGGAAATATATACGTTATTATTCCATAGTTATAATTATATAGGCCTATTTGGAATGAATATTCTTTTGAAAAATATGTCTTACTCTGTGAACTTGATAACAAATTAAAAAATAATGTAAACATATCTTCCCCCATCCCGCTTTAAAGTACTTTTATACTTGTAAACTTCACCGTTCTCAGTGACCCATCTAAAAGTAGCAAACTTTGATGGCACTTTCTGTATTGACATCTTAAATGCACGGAAGTCACAGAGATACTGTCTAAATTGTATTCATCCACTTCCAAAGTAAGTTATACCTTGGGAAGGCATTAACCAATCAGGTAACTTTCAAAACTGGGAATCCCAGATTTCCAAAAATCGAACTTATCAGCAATGAACCTATGTCAGTTGTCACCCCTATTATTCTCCATTTGGTTGGAAACCAGAAATAGACCAGAAATAGAATCAGTTAAAGACAGATCATTTAATAGATTCTTCCCTATTGTCCTCAACTTGGAGTAGCATTTCGGAATTTATTCCATCCTGTCTATAGGTGTCACAGATCATTATCATTTTTGTTGTTTGAGAGTATGGAAAATTCGCTATACCCATACTGTATTGCATTAGCCTACTGTTTTATGTTGTTTTTCATGTGTCTTAAAATTGTATCGCTTTTATTTGCTTTGTGTTGAGTGTGTTGATAAATAAAATCTATAATGGATTTAAACTGATAGTACACAGATAGCACACAAATAAAAACTTATCTTGATTGAGAATGTTGCCGTACTGATATCTATTATTATACAAGATTGGAGATTTAAAATTATTGACCTTTAGATATGTTGATCTCATCCAGTTTTCAACTCAAAATCCCAAGTTCCTAGCTATAATAAACATGAAATAATTGAAACTTCATTGGTCGAGTGGCTCATGAAGAAGCTGGGAAAGTGTTCATGACTATCGTAACTTAGTGATACTTTTTTAAAACCACTTTCAATACAGTTTTATGTAGTTCAGTGGTTTTTGAAGAAGCTGAAAAAGAAGCCACTGAGTGTTGATAATGACATAAATGACTACTCTGATACGATATTGGTAGTTTTTAAATTCGATTTAATTTTATTTTCAGAAAACTGACGTTTTTAAATTCGAAAATTCTGACAAAATTTTACTAAAGGACGAGCTAATTAATTTTGATCAGGTTTTGGATGAATCCAATGAATGAATGTCGAGATAAACTACATACATTTTGGTAAATTTAGAATCGATGGTCACTGATGACCTCGAGGGAATACTTGGATTCTACAATTCATTTTTATGCCAATCCATAGATCTGTAGATATATAATGGAAAGTCACCAGTGAAATTTTACGATAAAAATAAAGGTTTCTGAGGGGTAAAATAAAGGTATAGCCTATATTATTCAAGAGGGTGGAGAAGCGATTATTTTGATTCTCAGTTTTGAATTTCGCGCCATGTGGTCTCGTTTATTTCGGTTCTGTTATCAAAATAATAAAGTTTATCTTTTTAATATGATTACTAGATATGATTACTAATACGAATATGTTCATCAAAGAACTGGTGCAACTGGTTCAATAAAAAAGTGTGTCATACTAGTGAAGTTCAGCTACTTTTGTGTTAGGTAGTAATAGTTGAGAAAGTTTTCCAGGGCAGAGATCTTCTTGATTTAACATTTAACTAACAAAAAAACATTCCTTTTAAATTTAAGGTATGAAAAATACAAGTCGGTTCAATTGAAAAAGAGCAATATACATAAATAGTCAATTCCAGATAAATGTATATTGAATTCTATTTATAATTGTAAATTTAGGCTACATAAAATCGCGATGACATTCCAACAGCAAATCATATTGAATCAACATTATATTCAATTCAGCTAATTAATGTTGAAATATTGGCGAATATGTCATTCTTCTGTTTTTCGGGGAGAATCAATCATAAATGAGGAAGATGAAGGAGGAGGGAGAGGAATGGAAAAATTGAGGAAGAGGTAAAACAAAGGAGTGTTTGAAGGAGAAGGGATGAGGAAGAACCGAAGAAGAAGAAGAAGAAGAAGAAGAAAGAGGATGTGGAGGGTATGAGAAGGAGAGTAGAGAAGGATTAGGAAATGTAGGGAAGGATGTGGAGTGAGCAAGAATTAATGATAAAAAAAGGAGAGAGGAAAAAGGGAATAAGGAAAATGTATGAGAAGGAACAAAAAAGGAGATGATGGAAGATGAGATTGGAATATTATCATTTAATTGTAACATGGTATAAATTTCGTGCCCTGAATCGCCAGACAAAGTTCAGTATTGGTTTTGTGTTGTGTTTCGGTTTTATAGATTGGAATCAAAAATGATTTTTTCAAAATTCATTATGAATTATTGTTTTGTACTAGATTATCGAGTTACTCATTTTTATAGTTTTTTTTTTTTTACTAAATAAATTGAATTGAAACGAAACTGAGTCTATAAAATCTTATTCAAATAAGATTATTTATAAGCTAGGCAGTGGCGTAACGTTTGCCAACTGGACCCCCCCGCAAAAAAATAATTCCGGGCCCCTCCTTCTAAAATCTCACGCCCCTCTCTTAGCCCCTTTTCCCTGAACCGCAACCAATAAACTCATTAATGAGAGCATACCTCATGAGTGAATAACATATACATGTAATAAAATAAAACATGCTCTTGATTGAATTCTACAATAATTGTAATAATTATTAGTGATTTATAATAATTCATAAAAAACTGGTTACTAGATTAAAGAAGCCTGGTGTGACATATTACGAACAGACACGTGAGACAACACTCATTTTGAAAGCTAGCAAAATATTTTTGTTCACTCGAAAGAAAGAAAGATAGTAAAGACGGAATAATTGAAAATCGAACATCATAATACTGAAAATACGTGTAGGAATGCAATATGAATCAATTTTTTGTACCGTAATAAAGAATTAAAACCCACTTTCACAAACTCACTACTTACAGCTCATTTCACAAATTTCTAAAAATGAAATTTTAGAAATTTTTTTGAAAATAAAATAATAAATAAATAAATAATTTATTTTCCAATCAAAACAAAAAAATATAAAACAGTATCAAAAATACAATGCAGTTTGGAAAATAAATTGATATGCCACCCCTGAGACAATGCTGTGCGGGGCAAAATGAAATAATGAATTGAGATTGACTGAGTAAGCTATAGGCTATTCTTCGACAACCCTTGCAGTATATTTATATTATGATCAGGAATTCGATGGGCGAAACAATATATTTGTGTGAACAGTCTGGGTCTGGGGACCGGATGTCTGTCTCCATTCAATGATTTGTAAACAAAATTCATTATTTCCTGATAAGCTACTTTAAACCAGCAGACCTTTTGTTAATTGTGCAACTATTTACGTTCTTCCGTCATAACAACTCTCTTAATGGCAATTTTTAACCAACTGACATTCTAATTGTTGATAAATAATTTTCTTTACAATGGACAATTATGAATTATTGAAATTTGTGTTCATGGTTGTTAATTACCCAAAATAAAACTTTTGCTTTTCTTGTTCAATCATTACTTCCATTTTATTTCTTAAAAAATCATATTATATATGATATTATTTCAGGCCCTAGCCCGGGCCCCCCGCGCCGTGGGGTTTGCGGGGGTGTAAGTTACGCCACTGAAGCTAGGTCATAATTCAGATAATCAAACAAGCATATACGGAATTCTGAATTCATTTTTCAGGATATGGTGTTCGGAGTATCAACTTTCAAATACTATAATATGAGTAAATAAGTTATTTCATTATTGGAAAGAATCGATAGAGAGAGAGAGAAGAATGAGGAAGATGAAAGAAGAGCGGGAGAATTTGTTTTATTTATTCATCAATTCAAAAGAGCAAATGGTTACGAATTACGGATCAGCAAGAACTGGCGAAGAAGAATAAGAAGAAGGAGAAGAGAGCACAAAATTTTAATGTGAGGGAATTGTATTGACTAACGGGAACAATCGTTCTGTCACGAGGGACTCTATGAATAGAATATTATCTAGCAGGTAGAAAGTACAGTCTGAGTCAAAATTCAAACCATCGGCTACACAGCCTAACCCGCCAAATCCTGACACCGCCAAACCCTGACTCCTTGACAGGTATATGATTTTGGCGGGAGCGTGACCCGACAAATCAGGATACTTTCACTTCTGCACAGAAACGTCAAAAGCTGCCACCGTCATGGCAGGCCTGAATTTTAGTCACCTTTTGACAGAGGCAGGGTTTGGCGGAGGCGTATGCTGTCAGCGTCCCGGATTTTTCATCAATTGCATCTGGCAACGCTGGGTCGGGCTCCGCTGCGGCACTCGGTCGCAGTAACGAAACCCCACCTTAAAGACTTGCACTTTACGAATTGTTGAATAGGTATTAAACATAGAAATAATTTCAATCGGCGAGAAAATTTTAAAAATTCCAAAACAAGTTAATAACATTGCATACATTGGCTATGAATTGCAAATCAAGTTCTTTGCATGCTTCAATTTCTTTTCCATCTCCTCCGCAATTTTCGCCTGAGATTGCGTCCATTGCTTGGGATTGTTAAGATAGCTTCTGAGTTCAATTCTATTCGCAACCACTCCTCCAATCTTACTAAGCGGAGTATTGGCAAGCTCCTCGATCACTTTGGTCTTCAAAGCCACTGGCGGACATCTGTTCCAAAGTGCTGTAAGTGCAAATGATCCATGTCTTGAGGCCGCTAGTTTGCAGAATGAACCCTGAAACAAAGCAACGCACTTTGATAATTCGAATTGAAGAAAATATTTTCCAACAAATTTTGACTTTGATTCCATCTCAATAGAGTCCCAATACTTTTTCTAGACCAGCATGGGCCACCCTCAATAGAACCAGGGGCTTGTTCCATAAAAAATTTGGAGTCCTTTAATACAGTAAGAGGGCGAAAGTACACCAGATTTACAACACTGGTTTTAAACAGTAGAACGTATCTACAACTTAATGAAATTGTTTTATAAACATTTACAAGTCCTATAACATAAGTACACTATAGAGAGCCAAGTACTCTAGACTTACACAACACTGATTTTAACCCGAAGAATGAATCTATCAATGTATCTCTATCAATCTAAGAATGTATCAATAGACTTCAAGTTTACTGCCTGCTATTTACGGAATGGGACAACTCGCCGCGACCAGCTCATAGAAAGACTGATCTAGCTGCATCTAAACATCCCTGGAAAATAGTAACAAATGAAATGCCGGGGGAATCAGTCCTTGTATGAGCTGGTCGCGGCGAGTTGTCCTAGACCTTCTATTCATATCCAATGTGTGTCCGCATTTTTCCTGTTTCACAGGACTTTCAAAATTTTATGAAACGCGACAAGCTGTGGCATAGTAAGGGAAATTATATTGAAAAAATAATTTTGCAATCAGAGAATCTTGATTCAGACAGACGCTGAACAGATGCATGTAAAGACGCGCATATAAGTGATGAGTGCTTAAAATATAGTTTCTCAACTGGTCTTCTTAAGATTAGCGCAGGTACCTGTTTCATAAAAATCCATCCTGGAAAATGAGAACAGCTATGATATTATATACCCACATAATAAAAGGGTACAGTCAGCGTGCTGTGTAGTAAGCAATGAATGTCTAGTGCATGGACATCTTTTAGTCAGCTGTTCCTGTTTCACAGGGCTTCTAAATTTTCATGAAACAGGCCAGAGATGTCATTGTGTGGCTGAGAATAGAATAGAATTTATTTCAAAATAAAAGTACAATACATTAAATATTGCATACATGCTCAATAATACAAAGAAACGTGAAAGCAAAGAACACATATCCAATATACTTACAATATTTTGAAAGTTAAATAAAACAAACCCAACAGATTTAAAATCTAAATCTAATTATAGGGTTTGCTAAGGCTAAGGTATGCTAACGGCTGAGGACCGTTAATACAATTTCAGTTTGAAACAAATCTAAAAAGCTGTTGGATTGAGTCAAGATATGATACCATGTAATGTAATACAATGAAATACATTTCGAGTTTTTAAGCCATCAGCTGTTCATGGGGCGTTTGTAAGCTTGAAGCAAATTGAACAGATGAAGGCTCGAAACGTATTGCATTGTATTGGTATTACAAGAAACCATAACTTCATTTAATCCACCAGCTGTTCAATATTTTTCAATTGAAATCCACACTAATACAATCATATTATATTAAATAAGAACATCACTAATGAATGAGAATACAATTCAAAATTTTACATCCAGCTTTCACATAGCAAAGAGTCTTCTCTCACTAATACAGTATTACAAGTTATTTGGTCACTTTCAAGAATTGAAAATGACCACCACAAAATGACGACATTCAACGGAGCCAATGCAATCCCTATTGAACTCCATAAAATGACGTCATCTAATAACAGTAGAATTCAATTGGCTTTCGTGCAACTGGCCGAAATATTTTGTAATATTAGTGATTAATGTCGCTTTCCTATGTAAAAGTACCCAAATATTAAATTCGAAAATATGTATATTATCGTTCCCGATAGTTGTCGTTGTTTCATTTGAGTTAACTTCAAGTAAAAGAAGTTACAGTTGATTTTAATTCAAGTTCAATTTTTTTACCTGCAATTTATTGATCATAGTCTCCATATCTTCATCGGTACAAATACCAACAGCAAAGAATGACTCGGCTATGTAACTTCCTTTTGGATCACTAAATATCCTGGCCAGCTCATCATTTTCTAGAGCGAACAAGCCCTTCACGATCTTGGAACGTTTTTCAAATCTAAAAAAAAAAACATGTTCAACATTTCACTAAGTTAATACTATAATAACTAAGTACGCTAATGTAGCGTACTCCACTAAAATTATGAATGAGCAAATCATAGAATAGTCTATATAGTCGTATCATATCACTATAATACTAATACTGTACTATATTCAATGAATTATTAGAGAAACGCAAATCTAAAGTAAGCTAAATAAATAGTTCTGAAGACTTCTGCAACAGCAAACAATAACAACAGAACTAAATAGCAAGAGGAGATTCTACAGTACACAAGTGAATTATTATTATTATATCTAATAATAATTTATTGATTCATAAATAATGATTGATATTGACTCATGATTCACATTGATTCATATTGATTATATATATTAATAATAATATATTTATTGATTCACCCTCAGAAAAAATCAAATTATTATAAAGATATAAAATTTAGAATGCATGATTACAGTGCAACGACCTCACAAAACCTTGCCGCATTTAGACAGTAAATCAGATTTTGCAGGAAGTTTCGTAGAGGAGCCATGGAATCATGTATTGAAATAATTTCTTGTCAATCCACTTCTCAAGTAATAATTGGTAAGTTTCAGGAAGAAATCAACACATTCAGTACAGTAGACCTGATGAAGCAGAAAATTTCGTGAAGAATTCATAGAGTAATTAATATGTCCGTTCATACTTCTAGTCAGAAAATCCTGTTACACCCTTCTCATAACCGATCAAAATTCTTATGAATTCATCCTTCAGATATCTCATAACTGTTACACTCCTCACGTTATAGATATGACAAAAGACATGTATTGAAATCCAAATCAAAGATGGATTCAAATCTTTCTATTCGTTTATAAAATGCTTTGAACCAACTCTAGACACCGAGATTGAGAAATTTACTCGAATCAGAATATGTTCCAGTGCTTTCATCATAATTATAGTCTACAAATAAAATTCGGGATAGAAATTTGTAATGAGTTATTAATGAAAATATAACCTCCATTTGAAATAGTCATCGTAATTAGGAAGATAAGACGTTTTGAGCTCTGTGAATTTATATTTGTTCCTATAAGTTATATGTACTTGCTTGTAATTATTAAAAATGATTTAATTATAATTAATGATTAAAAATGAATAAATTATTTGAAATGAGTTCACTGTAAAACTTGTTCTAATGAAGCATGACAACAATGCGAAATGGCTACAAGAACAAAATATGTGATGTTTCACTTTTCAAGTTACATTAGTGTCTATATTTAATATAAATAGCCATAAAAACTTGAATTTACTCATAGTTGGGACTTGAGAATATCCAGTTGCATGAAAGTAAATTATCAATTACCTGAGAATTTCTTGGAGAATGACACATCCCGCAAAGCTATAAGTTAGCCTTTTGTTTTGAATGGGTGTGCAAACGGATTTCCCCTCAAAGTTCAAGAGTGCCGGTACGAGAGCGCTGGAATCCACATCCAATGCCTTCGAAATATCTTTGACAAAAGAGCTCTGCTTAGCACTCAATCGTCTACAGCCATTGGCGACAGTTGCAAGAATAAGATACGCCGGTGAATGGGCGATTTCGCTTAGAGTGTCACCCTCAGTAATCTCCGCATACATTTCAAGGAACTTGAAACAAATAAGAAAGCAACATTACGTCACATAATAAAGTTATAAGATAAGTATAGCTGGTGAGGAATAGCGTGACTTATTCTTATTACTTTGGCTGTTGATTGGCTACCTGATTTACCGACCTGTCATTTGGTAATATCATAGAGAAAGCATTACACAAGTAGATAGTTCATGCCCATTTAAAATAACTAGGACTTCCCAGGTCGCACAAAACTGCGACGACTGAACTGCATGAAATAGTTTTCAATTCTCCTCCTCCTTCTTCTTTTTCTTACTCTTCTTCTACTTTTTCTTAATCTTCTCCTTTTCCTCCTTCTTCTTCTTCTTTTTATTCTCCGTCTCCTCATTCGTCTATTTTACCTCCTCCTTCTTCTTCACCTTCTCTTCTTCCCTTCTTCTTTTCTTCTTCTTCTCTCTGTTGTTGTTCTCCTTCTTTTTACTTCAACTCCTCCTCTTTCTTCTTCTTCTTCTTCTTCTCCTCCGTCGTCTCTTTCTTATTTTTCTCCATCTTCTTCTTATCCTTCTCCTCTTACTTCTGCTCCCCTTTTTCTTCTACTTCCTTCTCTTTCCTCTCTCTTCCTCTTTATCCTATCCTCTCTCCCTCTCTCTTTCCTTCTCTACCACTCTCTTACGATTCCTCCATCTTTCTTTTTCTCTCCCTCTGCACAAATGCCCTTACCTGTACCATGAACAATGATCATCAAATCATAAGTTGAAATGAAAATTTTCGCTCATTCCTCGATGACTTTTTTCAAAATGTAGTCCTTATCAAACATCCACTCAATGAGGTCTTTCAAATGAGACGTGAACGAACAAAATCGGCTGAGAAACAACGGAGGTGTTCTGATTACAAAAAACATGTTCACCTATTTTATATAAAGATGAAGGCCGGTTTTTGAAGGGTAAATGATGGCAAGATTTCTGAGGTCTCTATGGTACTTGGTGTGAGCGACCGTGTTTAAATGGCGAGACCTCCAGCGCCTCTAGCTTGACCATACAGAACTACTAGGACTAGAGTCTCGACTGTACAGAAAAAATCATCACAGCTATCTCTATCACATGAGATATCCACTTGCGTAACACTTTCTCTATGGACATATTCATAATTTTCAGTCACTGATATTATACTGGTGTCCACCACAATTTGAGATTGCATGCACAACATATAATCAGATTCATTTAATTTGACGCTTGGCATTAGGTAGATAGATATTATTTCTAGACGTTGCTGATGACCGTAGAGTACGATGGCAAAGAAATAATATCTATCTACCCAATGCAAGCGTCACATTAAATGAATCTGATTATAAATTATTTACTATACACTTCTATACATTATGTCTATTATGTTACATGTGTCGGGTATTACTATTCATTGTTGTATAATTTTCTGTGAATCGATCAGAATCTATTATGAAATGATCATTCCAAATTATAATCAATGAAATTGATCATGGCTTAAAGTTAATGAACTCGACTGGAGATTTCATGCACTATGAATTGAACTTCAATCGGCTGATTGAATGGTCGCACAAATGACTGTCAAATACAGGTACAGAAGTTGTAATTCCACCAAACGGACCAAAATCTTTGTTAACCGCCCAAGGTCAAGCTATTCCTCACTAAGTATCTCCGATACAACTCATACTGATGGAATTTGAAAATGTTCATGGAATTCAATCAATCAAGTTTTATTGTTCACATCAGTATAACATAAATTCACATTACATTCTACCAGAAATCATCATATCAGACAAAGAAAAACATTTCTTTATAGATACAATTTCAATAAAAATATACTATGATTAATAATGTTCTTGAATAAAATAATATTTTCAAATGCCAATCAATTTGTTAATGTATACTGAATACAGTGTAAAGAAACTAATAAGGCTAGAGTATTTTTCAATTTGGCGGATAGCGAATGATTGATATTCAATAAACAGCTGATGTTATGCTCAGCTCGGACAAGATAGTCTGCGAGCAATCTGCGGGAGCGTATTGGCCCACCTGACTAGTTGAAAAACACAACAGCTGACATTTCTACATATTTCTAGTAAGATGAAGTCATTATGTTTCTGAAATGGATGGAGATAGGCAAGCTTGTAGGTGCGTCTGTGCGAGTACCCAAGTGTCTGTTCCCCCATTTGCTAACAGCTGACTCATCCACCAAATTAAAAAAAATACTACAGTGATATTAATTTAAATTTGACGCTTGACATTAGATAGATGGATAGATAGATATTAATACTTTGTCATCGTACTCTACGGTCATCAGCAACGTCAAGGAATTATATGTCTCTATCTATCTATCTAATGCCAAGCGTCAAATTGAATGTCAACAAGTTTCAAATAAAACCGGAAATTAATAAGGAATGAACATTAATAACAAATTATTGAAAATAAATTAATTAAAAAATTGCAAAGAACTAAAAATTACTGAAAATAATTGAAAATTAATCACCTTTTCTTTGTCATCACATCTCTGCACCAGCTTCGCAAACGTGAAGCATGAAGCATGACCTTTGGCAAGCATAGCCAGTCGACCAGCAAAGCATTGCTCATAGATTTTCGTGAACTGTTTCTTATCACTAACATCTAGAACTGTTTCCAAGAGAAACAGGTGTGACTGGCTCCCAAGCACCTCAGACAGTTGATTTGAGTTTGGATCGCAAGCGTACGTTGTTTCCATTAGTTTTTTGCAAATACTCTTCACTGTCTTTTTCTTTTCAACGGCATACAAAGACAACAGGATAGCTTGAAGTAGAGCGGACATCATTGTATCACTGGGAAAATCTATAAAAAATGATAAGATTGTAAGAAAAATACACAATACTCGCAAAAATCATTGTAAATTGTACTGGTACCAAATCCTGTTTGAGTCATAAGATGAAACTGAAAAGATAGCCTGGAGGCTGATTCAAGAAATGTAGGCTAAGATGGTGACAGCTGATATCGGTACCACGAAGAAATCCCAAAAATAATCTTATTTTGATATTCTGCTTAATTCAAGACACATCATGTAATAAAGTTCAGCTCAGAAGGATTAAAATAGTTTTAAAGATGATTTACGTAGAATGATCTTGCATTAGTGTTAGAAAAATTACTCTGATTATTTTGTTGCAATATTAATGATTCATGATCATTAAGGAAGATGCTATTTTTCATAATAAATTGTCTTTCAGTGAATAAATAAAATTTGTGATAATTTGAATGAATCTGAACTATACTTTCATGAACAATGTCATATAATAAATAATGAAAGTTCCGAAAAATTTAAGTTGTTATGAATGATCTTGACAGCTGAATTAGAAAGCACGAAGAAAATCAATAGAAATATGGACCGAGCACATATTTAAAATACAAAAATAAAATTCCCTCACAAAACAAATGCAAACCATGAATTGAAATGGAACAGTGATTTTTATAGGATTTGAGGAAAAGAATAACAGGAGGGGAGAAGAAGCTAAATTAAGTAATGTCCGAGTATCGAGTAAAATGATGGATGATTAAGATGATAAAATTATAACTGAAAAGGATGCTTCTTACAAGAATAAGCTTCCTATGAATTTATCAAATTTTCTTATGTTAATCTTCTCTCTATGCCTCATGTTTTATGTCTAATATATGAATACTTGTGATCTAAGTGGTACCAAGAAACCAAGTCAGAAGAATTGTTTGATTAACATTAAGGGCCGCTTTCCCCAACGCTGACGCTCAGCAACTGCTGACGCTCAATATTTTTTTCTATACTGTTCCTATTCTCCGAATGAGGCTTTTAAGCCAGATGTATAGCTAAGCAGCGTTGGGGAAACCGGCCCTAATAAAGGGGCGGTTTATGAGCTCGGGTTTATCTCTATTTCGAGGCTCAAAACCGGATTATGTGCCGAGTGTTAAAAATCGGGGTTATGAGCTCGAGATTAGAAAGTCCCAGGGGTAAAAGAGCAATATTATCGCAGGGAAAACCCCAAGGTTTAAAAGTTTGGTTTAGGAGTCCAACAACAGATCATCTCGAGTCTATAAGATGAACTAGTAAATGCCGAGCTCATAAGCCCACCTGTAATGTCTTAAACATTTGTCATGAATATTAATAAATATCTTAAACATTTGTCAAGAACATTAAATATCTTAAACATTTGTCAAAAATACTACTTAGTTTAAAATTAATTTCAATTCCCTACTTACCGATAAAGCTAGGAGAGTTGAGTATCCTGTTAGCTATATCTTCCAATACCTCTACGAATTCAGGAGGATTGAACGTACTGTTTTTGTTCATTTTTTCCAAATTCAAACCTTTCTCTGCCGTGTTGACCTCAAATTTTACTTTTGAATTCTTGCCTTTTTCTCGCTGTTTTTCGGGCAGAATATTGGCAAGACACGATATGGTCGCTCTTGTGACATGGTTGGCGTAGTTATCGGAAACAAACTCATCTAAATTGTTGGCTAAGAACTTGGAAACTTTCATCACAAATGCGAAGCTGGCTGAGGTTTGATAAGAAGATGGCGACTCCCTTGCTAAATCATGCTGGAAAATCATAGTTCCAATGAAAACAGATAGCATTGTACAGAATAGATGAATAAAAATGATGATCATTTGTTCATTTCACTGCATATATACCAACATATTGCACAAATACAAAAATAGTAATAAAAGGTTCAAGCATAAGTTGTATTGAACATTAATCTAGGAATGTAACAATATCATAACATAAACCATAATACATAACAATCCAGAATAAAAATAAATTTGAATGAACAAAAACGTGTATTTTTTGAACAAAGTGTATTTTTTTCATTTCTATATATTAAGAGTGAGCAGTAGTCATATTGGAAATGGTCCCATCCATGAAGGGACCATTTGTATCTTCCATGAAGGGGGAGGTGAGTAATAAGTTTGTTGGGAATACATCACAAATTAATACTTACCACTCTATTGGTACAAACGCAGATCATTTTTTCAACCACATGACTGGCATAATTATGAACACAAGCAGCCCGTAAATGTTCACTAAAGGCAGTTGTAAAACGTTCCAGCGTCTCAGATGAAGTAAGGGAGAGAAGATCTTCAAGCACTCGAGACACCAACTGATTTTTGGAGTATTCAACTTCATGTCCAACGGTTTGTGCAAAAACGTTTTCAACAAATATACCTGTTGAACAAGAAAGTTTCTTTGAAATTGCAATATAAGTAAAACACAATGAACAATGAAGAACAAACGAATGAGGAAAAAATTCAGAGAAACTAAAACTAAACTGGATGATCAAGACTCGTATGAAAATAGAATGAAATCAACCAAGGGACATCCAAAAAGAAGATGATATAAGATGATATGAACAAAAATTCTTCAAATAATTCATGCACTCTTATCTGCACTTAAAGTTACTAAACAATGAAGCACGGAGGAGATAGATGCCAGCGCAATCAAAAGTTATTCCCGAAATTAACTTGTATGAACTAACCGCAATTGGGATATCTCCAATTTAAACTTCAATCAGATTGAATGAGGGGTTGAAGAGGGAACTTTACAGATTACATGAGAGAGGTCAACTAAAGTCAGCATAACTCCAGGAGACGCGATATCGACCTGCCTTATTGCTGGTTTTTACGATTCTAGTAGACGATCTAGTTACTGGAGGCAGGTTGGATCATATGATCGTCTACACTATACAAACAAATAGTCCAATGCACACCTAAAGCAGCGGTTTCAGTGTGCATTGGAATATTTGTTTGTATAGAGTGAACGATCATATTATGATCCAACCTGCCTCCAGTAACTAGAACGTCTACTAGAATCGTGAAAACCAGCCTTTAAGCCAGACTTTCCAGATCACATACAGTTTAGCCGTCTATCTATGCGCGCATGCCTGTGGCCAGTATGCAAAGCGGGAGGGGGTGAGGAGGCTCATTTCTAAAAACATAGCCCAAAACGGCTACGGGAGGCAGCCCAAACTGGCCTGCAGGTGCTAAACAAATGTTGTGTGTTTTCTGCAAGGATAGTAGCGAAGGGTTCGTGCGCACAGATAGAGGGCAAACTGTAACAGTTATCCCATTCATGCACTAAAAATCATCAATAGACTGCCGACTGCCACAATATATGCGAAGCCTACAGATTGGAAGATTAAGCAAGCTTTGACAAACTTATAACTGAATCACTTTATTTTCTGAGTGAAGATGAAATGAATTTTATATCAGTTGTTTTAAGCCCAATCATAGCACTCCACCCAGTCCAAGTGGTGGATAGGGCTAGACCTCAATTACGTTTCGAATTAGACTGCTCTTGGATGGGTGACCGACACAAAAAATTGTGTAATTAGGCGAGATGGAACCCGTAAGGGTCTCCCCACCGATAAAAAGCCATAAGAAAAAAGTTTCAAATGTTTTCTACTATTTGACGAAATCTATGATTAATTGAATGAATTATTGAATAAAATAACTTTCACTTTCAATTCTCTAGTTTGTTTTTAGTTTTGATAGTACTTTCTAGATTTTGTAACACATTTTTATTGTAGGCCTACGATTTTAAAAGAAGTTGAAGTTGACAATAAACTACCGCTTTGAACACAAAAACTAAAATTATGTTTATTCCCTTTTAATCAAGCAAGAGCAATATCAGCTCATCAAGAGTGTTTCTAGACCTAGAACTTTGAGGTGCAGCGGAATTGAAAGAGTACCTATTGAATATTATACATATCAGTACCGTATAAAACCAAAAACATGAAATTTAATAAACTTACGTTTCTCGTCATCATTTTCAAATTCTTGTCTTGATTGTTCAAAAACCCTGAGAAAATAATCATGAGTATCTTGGTCCAAATGAGATCCGTGGGAAGCTGAGCTTCCATGCTTGAATTTCTTTTTGACAGTTTGAACAAAAGATCGCTTCTTTTTGCGTTTGTAGGGAGCTGAAGTTTCTTGCATATTGTATTCATCAAATACCATACTTCCAACAGAAGAAATTCACAATAATTAAGTAATTCGTAGCAAAAAAATTAAAATATAACGCACTCACTAAGCACATGCTAGGCTACATGACATAAATGAATATTATAGGTTAGGTTACAGACAGACTCCTTAGAATACACAGCCAGCTTGATTAAAGAGCCGCATTTAGAAATATTCGGAGCGACCCCCTACAGACAAAGTGTGCCCCTCCCAATACTCCAAACCTCCAAAGATCCTTCATCTATCACCCTAGTCACTTCCATATCAAGATTATTCGGTTCATTTTTTAGGAGAAAGAGATACAAGTAAATAACTAATGTTTCCAGTGATTAGTTACATATAAAAATGCTTTTTTGTTTTTTTGGGGCATGATTTTTGAGCGGGGTGGGGTGTTCTCAAAACCTATTAAATTAATTTAAGAATAAGCGAGTGATATATAAAATAGAGTACAATAGATCTGAGTAATGTGTATAGATTTTTCGTTGATCTAAAATATACCTTTCTAGTTACAAGGAGGATCGAGGGTAACTCACTGCAGAACATTTCCAAATTTCAATGTCTGAAACAGCAGCAATTATATGCCTTCCTCAACTATGGTTTGAATTTCAATTAATGACCTCATACTAACTTGTTCATACCCACTAGAAATTAAAATAGATTTCATCATTGAAGAAATAAGTCCTTATCATTTTTTTTATTAAATGTGGAATGAATAAATAATACCGATATAATATCAATAAAATTATCAAAGTAGATGTATATTCCAAGTACAATACTACTTATTAGGCCTATTATACACTTTAACATTCAATGATTCATCAAAAATGTTCAAATTTGGTGGATATGTTAGAAACGATAGGAAGAAAATTCAGACCTTCAATTCAAAATCCATTGTCATGCCAAAACAAAAACAATATTTACAACGGCATAAACCAATTACAGAAAATAAAAAATACACACAAAATTTAAATAATTGAAAGGAAAACATTAATAATAATAAAGAAGTTATAAAATTAGAAGAAAAAACAAAACAGTAAAATCACAAAGACAACAAGATATAGCTTAGAAAGCAAGTTGAAAACCCAATAAAAGAATTATATGGTTATACAGCAACTTTAAATGAAAAAGATGCAAGATAATGATTTTTATAAAATTAAGTGAATATATTTTTTATCATAATAATTCAGAACTAACATGAAATAAAAAACAAAATGCGAACAATAATAATAATAATTGTAACAGGACTAGAAAGATAGTTGTTTTTTTATAAAAAATGCAATGGAACATCAAATAACAAAGCAACATTCAAGCATTAATAATATTATTGTAATATAAATAGCAAGATAACTGTTATTATATTCAAATTGTAAATTAATTGAAATGAACTGTAGAAAACCGTGAATAAACTCTAAATAGCTAAAATTATCCAGAAATACCAAATCAAAGAAGTAAGAAAAATAATATTTGTAACAGTAAAGATTCAACAGCAACTGAAAATGCAAGTAATAATAGCCTAATTATTGTAAAAATAATAAAAATTTTCTATTCTTATAAAAATATCCGGAGCTATAAAAAAAGATTCAATCAATAATACCAACAGTAATAGAAAGATAATACAGTTCTTTTACGATAAATAGCAATTTATTAGCTACTTTAAAGAGCAACTTAAAAAATAAAGCAATATTCTAAGGGAAGTACTTATTGTAGGAGAAAGATAACATTATTTATACCAGGCCTATATCAAGAGCAACTTGAAATGAAAAAAACAAAATACAGTATAAGCATTAAATTATTGAAAAACTAGAAAAAGCAACGCAGAAAAACCAGCTAGAACTAGAAAACTAGTGCCACAAATAACAGGAGAAGATACAAAAAGCAAACAAAGCAGGGAAGAAACACTCAAGAAGAGGCTAAACCAAAACGTGAGAGAAACAGAGGCCAGTAGTGCAGAAGCAAGATTACTAGACAAAGTCTGTCTAGTAATCTTTGTGCAGAAGTACCTGGACAAAGGAGAGAAAATCAGCTAGGGTGTACCGTTGTAAGTTAGATAATTTTTAGCTTGTTAATTACAATTTTAGGGGACCTATTAATATATTTAATAGTCAGTCCCTCCTCACCACGAGATTTCCGGTCCCCTATTTCTATATTTAAAGCCCTCAAATGCTTGACCTCCAGTGGAGTCCTATCTCACATGTTTGTTATTCCAGTCGCTGAGTATCCGCGATTTCATTATCCAAGTGTGAGTAGAGCCAAAAAAGGACACCAAAACTTGAAAGGCCCTAGAGTCAGGAATGCAGTACAGTCTTTAGAGGCTCACACAGTGGAAACCCCAAAATCTAAGGCTCTAAAACTTGAGGGAACAAAGAGTTGAAGAAGGATCAGAATGCAGGAGTCCCAGAGATGTTCCTTATTCTCTGATGTGATTATTCTCTGATCTCTTTAGAGAATAATCGTTTTTCGGGAAGAGAAATTGAGGAGCCCAGATCTAATACACCCCAAAATCCTTGAGCCACTGAGTCAGCGATCACAGAGGTGTTAGGGTTTATTGATAAGCATTAGCAAAAATCCAGAGCCCAGGTTTAATTTTCTTGTTCTTTGTTTTGTTTAGTATGTTCTCACTACATAGAATATAGGAGCTTCATTCCATAATGGGCTACTATACATAGCATTCCTTTTCAAAAATTTTCAATTGGGAAATGTATTTAGGATAAAATGGGATGGCTATTTATCATGGGTATTCACCTTGGATTATTCGATTATAATAATTCAAGTTTATTCAAGCACAAAATGATTTATAGAGACCAACTTCTTAAGCATTGGCTTCAAAAGAAAATATTCAGGCTAATCCAGGGTATGTTATACTGCTTCCTCAATTTATGGGTAAAGTCAGACTTTTTTCGAAAAAGATTTCTTAGATAGCCTACTAACTTGAGAAATTTCTAACAATCACCAAGAATCTTGGAGAAATTTCTAACAATCACCAAGAATCTTGGAAATCGTCATTGTTAGTTAAACCCCACTTTTAGTACCAGTCTAATATGCAGTGAAAATTATATAATACTAAATAATGAAAATTTGTGCTGTTTAATACAGTACCTATACTTGTACAGTGTAACAGTGTAGCAGTCTATGTTATAGTAAACTGTGGTAAGTGACGTTGATCAGAAAAACATAATGTTTCCGGTTTCTAATAAGTCAATAAACTCATATAAAAAGTTTCAACTATGAAAGTATATATGTATAAAATGGTCATTAGACGACATTAGTATCTTCTATTGCAATCAATATTTTTCATATTATGCTCAAGGATATGAAGTACCGGTACCGTATAATTTATCTTCATACCAACTTGAAACTTCATCAGTTACTTAGTCATTATAATGCTGACATCTCCAACTTCACTTGGGCCTAATTTAAACCGTGAAGTGTGAATAAATTTTCAGATTATTCCTCTAAATTCAAATTTATATTTCATCTACAGTAGGCTACCACAAAAGCCGTTTCTTTTGAATATACCTGAATGTACGAGTATATTACTTCAATCTTAGATTATGCGACTATATTAGCCAACAGTAACTTATCTTATTCGTAGTATTTAGAATTTTAGGTACTAGGTACCGTACTCCAGTTTCAATAATTTTTACATTGTAATATCCTAATAAATTCGAATTGAATAAGATAGGTACTTCTTAATCTTAAAAAAGGGTTTCGTACAGTATTATTTATCGTATGGGTTTTTTGTCAGCTAATACACATAAAATTATAGAGTAAGGCTTACTCACGTCATTTCGTACAGTGAAACAGTGGTTTGTACAGCGGTTGAAGGATATTATAATACAATATCTTATATAATAAGCTTCACTTTTTCTGAAGTGCAAGTGAATTTACAAATAGAACGTGTAAAATGTATCTTCTACTGTTCTAGATTAGCCTAGTATGCGCTCTTCCTCAGATCTAATATCTTATGCGGCTACTTTTATAATGCTATGAACAGTTAAGATGATGATTAACATTCTTGCTTGTACTAATTATTTTTCGTTCATTCACTTCATCATAATAATGTATGAGTTAATTTGCACAATGTAATTATAAAAGTGTCAAATATTTTTTTGGATAATTCTGATGAATTAGTCATACTTGAAAGGAGTTTTTTCTCAATTCAAAAATCAACTTTGTTGAGCGACACACATGAAGAACAATTCTTTATACACATAGTTCTCTACAATACCGTAACTTTACGGTACATATCAAATAAACTGATCAATTAAATTCTAACCAATTTTAATGAGTGTACAAAATATAGCAAACTTGATAGAAGATTTAAAAATACTTGTAAAATTATTGAATGGATAATGTCCAGTGGAATTGGACATTAAACTTTTTAAATGATAGATGTCCTATTTTAATAGTATGTTTACCATCTCTCTCTTCTCTTTCGTCTTCTTTTTCTCTTTCATTTTCACCTTTTGATGTCCTCACTCTCTCTCTTCTCCTTGGTATTAATATCTTTATTATTGTTTGATATTTATTATTCTTTATTATTTTGTTATATTTATTATTGTTTACATTATGCTTTTCTTTATGTGTAATATCAGCAACTCTCTCTCACGTGCGCAGAGGATGTTTCTTTGCACGTAAATCAATTCTTGAGCGTTTATTTTGTAACTATGCTGTGATGATCTTAAAGTTTTTGAGTTCTCCACATTAATGTTTTACATGAAGTATCAAATAATATAATGGTTTTGGAGCTTACCTAACAACGAAATTGATACCTACGTATAATATAATCAATAGGCCTAACTCTACATTTTGATCGTGATGATCATCATGGACTTATGTACATGTTGCAAGAAATAAGGTATCAGGATTTAAGAAGTTTTCTATTGAACCAATCAGTGAAAATCCTCATTCATATCCTATCTTTGTGCTTCCACAGGATGCATGAAACGCGATTCACACCGCGCTATGTTAGAATAATTTGGACAGAATAATTTGTTTCTTCGATGACAATTTGAAATTTTTCTATTTATTCCATTCCAATCAAACAAATTTCGAACTTGAATGTTGAAATGTTGAAGATATGCTTTAATTTTGTGTGGGCGATATTTTTTGAAACCTGGAGTATTTGGTCAAAAAGGATATGGGAGGGGAAGGTTATCTAGTAATTTAGGACATTGTCGGGATAATATTTAGTGAGTTGATATATTTCATACTGTTCAAGGACATCCAGTTTTCTGTTTTTTCCTCCACATCACCCAAAAAAGCACTGGAGCCCATAGACTAGTTGAAGGACTAGAGGAGTTGAGAATTTGAAAGCTGTGCTGTAAGTGAAATTGTAGCTTACAGTGCTCATATTCAATCATTTTGAGAACGAGTAGGCTGTCATGTATTTTCGGTACAATATTTCTGTTTTCATTATCTCGATGCGTACCTACTTAACCAATTTTTATTTTCTGTTATAGAAAAGGGGGTCCGGAGGTATTCCCCAGGGAGATTTTTGTGAAAATCGCTCAATCGGCTATTCAAAACAGTATTTAGAACAGTTTCCACAGGCGTTCCAAATCACAAGAAGATAAATCATTCCAATTTATTTCTTCAAAACCCACTTTCTCCTTTGGTTTAAAATGAGTTGAATTGAATTTTAGTATATGAGTTATTTTACAACAATTACTCACTATTAGAGCAATATAAACGGATTCATACTATGTGTCACCGTCATGAACAAAAATCTCTCAGTAGACTGAAGAATTGTTCCATATTATCTCATTGAGAATGGGCGAGGGGGTTTTCCCCCGGAAACATTTCGGAAAGGTACTCTAAAACTAGGTTTTTAGAAGTTTTAGCCCTTATTTGCGGTTAAAAATTTGTCAAATCCTACAAATTCTATCTAGTGTAAGATGAGTTTGGGGGAGGGAGAAATTTCCCCTTTCCGGATTTCTCCCA
The DNA here is from genome assembly GCA_017141395.1 of Laodelphax striatellus. Classification (NCBI taxonomy): domain Eukaryota; kingdom Metazoa; phylum Arthropoda; class Insecta; order Hemiptera; family Delphacidae; genus Laodelphax; species Laodelphax striatellus. The sequence continues at coordinate 15,362,184 of CM029544.1, read as the reverse complement.
GGCCGCGGATCCGCGCCTGAGGAGAGATAATACAGTACTGTATCATTGTTCTACAGTAGTTTACATAGGAGAGATAATACAGTACTGTATCATTGTTCTACAGTAGTTTACATAGTTTACAGTAAACTCTGCTCAAATTGTCTCTGCTTAGGAGTGGTCCGTAGCCGAGGGCGGTAAGCGCCTGTCTGATAATCCAAAGGTTTCAAGATCGAATACAGTTGCCGGAACGGATTTTGACAGAAACGGCCACTCCCGTCTTTCGGAGGAGACGAAAAGCCGTCGGTCCCGACTGCCTAAAAACAGTCGTCATCTCTCATCATCACCCCTCTCATTACCCACGCACAAGCCTAGAGCTCATGTGGGCATCACCCTCAAAAAAAATTCAAAGTACAATTTCTTGTTAACACTACGATTTATTTGCAAAGGGCTCATGATTTCAGTTGCGAGCAATGGGACACGTGTTCCAATGCCAAGAGTGTGAAACGCGTGCCCCTGCGGGTCTGTTGTGAGTGACAACCAAGACTACTGCATTCTGGGAAGTGCTAACTGCATGCATGAGAATACTGTACTGAATCTGAACCTGAAGTCAGGTAGATGAACGGAGAGTCTACTACTACTGTACTATCTGTGCCATCTCTTCCTATTGTGTAATACGTAGGAGAGTGAGACAGAAACATAAGTGACGAGAGAGACAGATTGTCGTGGCGTGATATTTTGGTCGAGCAAATCGCCACCAGAGAGCAGTCGCATTCCCGCTTCAAAATAATCCGTCGCGCGCACTCAATGCTTACAATCTCTCTCACCCCCCCCCCAAAACATCACAGATCCAACCTGTTGTACTCGCTTGGCTCTCGGTTACAGACTTCTGACTTGTTCAGTTCCAAGTCGTGCGTCTAGGTGTTCGTTTAATTCAACAGCTCGGTCGGACTGTCGGACAGACCACATGTCTCCTCTGTGTAACACGCTACCCTCATTACCACAGATGAAAACTATTCTCACGGTGTTCGCCCTTCTATTCTCAGGTAAGCGAGTGATATTCAGTCAACCCATTACTTTCATATCATACAATGCCGCCTGATATCAAAAATGCTTTCATGTTCAGGTATGTTAGATCCAGCGGCAGACTGACCTAATAATATTTAAAACGTGTTTATACACCCATGCCTTGCTAAATATACTGTTTCTAATTTTTTATCATGTCTTAAAACTAATTTTAAACTAAATTACCTCTAGAATCCTTCCCTAGAAACTTAATTTTCTTCAAAAACGTTATCAAAACAACTAAGAACAAGTTTTACTTCACGATATAAAACTTATTTTCAACTTTGTTCTCTCAAAATTACTGTTCTTTAACTTAATTCACCGAAATAAACAATGTAAAAACTGTAATTTCAGTTATTATATACTTTATAAATCTTACTACAAACTTATACTTTAAATAATACAGTAGAGTCTCGGTTATCCGACCTTCCAAGTTATCCGACCTACCGGGGCAATTTATTATCTTAACTTAAGATTATCTTAACTTCGAGTCGAAGCTCAAAGCGGCGAGGATGAACATCATTGTTCGAAACGCGTCCGCAACTCAAAATAGTGTAATACTGTATAGCACGAAGTTATCTTTTATTCTATCAATTTATTATCGGTCATTTATCTCGAGTTTTCGCAGAAGGCTACATTGTACATTATTCTTCTGCTGTAAAACATGTATTATTATGTACTTTGCAGTAAGTGGATTTTTACGTTTTAGTACTCTAAATGTATTTAAAAAAATTCTAATGTGTAAATAAAATTACTTTAACACATTTTCAATGTTGTTTTTACCGATTTCCGTGTTATCCGACCTTGCCGGCTGGTTTAGGTCGGATAACCGAGACTCTACTGTAATTTAACATCAAACGTCTTGCTCTCATCACATGGAATTGAATTATCCGCTAACGAAATTTATTTGCAACAATTAGCCTGGGTTATAAATTATGAATCAGACTTGAAAAAAAATCATCTATTATCAAACTCTCTAATAAATTCCTCCTTTGAATCATACAGCACTTGTTCCTTTGATACACTTAGTATAAATGAATTGACTACTAATTCTACTACCTACATTATTTTTATCCATGAGTAAATATTGTTTATGGAACCGAAAAAACCCATGAAATTTAGATTTTTAACAGTAACCGGTTTACTGAAAACAAGTTGAAACTCTTTGATTAATAAATTAATTGACAAAAGTGACACTATGATTGACTCCTATGATATCTTGCTTGGTCCCTGCTTATCACTAAAACTATACTGTATAAGCTCATTCGAAGGCATATTATATTTATGTGAAGTCGTTCACTTGTTTTCAGAAATTCTTTGCTATCCTAGACCAAAGATAAAAAACGTCAAATCACTAGGCTATTACTAATAATATAATATCATTTACTAGCTGTCCCGGCGAACTTCATATCGCCCTCTTCCCCCCAAATGTCCCCCCTTCATATCACCCCCCCCCACGGAAAAAAAGTCATGAAGTAAAAATATCTATATCCACTCGCTTTATTGATGGAAATTAAAAGAAATCTGCAATATACTAATTTTTAAAGCGAGTGGATAAATATTAATCAATGCTGAAAGTTGTCAAAAAAATCACCCCCGCCTGGGATTCGAACCTGAGAATTCTGCGTGGAAGGCAGAGTCGCTAACCAATACACCACGGAGCTCGCCTCTGGGAAGACCGATATTGTAGCATCTTCAACTACACATCGATTTCATAGGAGCATTATTGTTTGGACTGGATCAAAATGGATGTCATGTTTGATAGGTTAGGTCATTAATTTACTAATTATTTATTAATTATAAAGATATTTTCTTATATTTTAATACATATTATGTTAACCAGTGCTTTAAAAATTCAAACGAATCATCAAATCGTCAAATCACTAGGCTATTACTAATAATATAATATCATTTATGTTAATTTTCAAAGCGCATCTTCTTCCTTCATCCTAAGTAAAGAACGAGAGATAGAAATTAATCTATGGTCTATCTCCAATGCTTCACAAGACTTGCATCCCTAGTATCAGTTTTTCTTCTGTTATCATCCTTATCTGCTAACTCTTATCACTTATCAGTAAATGACGTACAATTTCCTACAATTTGTATGTACTAGATATAAAAATGAGAATAGGTATAGGTAGAATAGAGATCAAATAGACACCATAAAAAAGAATCAGAGAACGACGAAAGACTCGACTCATTGTCAATTTTTATGATGTAGGCTAGTACATAAGTACAGTATATTCAGTATATACAGAAAAGTATATAGGTACAGTATACTATTTATACAGTATATTTAGTATATAAACATGCTTATGGTCGCAATCAAATCAAATTCATTTGCCATAAAGTTACATAACAATTTGACAAAATGCACATATATACACAAATACAAATACACATTTGAATATGACCTACATAAATTAATCAAGTCCTCCTGAGTATAATATTAAAATCGATTATGTGAGTAAAGTATGTATTAACTTTATGTGAGTGAAGTATTTATTTCAATTAATTATCAGAAATTAGCTGTAACCGGTTACAACGTTACAAGAATGGATAGGCCGTTAAGAATCAATTAATTAATTATTGAGAAATCAATTACTAATTTTATTTTACAATTTTGATTTTACCCTTATAAAACTAGGCAATTAAACTAATATTAAAACTGCAATGGACCATCAACTTGTTTTCTCCCCCTCAAATTAGGCCTAATGTTCTAGAAAGCCTCTCCTATAAAAATTAGAAGAATGTCCTACACAATAGAGGGCATCTTGTTATTGAAAAATCAATATTAATCAAGAAATCTGTCTTTTAGTGGAAAATATCTGTCGAATTTTTTATAACATTTTGCCATCAGTTAAATAACTCGATTAGAATTTCGATTAAAAAACAAACAGCTTTTACAATGCACATATTATTCAACTTCAGAATCACAATTATTTGATGAGAATATGGGTCATGACACCCATAAAAGAAATTTTATAGAACAACTTCGGATCAATAAAGATAAGCCTAATCAGAGAATTCGATTTGACAATTTGAATCCGTTTTTGACACATATTGAACTCATTTTATGTAGAACTTTGTTGCAAAATAATTCAACCCACTTGTGTAGTTTCAAATTCTCTACTCAATCAGATAATATTCAATCTATATTGACCGATAATTTTGTCAGATTAGAGAGATTTTGGTTAGGATATTGATTTAACGAGAATTATCATCCCTCGAAGTTATTGAGTGTGCCAATCTTTGATTGGAGAGATTACAGGGAGAGGTTAAGTAAGAGAAACGTGTATTAGAGCTAATATTAATAAGAGCACATTAGCCTCAGATGAAAAATATTATACATCACCACTAGACTAGACAATATTGTAAATTTGTTAACTTATAACTTGGATTGTTTCCTCGTTGCGGATTTGTAAAAATGAATCAATTCTTTGACTGATTCAATCATTCAATGAATCAGTCTATAAGTAATTTGAAAGCTTCTTGATTATTGAAATAGTTATTACTGAGCTTAAATCGGTCAAAAATTCAAATTAGAATCTTCTCAATAAATTTTTAAGAAACAGTTACGTTTCATTCTTAAGTCACTTCTGTAAATACAGATGCATGTCATCCAAGTTTCCCTAGTTCTCTAACTCAGGATAATGCAAACTGAATAAAGAACTACCGAAGTTGACAATCGTCATCTTTGAAAATCCTCAAGAAACGGATACTTTTCCAATTCATTTCATTTATTGACATACAATTTCCAAGAAAAACTTGAAAATGACTTTACTTCAATTGACCACTCAATCAGCAGAGCTTGATTCAGAATAATATTGATAGCTTTCTTTTAATTTACCTTATTCAACTTACTACTTGTATGAGTTGTGTTCATCAAAACAACTGCAGTATCAGTCACTGAGGCAGTGTCTCATTTTATCATTCAAATTGTTGATGGATATCAACTTATCGATCTGTCTTTAGAGAAAATTCGATAATTATTTTTAATTTCATATACTTCTCAGTGGCTCTTCGACGAGTGAATCAAGGTTAAAATATTATCGTCTTATCAGGAGAGAGACTAAGGTTAGAAAATTATGGCCCATAATTACTGCCACATCTACTTAGCTATGTAAAACCACGTCACAAGTATGAATATTTTATGAATACGGATTGGAATTTTCAGAACAATCGCATAATAATGTTCCAACTTTCTTCAATCGTAATTATCTTCAATTATCGTGAAAAATCCTAAATTAACAAGAGTACAGTATTACACTATTCAATGCAACCAATCGCGACGAATACTATTTTCAGATGTCTCCTTCAATTAAAATGAATGAACATGAATCTTGTTCGTATGACAGTTCCATTTCATTCTTATTAAAGCATAAGTCACTTCTGTAAATAAAGATGCATGTCATCTAAGTTTTCCTAGGTCTTTTTACTTGATTTTCTCTCAAGATTGGCTTTTATAATTCTTGAAAACAAATTCCATAAATAAGAGAAACCAAAGGTTTCATTGAGCTATCTCAAGTGATATTGTCGATGTTATTGGGAGGGACCCTCATTACCCACGCACAAGTAAAAACATTTGGCATCATTCGTAAAAAAATAGGGCTTGAGTGGTAGAAAAAAATGCTTTCTAGACTTAACTTCGCCTATTTTCATGAATTTTCCGGATGTGACAAGCAAAACCAGAGAAAATAGAAGTCATCTTTGTAGAAGTAATTCTTCTTCTTCTTCTCCTTCTATATTCTCTAAGCAAAACTGAATGGGCAAAGAATTCACATCCTAATTTTCCTTTTCGTTTACACCTTCACATATAATTTTAATATTATTTGGAAAAAAGTTTTATATTAATAGAATATAGATTGAAATTTCATATTGTGTAGTTTTCAAATAATCGACTTAAAATTTTTATAGATTCATAACAAGTTTGATTCAATGTGGTTGATGTGGATATCCATACTTCGTGTACTGCAGAGATTAATAGAATAAAACATAACTTCTTACGAGTCGTAGCTCAAAGCGCCAAGGATGAACATCATTGTTCGAAACGCGTCCGCGACTCAAATAGTGTAACTACTGTATAGCAAAAAGTTATCTTTTATTTTATTTTATTCAATGATTTCATATATATGTTATTGCCATCATACGAAGTGACAAAAAATCTAATTATGTTTGAAAGCTGCACACAATTGATTTCAAATTAATAATATCCTAGCAAAGACGATAGGAAACTATTAAGTATTCTAATTGTCTCTGATTCTCGTTAGGGTAAGCCCTAAGATTTGAAGGTAGCAATAATAATAGCGTATGACAAAGTTTGGGTAGGATAGACTAGTGACCAGAGATTAGACAAGAGATTTCAAATTCATAATATTCTAGTTAGGGTAAGCCCTAAGATTTGAAGGTAGCAATAATAATAGCATATGGCAAAGTTTGGGCAGGATAGACTAGTGACCAGAGATTTCAAATTCATAATATTCTAGTTAGGGTAAGGCCTAAGATTTGAAGGTAGCAATAATGATGGCGTATAGGAAAGTTTGGACAGGATAGACTAGGGACCAGGGATTGCAAATTGGTGATGTTCTAGTTAGGGTAAGCCCTAAGATTTGAAGGTAGGAATGATAATGGCGTATGGCATAGTTTGGGCAGGATAGACTAGTGACCAGAGATTTCAAATTCATAATATTCTAGTTAGGGTAAGCCCTAAGATTTGAAGGTAGCAATAATAATAGCGAAGGGCGAAGTTTGGGTAGGATAGACTAGTGATCAGAGATTTCAAATTCATAATATTCTAGTTGGGGTAAGGCCTAAGGTTTGAAGGTAGCAATAATAATAGCGTATGGCAAAGTTTGGGCAGGATAGACTAGTGACCAGAGATTTCAAATTCATAATATTCTAGTTAGGGTAAGCCCTAAGATTTGAAGGTAGCAATAATAATAGCGTATGGCATAGTTTGGGCAGGATAGACTAGTGACCAGAGATTTCAAATTCATAATATTCTAGTTAGGGTAAGGCCTAAGATTTGAAGGTAGCAATAATAATAGCGTATGGCAAAGTTTGGGCAGGATAGACTAGTGACCAGAGATTTCAAATTCATAATATTCTAGTTAGGGTAAGGCCTAAGATTTGAAGGTAGCAATAATAATAGCGTATGGCAAAGTTTGGGCAGGATAGACTAGTGACCAGAGATTTGACCTAGTACGAGTTTGCGAGGAGTGTTATCCGTCATTCATGATTTGGACAAGACAGACATTTGGCTTACACAGCCGAAATAATCATGATTCGTGTGGTTTTGATTGTGCCATCCGTGACAACGCCATAATTAATACACACGACAGCTCAACCACATTGGGCGACAGGTTTAGGACGCGGGTTTAGGTTGCAGGCGAAAATTTGACGATGCAATGGTCAGTTGTAGGCAATGTCATACATGTAAACTGCGGGGAGAGATCTTGCATGTTGTCGGAATGGTTGTCATACGTGTAAACTGCGGAGAGAGATCTTCCATTACTGTTATCAGAATGGTTGCACTGTTGCTTACACTGACAGTTCCGCATGGAGAAAAATTTGTTTCCTGAAAGCGGATTGACTATTCAGGTTCAGGAAGTGCTGAAGAACAATATTATCTCGATAATTTTCCTCCCTCTTGACGGAATTTTCATTGAAAATGCTTTTGAGATTGTTATTAGCGTATGGCTTTGATCGGCGGGGAGACCCGTAGGTAGTTCCACCTCGCCTTATAAACCAATTTTCCCTTGATGGTGAACATGAAGGTTATGATTCGAGATAAGGAAGTACTAAAGAGCAATATATCCCTATATATTGTTATATATATATATATATATATATATATATATATATATATATATATATATATATATATATATATATATAGTATATAAGAATAATATTATACCTCCAGTTCCAGTAGCCTATAGTAAAACGGCGAGGTGGAACCTACCCGCAAGGGTCTCCCCACCGATAAAAAGCCATACGATAAAAAAATAGTAAAACGTACTTTTAGATAAACGCTGGAGATTCTTTTTTGTATAACAAAAGTAACACTTTTAATTCTTGAATACTTTAATATACTATAATACTTTACTATATTGAAAAATCAAATATTGAAGAATACTTCTTAATTATTTGGTACTCTATAATTACAAACCTGAGTAATCGCATCTCATTTTTCAAACTAAACGTTTTATTTTCATAAAAAGTACATCACATAAGTCTTTATATAAGATTTTAACGGCTGTTTTTATTTCGATAATAATTCACATACTTCTAATTCCTTCAATGTTCATGCACCAATTTGTTCCATATATGACTGAGAACTCCAGAGCACTCCATAATTTATGTGTTCCATGCTCTCTTTTCTAAACACTAGCTTTCCCGTTTGTGACTCTAGCTGTCAAATTAGAATAGAATAGAATGACTTCTTTATTTTACTGATGTGGCGAAGTTTGGACAATGATGTCCACTCTACTACTTAACCACGAATTAAGGAGCTTTTATCAAATTTCAAGGTTTCTCAATACTTTTCTATTTATAATTTATAAACTAAATGGTATTTCTTCATAAATAGATGGGATAGTGGACCAAATATGAAAATTCTATTCCAAAAGAAACGAAAAGAATAAAAATAAAAGAGAAATAAAGAAAGCTCAAAAGAATGGAGCTTTTCCGATATGGAAAGTAAAGTTGACGCTAGCTGAGAGAGTTTGTAAATTACTGAGAAATTTTAATGTGTTATCTCTATGATCGTCAAACTTTTTATAATTGAATCTTAATATTGAGTACTTCGAGTCCTGATTTCAGTTTTTTAGATTATTATGATGACATAACTGTGATTGTTATAGAAAGCGCAAGTGGGAATAATATTGTCCAACATTGATAATGTTGCATGTCAGAAATGTTGATATGTAAGCCGGTGCCTTTGAATCTTATTCTGGATCTCACCTCTAACCTTTTTTGATTCGCTGACCAGTGACTGACAACTTCTCCCTATCAATTAAGATCTACTGTTACGATGATTGCTAAAGATTTGGAGGAAGTTAATCTAGAACTCAAGTGCTAAGACAGCTTTCCTACACGCCAATGAATGACGTGTTATTCCGAATTATCTTCAGCCTGTTAAAAAGCAATTTGACAGCATTTATAAGTTCAATTGCTGCCAAAATTTGAAAGCTAACGATTCTATTGATAATAATATAACGCATAAGATTGATTGTGGTTAGTCGCTTTGTTTAGCAATCATCGAATTAATAATGTGTTATTATTAGAGCCCGGATGTTCAGGCATTTATAATACTTGAAATAGGCAGGCAAAAAGGCACTATAAAACACAATAATAGGCGCTTTAGAATCGTAAAAAGGCATAGTGTATTCCTATACAGTTTTGGTAAAATAATACAAGAAAATTGAAGAACTTATATTCTACAGGTTGCACGTGATTAATATGTGTCTCTTGAAGTTTTTTGACTCTGAATATTGTTTTCTTTCTGAAAGATCATAGACTTATTCTCATGTACACATTCTTATACGCACGATCGATTTTCTTTTTCCAGTCATCTAATACTTTTTTTAATATTTCAAATTAAAAAATTGTTAATCATATTGGCAAAACATATAAAATAGGATTTAATAAGCTATTGATATTGAAATAGGCACTAACACCCGAAAAAGGCAGAATAGGCAAAATTAAGGCATTTTGCCTAACATCCGGGCTCTAGTTATTATGCTACAAACATGAACTTTTCGGGATAAAGATAATGCAGAATTTATTTCTCAACCATATTTTCCTCACAATATGAATCTTTGTTACAATAAAAAAATTATGTTGAAATATAATGTATTAGTATTTTATTTCCGACTTAATAACGACTAGCTGAACTCAAGCTTCTCAAAAAAAAATTAAGGTTAAAGAAATAAAAGTTGAATTCATTCTCATAACCAAACCAATATAAATGAATCACATTTTGTAAAGAAAGAAAACTTGGTCTCGAGTAAAAGTCTTTTCTATTTTTAACAGTTTGATTGTTCGGTCTCGAAAGTTTTATTTCCACTCTATGTTGCATTCAGACTTATAGAATGAGCTATTCAGACGCATGCATTCATGGAAAATATTATACTCAATGCAAGATATCCATTGTAAGGTCTTTACAGCCCAATGTGGATTTTAGTGCAGAAAATGAAAATAGAACATGTTCTTGTGGGTTAAAAGAGAGATTGGACAGCTTTACAATGTGAATTCCATCTCTAACCTTATACAAATGTCAAAAGTAGGCAGCATACGTCACTCGAAACAATGTAATTGCATTGATACGTAGGCAAATGCAATCTGTATCAAGTTAGATTCGGTAAACTTGACGAGCTTAGAGGGTGTTCAACATTTATTCTGTTCAAACTCGATAAGCCAACCGATTCGGATCGCTAGTATGATAAACTTATTAGGGTGTTGTGTTTGCCAAAAGACTGTAACAAAGCTGAGGGAGCACATGAACCAAATGGATAGAGCATAATATTGAAGCGACCTTTCTCTCGTCTCAATCGATTCAAATCAATCTGGGGTAGTTTTGAAAAGACGACGTTGAGGTCGTCAATAAGCTAGAAGAAACTCACGAGATGGAATTATTTAATTTCATTCACTTTAATCAATTTACATACCATTTCCAAAAAAAAAAAACAATACAAAATATGGATGAAATACAAAAAGGAAACGGTAGTTAGGTAGCCTCTTGTAAAATCGTGTTGAGGCACAATAAAAATTATATGTAATTATGCAATATTATGAAATAGATGCAGTTCACATAAAATTGATAAGACTTCTTAATGGTTTTATAACTCTAAGCAAAGCCATTTATTTGATTTTACAATCATAATTTATTGAAGATGATTACAGGATGAAACAACCTTCAATTTTAAATACCATTTTTTGTTTATAAAATCACTGACTTCACAGGGACTTTGTTCAGCCCGATTATTGGTTCGATTCCTATCCCGCCTGGCATTTATTGTATCATACCTCACCTTATTGGCCAGGTACAAGACCAACGAAAAACACACACTCACACACACACACAGGACAGGACATGGTCTGTAGAAGTGTACTATGCTGTTCTGCCTAGAATACTTAAGAAACCACGTTTAGCTAAACAAAATCAAAATATTATTACTACATTTTAATAGTTCATTACTTCACTGATTCAAATTTTAGCAAGTATTCGTCCTTCTATAATTAGAGAGCTTATTTACTCCTAAGACTCCTAACTTGATACTTTTAAGAAGATTTTTGTTTTTCATCATAACTAAGCACTGATAAATATTCCAATCAGAACCACATTTGAGGACTTCATGAAAAGGAATCTCGAATAGAACAGTAGGATAGTAATGACTGGTCCAAAGTCAACTTCTCATAATGTGAGAAGTTTTTATCCTTTTTTTGCTTAGTAATGGGAATGAAGAGTAGCTCAACCATCCAAAAAAGATAATCCCTTCATATCAGGTACAATAAAACTTTCCGTTTCTCATCCCTCTGACTATATGACTGCATGCTAAACACAAAAGCATGTCGTAAACCTCATTATTACAGTGAAATGATATTTACTCAGAAATATTAATGAAAAAATGCCTTTGAGTGATGTGGAATTGAACAATTTTCCTTATTTGCTTTTGGTCTCAATACGATGTGAATGGAAACTTTGAAAAGAGTAGAGAGTTCAGACAATACATTTTAACAATCTTGTTTCATAGTCAAGAAAATCTCCTGCTCTCATCAGAAAATTCATCATCCTTTTCAATGTAACCGACTGGAAAAATTTCCAGAAGTATTTCAGAAGAGATATTTTTCCTGCTTTTACAGATCGAAATCTGAAGTGGATTTGTGGTAACAGATGAAAAATGATAGAATATATATTCATGAACGTTCTAAGGGAAGTTATCATGGGCGGATTTAAGAGGAGGGGGGCTTGGGGGCTAAGCCCCCAAATTATTTAAGCTATTGTAGCAAATATTATAAATGTAGTTATATAATAGTTTGTAGCAAAAAATTTATGTCAGTAGCCCCCCCTAGGAAATATCCTCCAACTCCGCCCATGGAAGTTATTTATTATGATCGATTATTCAGCTGAATATGATTTGAGAAGTAATTATAAATATTCATAAAAAACACCTTAATATCACAAGAATAAATGAGAAAATCAATCGATTATCAAAAAACAAACGAAGAATAAATTGTAATACTGTATTTTTTATGAACGATATTAGTAGTAATCAGTATGACCTAATCAGTATTCAAAACCGATAAATAAATATGACTGAGAACTAAAACGTCGAATATGGTAGCTAACCATTTTGCAATGAAATTCAAGTTCATTGTTTTAATTCATGCTCTTGTTTCCCGAAGCTGGGAGCTGCGATTCCAGAATCATGGGAAATTCCCATTCCATTTAATCATGAGAATTTTATTACTCGCGAACGAGCTCGTTTGATATTGAAACAAGAATAATAATTATGTTGCAGTTGAACACTTATAAGCGGTTATTTAACTGAGAGTGTTTGAGTGCTGGCCAAATAGAAAGCCAACTATCTAGATTCATTTGTTTCTGGCGTTGTTGACCATTGATAACATGTTGTGACAGCGTATAATTCACGCTCACATTACTTATCAACAAGTTTGTCGGATTCTGCACTGAATGCTGGCTGATAAAGAGAGAATAAATAGTGAAATAGCGACTTTTGGAAAAGTTTCTAATCTGCTTACCTCTCTGCTAGTAGCGTCTGTATCAATTATCCTCATCTCATTCTCCGGGGAAATTAAATGTTTCCAGGTTTATGAACGTAATAAGAGCATCTTCAAGTGTGTAGAGAAAGAATGTTGTGTTTCTAAATAGTTCTCCTATTTGCAGGAGCCGTTCGATTCGGAAGCTAAGTATCTAAAAACAGGTGTTTGAAAAATTCTGGTATTGAAATACAGGTTTACTGTAATCGAATGATTTCTTACTACTCATAGAATTGCTTCGTGAATAATGTAGTTACAAATTCTCCTTTGCGAACTACTAAACATGTCAGCTCTCTAACCGGATCTGTTGTACCGCATCTACGCATCTAAAGTTTTTCCCTCAAGCTCAAATTGTCGGAAATTATCATCATCAACTGTGATTAAATATATGGATAAACGATAAAATATAGATATGGAGGCGAAGGCTTAAAAGAGAATCTGAGTTGCATTCGTGATAATTGTTTGACTGATTTAATATTGCCTCAAGTTATTTTTATAAGTGGGGCCTCTTGTTTAAGTATACCTGTAATCGTTGTTTCCATAGTGTTTGATCTATGAAAATTGGGCTTCTTAGAAGGTTTTGCCATTTCAATTGAATTCATTCATTATCAATATGCCATTCATAACATTAACATAAATTAAATCGAATCATATTATGAGTCATAATTTGAATCATAATCATGAAGTCTGTATTACTGTATTCACAAAGAATAATAATATTGCATTCGATAATAATAATGTATATTCACATGAAACATTATGGAAATGTATTTTCATACCTATTAAAATTCAAATTCTTCCATACTCTTTTATTCATAACTTATTAACCATAACCTCTGTCTTACTTCACAGTCATTGATAAACTAAAATTTTGTCAAATTCACGCCAGTTTTTTTACGGCGAGAGATAGTGACACTTTATTGTGAGAATCGATAATTTATTAGCACAGTAAGGGTCTCCCCACCAATAAAAGCCATACGATAAAAAAAATTAACACAGTGTCAATAATTCTAGCGAGAGCTGTTTAGGGTGCGTTCATGTAAGAGTTGTGATAAGCGATACCAGCTGTGATACTAGCAGCGAGTAGATAATTTTGACGTGCTTTCTAATAAGCCTGTTTATGTCGTAGCTGCGATGTTAATTGCATTTGAGCAATCGAACATCGATGAAAGCATTGCTAGTATCACAGCTGGGATCGCTTATCACAGATCCGACATGAACGCACCCTTAGAGCTGGAGTTTTACTGCTCTGCTTACCCGAATCTTCCGTTAATCTGCTCTCTACTCTAGAATGGAGTATTAATCTGAACTGAAATCTAGATTTTTTTGATTAGCTAGAAGATTACTATTCAGTAATGCCGATTTACTACTCCAGAGTTACAGTTAATCTGCTCTATTTTTCAGAGTCCTCAGTGTTCATCTGCTATGAACTTAACATTTTTGTGATGTGTATGGAATAGATAAATAGTTATGAGATATGAGATAGATGTAATGTCTGCATACTATCTCTCGCCGTAAAAAAACTGGCGTGAATTTGACAAAATTTTAGTTTATCAATGACTGTGGAGTTGAACAGGGGGTTATGGTTAATAAGTTATGAATAAAAGTGTATGGAATACAATTTCTACAATTTGACATTGTGATAGACTTGAAATTAGTGAATGAAAGAGCTCAGATTAAAAGAGATTCTACCGAGACAAGTTGTGAAGCAATAAAGTAGTTCTTACAATTGAAATCTCAAATAATTCAATCACTCCAATGTCGCCCTAGTTCTTGTGATTTGGAGGGAAGTTCAGTTGGGTTCAAATGCAAGCTTGTTTTAAGATATCCCAATTCACGCCATGCTGATTATCTCAGCTTGACTCAAATTCCATCTACAATTTCCATCGAAGTGGCATTTTCGACTGCGCTTCTAGTTTTACTATACTAATTGAATCAGTCGATTGTAATTCAATAGGCCTCTGTTAACTAATCGAACGGCTCTCTGCCTCAATGCTTGAAGAGGCGAATGCTGTTTTAATGTGTAACATAATAGGCGATACGCTTTCATGATTCATGAAGTACGATTCCCGTACTTCTGCATCCTATTGATTACTTTACCAGCTCACCTGATTTGAAGTGAAGAAATTGAAACTATGATCCCCATTGAGTTACGTTGAATGATATCATATGATATTGTCAACATCCCTTAGCGCAGGCTAAGGGATGCCTGCGCTAAATATTATATTTGCCAGCACATTATATTTTCCAGGTATTTTATGTAAATACAGTATTCATTGTTATAGCTTTTGAATAATTTTGTAGACATGTAGAGTCGAATCTTTGCAACATGTCTACACGACATAAATAATAATATTATTCCATATCAGTGTTTTTATAAAATGCTGCTTATAAAGTTGAGATTTTCTGTTGTGTGGATTTCTGAAATTAGATCCATAAATTGTTGCAATTCATCTAAAGATTTTAATTCCTGTTGGTACAGCAATAATTATAGTTGCTCATTTTTAAAAATTTATTAATGATTTTCATTTATCAATTCCATTCAATCTAGTAAAGTTAACTTGTTAACTCCGGTTTCTCCAACGACGATTAAACCAATTTTTGGATTAATCATATGTTTTAAAACATATGAAAAAATAAAACTTGGTATAATCGTCGTTGGAGCAACCGGCCCTAAACCGCATACATTAATTAAAAAAACGACTTGGAGATTGCAAGTCGTCATCATGTTATCCAAATTGATGTAGACCAGATTTATATTGTTAAGAATTTAGGCCAGTTTCCGTCAAAGGTTAAATGTATCAAGTAAGGCTAATATATTAATGTATTTCTAAATGCATTCCGAAATGGACATTATTTAGTTTGTAATTTTAAGTTTCTGTACAATATAACTGTTTTATAGTTAATATTGAATTGTTCATGGTAGTTTTAAAAACATCCGGCATCTCGTGAATGACATTGTATAAATATAAAATATAAATTATCTAAACAGTAGGATATCCTCTTCTAATCAATTCCTCTAATATTATCCTTATAATATCAATGCAGCAACTTGATACCATATCAGTTAAATGCCACATGATCAATGCTACATCCTTATAATAATACTGCAATGATTCAATCAGATTGCAACGCCCTCATCTTAATTGCAATAATGTTACAGCCCAGCAACTTAATCTGGTGATTAATGAAGTGGGTTCGATTTTTGTTCATTTTTTACATCTCTGTGTTATTGATTATCTAATTTAAAAATAATAAAAAGTGCTAATTTGTCCTCGTAATACACAACAAAGAATGAGTTAGTGACAACAGATTTTAGTTACAATCTGAGTCTGAAAATATTACTGGGGATCAATCAGAAACGTTAATTTTCTCAATATAGGTCATTCATTGCCTGAAATTCATCTATAATTAATCTATTTTCATTTTTCATCTATTAGAAAGTTCTGGTGGAGAAATACTACTAAAACTCTGGAAGGAATGGAATAATGAAGTTTGATTGTTTTTTGCAGAAAATTGTTGAAATTGATCAATGAGTGTCTAATTAATCAGTAACGATTTGGAAGAATCAGTAAATGAGTAAATAACGATTTTCAGTAAATGAGATCCAGTTATTGTTCTTAATAATTGAAAATGTTGTACCTGTTTAATTATCAATAAGCTTAAAAGATTGATCCGCTCCACTCTTGTAGAATCGAAGGAAAACACGTTCTTTTAAAGCTCCTGCGGGCCAAACTCATTTCATTCATTAAACACAAGAACTATCATGTCAAGGCGAATTAAAATTATTAAAATCAGGTTTGAACCGGATTTAAATAGTATCAACAACCAAAAGCAACAGATTTATTCAAAAGAAAATTGATTTCCCAATCACGTCACAAAAGTGAGCTGATTTTTCAGGAAACCCGAATGAAATAAATAGATTTTCCTCTTGTTATCGTACAAATTGTTGTGTGAATTGCACCCAATTATAGATCTAATCTTTAATTGAGTAGGCTAGTGTTATTTGGAGTGTCATTTTTTTGAGTTTATATTTCTGGCTATCAATAGGCTATACATGGTTGCAATTGCAAGAAAAAACAGTTTCATTGCTAAATAATTAGATTTTTAAATTTGAAATGGCGCCAATAGGACATCTGTATTGGAGTTTTTCGTGCTTATTAGTTGGAACGGGAAATGCCACAATGCGTTATCAGCCTATAACAGTTTAACTATCTTCACCTCTTCACGGATCATTACTGAATGATTATGACTAATTGGAAAATTTATTGCCATACAAAAACTTTCGATCACTATCATTATCATGTGTTGTATAAACATAGGAACCGGGCCATTTTTTCAAATGCAATAATTATATTAATAATTATCGTATGAAAAAACATGTGAAATATCATAGTGTTATCACATTTCACATAATCAGACTGAACGATTGAATTTGTTATAATTTCGATTGATAAGAACGTTTTTATAGAAATTGTAATGTTTCATAATTAGATACGGGTGATTGAGACTTTGGTAATAGTTTAATAGTTGATAAATGTGACATGATTTTGGTTTTTCCTGATTTAATTTTATTTATGTATCTTATCAAGTTGTAAGGCGACAGGCGTGTATGACTCGTGGTGAACCTTTTAAGTTGGAAAATTCAAACTCCTGATTTGAATAAATGCATAATTTTTTAGTTGTTTTTTATTAAACAAAGTTCTTGGTCAGATAATAGAATGTAATAAATAACTTACGTAAGAGAGAACGACATGAAAATAGCTCTAAAAACTATCAATACAAAATTCAGAACAGGAAATAGAAGGGTATGAGCCTGTATTGAGATATATTACAAATTACATAATCTATGATTACATTTCACTTAAATCAAGACAATTTCATATTAAAGTATATTGTCTTTTATATTTTGAATGTACAAAAAATAATCAATAGAATAATGAACTGTATTTATCCTTGCTCAATAATGTAGATAAATAATGGAATATGAATTTACAGTATTTGAAAATTAATAGAACGTGGTACTCCTTGCATTTGCACTGGATAAGTTTCCAGGAAGGGTAGTCACATTTAGATTGACTTAAAAATATTAGTGTGCCTTCCCTTGTACAGCAATAAATAAACAACTTGAAATATATATTACTACTGTTATTAGAAAATTTAACATTTTTGTTCAATTCTAGAACAATTTTCCATTTGTCGCAATTATTATAGTAACAAGAGTGTGTAAAAAAGGATCACGATACACGTCCTCTACGCCAAGATATCTAGTTTACTAATTGGAGAATTACGATTTTTTGTGTAATCTTGGAGAGATTTTTCTTTTTTCAAATTTCTTATATAAGTTAAAAGAAGAATTTCTTGTATAAAGAAGGATCATCACGTCACAGTTTCTTAGATACACTTCATGATTGAACAGGGTAACATGAATCTGCTCTCATCTCGAAAATATTGCAAATTCCGTCCAAAAACTGGAGTTTCCGCGTGAACCCATTTCTCCTGTGTCGTCGGGCCCAATGCTATTGTTAGTCTACTAGAACATGAATGAGCTGTCAGTTATTGCTTTTGCTAGCAATAAAAACTGGCGCTATCCCCATTCACTAACAAAAACCGTGAACAATAGTGGCAATGTCTGTGATTAGCAAAAAGGTATTAAGTGAAAAGTTGCATCTTTACAAGAGCTTATCGCTTTTAGAGGCAAAGGTAGCCAAACTTTTATCTTTTTACAGTTACTTGAATGAAAGGTAGACTTGGCAAGGTCGTTGTGAGGCAGACTGGTTAGCCACACCTCCTGACTCACCAACGCACAAGATCGCGTGTCCGCACTCACACACTGAAATACACGCACGTGAAATGTTTACGAATGATTTCTCAGGACCGGCTTGTCTAGTTCTAATCTGGTATGTAATTATAGTACACTTGAATCCATTGATGGATTTTTTCTCATCATTTAATCACTTGGACAATAATTTCTTTTTACTTTCCATTACAGCACTATAATAGACCAGTTTACCATTCATAGTCTGGTAGCTAGTTTTGTGCTCGTTAAGCCACGAGTCCTTAGTTTTGCTCGTGGATTTGCAATGCATTTGGATTTTTCTCAAACTGCATTTGCTATGTTTTGAGTTTACCGGGTGGTTTGAAATACTATAGGTCGAGTAGGTTGCAAGTTAGTCGAGAATTTAACCCACGTACAATGACGCCAACTAACAGAGAAAACTATGGAGAATCATTGCATTGGCGAACGGAGCCAATGCAAAGATTTCTCCCCATCTTGTGCTCCGTTAGATGAAGTCGTATTTCATCGTTTAAATGTTTTCAGCCTTCGTGCAACCGACTCTATAAGTATAACCACCGAATTCAAGACCATTCTCAACTCAAAAGTTTCAAAAGACTACTATCGAATCTATTATGGACATTGTTAGATTGAAAATAATGACATTATACGCCATTGGAATAAATATGGCATTGTTTTAATTGAATTAGTATTGAAAGACATCAAGTACTTGAACTTATTTTGCCATTTTATGTTGAAAAACGTTGATCAGTTTAAAAAGACGGCCACTATCTGAATTCAGCATAGAATTGAATTGACATTGTGGAAAGTCATTGACCCGGATCGAATGGGAAAAATTTAAAATGTACAATTTTTAAAACCATTTTTATTTGTTCTCAACCCTGGGTATTTTTAACATACTCCGCAATTCAGTCTTCAAGAATAGCGCTAATAATTAGGCCTAAATACGAGCTGCATTCGTGTTTCTTAAAAAAAATATTAAGAACTTTTGAATCACTACCGTATAGTTGTCCATCAAGTGTAGTCTTTTTCCATGAAGGAACTTCTCATAAAATTTTAAGATTTCAAAGTATAAGTTCATCGCTTGTATTGGATATTATAATTAATTATAATTTGTAGATTAGAAATAAAATGGTTGATTTTGTTTCGAAGCTTTGACATTATTCTTGTTGATATCTCCATTGATCCGCAATGATAATTTTCATTGGCATGCAAATTTTCATTAGGTGTCTAATCATTGTGGAAGACTTGAGCGCCCATAAAACGTATCTAATGTAATTGTAACGGAAGTTAGTTGTAATTAGACTCTAATTAGATTATAAACTAGAGAGGTTTTTTTTTATTTATTATTCTCCAATTGACCTCTTCCACTTTGTTTTTACCGGCAGACTGTTATGGTTTCTAAACAGAATTAGGTGAAATGGAAATGTTTTTGAGATTAATTTGTTTATCACCCAGGTTGTATAACGAACGAAAAGAAATCTTTAGAGCATGACTAATGCTCGATAACCACTCATCTGAGATGCTGTACTTGGTTCTGATTTATCTCATAGAGAGCATAGAGAATTATTTGTCCTCCAATTCACAACTTTGCGGGGATAACACTGAAATAAAAATGTCACATGTTTTTGTTTTCGATTTTATGGTCCAATTTTCTTTTTTATTGTCCATGATTTTTCACACTTTAGCAAGCAATAAATCAACCAGAAGTTCTCAGTTAAATTTTCCTCATTGTATTGAGAGCTGCTCTTCAAGCCTGATTATTTGAATGACGCTTGAGTTTATAACATAATAAGAATGTTTCCCCAT
This sequence comes from Laodelphax striatellus, assembly GCA_017141395.1. Taxonomy (NCBI): domain Eukaryota; kingdom Metazoa; phylum Arthropoda; class Insecta; order Hemiptera; family Delphacidae; genus Laodelphax; species Laodelphax striatellus. Next base: position 15,341,753 of record CM029544.1, on the reverse strand, counting down.
ACAAATTATTTATGAATAGTAAGTTGTGGGCCATTAATTTATTCTTCATCTCATTAACGGTATTGTTGGACTTTTACTGCTGTGTCATGATTTTTTATCACGTATCTCAATTCTTGCTCATCAATTTCAATAATTGAGTAAACATGTAATTACTGTATCTTGTGACTTTATTACTCAGATGTCTTTGACAATGAAAAGTTAATTATTTCATATTTATCTCATCTGTTGAACTAATACAATAATTTGGAAAAAGAACAGGCTTGGATTTAGTCACATAAAAGTCCAAATATTGAGGTTATGTTCAAATTAATGTTTCTATCAAAGATTTGCACTCCAAAAGAATAACCCGCAAGTCATTCTGATTACATTAGTAGGTTTTTTGAAAAATAATTTTCTTTCCTTTTTGACTAATTTAATACATCAATGAATGGAAGAACTTCTTTTGGATGGCCTTCCCCTTTCTTGAAAGAAACTGGCATTCTCACTTATAATTTATTATGATATCTAAAATTACCTGTCTACTAATCAGCTCAACGTTGAGCTTATTATAAGCTCATCTGAACTGAACTCATCTAGAATATTCTAATCATTTCTGTTTATTGATCAATAAGACCTAATATTCCCCTCCTTTATACTACTTTTGATTATAACAAGCCTTCAGCCCAGAGAGACTGAAATGAGATACTCAGATTTTTCTTCAAAATCGTGTAAGATATCCCTTTTCCATCTTTCAAACTGTAATATTCTTCTTGAGTTTTTTAAAGAAAATTGAGATTTTTTTTAAATTCTTTGATTGATTGATCCACCTCCCTACTCTAACATTATAGAAATATTTCAGGATTTTCAAATTTTCCCAAAGAAAATATGCATGAACCTATGTGACCAATTATAACTATATTCTTATAACTAACTAATAACTGTAACTCAACTGTATTCTAGTGGTTTATACGAGAACAAGTAAAAAATACTTTGATGCGTTGAACTATAATAGATTACAACACATATGTACTAGAACTGGAGCTGATTCCTTTTTTATGGCTACCGTTCTTTAAATCATAAAATTTCAATTTTTATTGTGTACCTGCTGAAAATTGTTAAGAGAAGTTTTCATTTTTGAAGTTTCACATTGATTAAATAGCTTAAGAGTCTAGTCTTTCACTACGGGTCACATAATACAGGTCAAATCATACCAAAAGTAGATGTAAAAAGAAAGCAGAGTCCTAGTTTTATGAGTGTGGAAAATACGGACTTTATCATCTGATATAATAGCTTGTAAGGTTCTTAATTAGAGACTAGTTTCTAATAAAAATCCAATAAAAGAAACAATGGGCTCATATGTATGGAATATTTCTCATGCGTTGTGGACTGCTAATCTTAACTAGATCTGAAAAGAGAAATTGTTACGAGACTTCGTCATGGAATCACTGCGAACACTTTACAGTTATTTCGCACGTTTGTTTTAATTGCAAGTACTTTTTAGCAAATTGATAAAGCAAAAGTCGATATTTCTATGTTACACTATCTACTCATGTGAAAGTGAGAACTTTATTTGTACATCCATCTAAAGTTGAATATTGATCTCATCTAGTTCCCTTTATTCTAATTTTATAACTTTCCAAAATGTTCCCAGCAAACAATAGTTCTATTCACTTAATCTTAGCTCTTGATTCAGTCTGTTTTATAAAACTGAAGAATCGAGCACACATTATCCCATTTTTTAATGTGGGAGAATTTTTTATTCATATTTGAATTGCGTTTCTATGATTTAGATAACATGATTGAAAAACTTATTGTTCATAATCTTCACTGTAATTTGTCTTTTATTCAAGACAGGTAATATTTAATGAAGTGATGCTAATTATTTTTGTTAGATACACATTGAACTCCACGTATGGTATGAAGGTATTAAATGCAATTATTGAAAACAATAATTAATTATCATAATTAATAAAGTTGATTATATTGATAGCAATTTCCAAAACACCACTCTTTCCAAGGCTACTGAACGCTGTCAGTAGCGTAATAATATTGAAAAAATAATTTTCAATTTCTCGTTGATTTAATTATTTCAACTGTGCAATGAAACTGAATGGAAAATAAATTATTTTTTGACCCAATTAGTAATCACATATGAAATATAAATAGTTCATTATCACCACAGGGTCTCCACACCGATAAAAAGCCATACGATAAAAAAACAGTAACCTGTTTCTTATTACAGTAATATTCATTCAATTTGGCTGATGGCATTAGATAGATAGATAGATTTATTTTTTTTACCATCGGACTCCACGGTCAAGAAATATTATCTCTCTATCTATAATATCAAAAATTATCTCTATCCTAAAAGCAGTCGTTAAAAGTCACGTCAGAGACCCTGAATTGATCAGGAGTGACCTGAAAACTCTGACACCAGACCTGAGCCAGCCAGGTTACACGGAATTATTATTATTATCTATCTATTCATCTATATATCAATAAGTCCTACCACATATAATTCATATATCAAAAAGAATATATATTTCATTTATCAAAAGAGTTAAACTGGTCTAACTCTTCCGCTTTTATTATCTCTTCTAAAATTGCTTTAGTTTTAAGTGACGTTCATTGGAATAACCATCATAATATAGAAATTAAGACGATATTTATGCTGTAATCTACATGAATAAAGTAAATAATCTAATCATCGTGAAAAACAATGTTTACCATGATTTTTCATTAAAATTTCATAGAGACGTCTCCACTTTTCCACTTGGTTTTCTGTCGAAAATCGATATATTAAAAATATTCTTAAACTATCGATTCCCTCCTACCAGAGGAGGCAAGAGAACTGGACTTCAAGGCCCTGAGTAAATTCTGCTCTGGCCTTGGATTATGGAACATGGCATAAGCCAAAGAGGGGATGCCACAAAAGATCGAATAGCGGTCGCGGTGGCTAAGGGTTTCAAAGCCCAACCCAATTAAAAAAAACAAAAAACTATCGATTGTTACATTTTAGTGTAATAAATGCATGTAAAACTAACTTCGAAGTGGAAACGTTTACACTCTCCATCTGATCTGCTAGAATCGATAAATTAGGCTAACATTATTGTGATAGATTTACAATATTGTTTAACTATCGATTGTTACATTATAGTGTAATCAATGCATGTGAAACTAAGTTTTACCTTCGAATTTTATGGAAACGTTTCCGCTCTCCATCTGATCTGCTGTATAGAATCGATAAATTAACATTATTGTTAAACTATCTATTGTTAGATTAGAGAGTAATTATCAATGCTTCATGGACCACCCAATGTCCATGAACCTGTCAGACTTTATTATAATCCACAATGCACCTAAACAAATCATGTGACTCGATTTTGATCTTGTCAACCGCCTTGAGTAAATCGGCATTACATACTAAACAGACAGACACAGTTGTGGTTAACAATCGATTTTCGTAGCTTTGAATAGTTAATTGAATTTAACAGTCAGCTGTGCTTCTGTGCCGTTGACCAGCGGGACAATCGCCGCGTTTTTCCGCATCAGTTTTCCGTTTTTCCGTTACTAGTTTTCTCACACGACTCTCCCGTCACCGATACGCCGATTTTTGGCGCGTTCGGTTTCTCCTCTGTCACGTAATCTGCGTGCAGTTAGCGAATTTACATGCTTTTCAGAAAGCTTCACTAACGCCGAAATAGGCTCTCTCGATTACCTGGTCACTTCTGGTGATATTTGTTCAATGTTTGATGTGATAGTACCTGCGCACAGGATTTTTCCTTGCAGGTAAATAGATTTGTAATATTTGAACATTCGTTTTGCGATTATTATGTGAAAATCTGAATAAAAGTTATTTGATTTTGATTTGATAGTGTTGATGATTGTTGAATACTACGTATACACAAAATGATGCATTTGATCAACAATCACTTCAGCATAAGTTGAAAATTTGATTCTAATTAGATTTCGTAATGATCAAAGGAATCAAAAGGATCAAATGCATACGATTGTGCATGCTTCTAGGAAAGCTCCACTACCAACGCCAAAATAGGCTCACTCGACTAACAATCAAGTTGAAAACGGTTCCTACACTGAAGGGTGCAATCTATCAACAACTTTAGTGCGTTAGACTCAACTGAATCTAGTTGGCTTCAGTCACTCCAGTGTTGAAAATCACTTCACCATTAGTAGGAAATTTGATTGTAATTGGATCAGAATCAAGATTGATTCGAATAATAAGAGAATCGTGATGATTAGGATCATCATATTAGAATTTATTAAAATGGTCTTACGAAACACTAACTCGTATACGTTAGGATAACTACTAACGCTTGCACTTGAAAAATATAAGATTTTTATCTATCAGAGAATAAAATATCCTCTAGCTTCACTAAATTATTTCGATCTTCAGTAGATAGATAAATATGCCTCGTAATCATTACGATAGACAATAAGACAATCAATTGTAATAGAAATTTCGATTTCTGTAGACATTAGCAGATGTGAAATATCAATTTTTAGACATAATCTAACAACAGATTATTAATCTACAACTAAACGGGAATTAGCTCTATTATTTTAGGCTGTAGAATTGCCTCTCTGTATATTTATGCTGTATAAATATTAATTAAATTTAATATATATTCAAATGAATTTGTCATTTTACAAAAATATTAGTTATGAAGATGTAACAAAATAGTAGGAAGTAGCAGATGAAAACCAAAAAGATGATCTAGCAAATTCTTATTTCAAATCAGTATTTATATATCAAACTGAATACATAGTTGACAGTTATTTCTCCATCTTCATCTATGACTAAATTATTTTTTACCTTTTATTTTCACGTTTCTATTTTTTCAACGTTAGAATCTGTTTCTAAACATCTCTTGAAGTAATACTTATGAAAAATAATGCAAATGTATCTACTTTTGATATCGAATTCTGATTCTTGAGAGATTTTGATAAATCAACCTTTCAACAACCATGAGTTTTCGTATTTACGTATTAAGTTTTCGTATTCTGTGTATTTTAGGTTCGACTTTCGCCCAGATCTGTAACAAATACTGCTATTGAGAAAATTCAAAATTTTTGCTTACTTTTGGATTATTATTCATTCAGCAATGTACAATTAATACTTATTGGATGGTCCAACAGGCTTACGCCCAAAACTGTCCCAATTTATTAAAATAGTCTAAATATAGATTGTGACATTTTTCACAAAGAAAACAATTTTGACTCCGAAATCAAACACATTTGGTGTTTTTTGTTCGCAATTTTACTATGAACTTATTCTAAAATTCTAAATGTAGGTTATGTGACATTTTTCACCAAGAAAACAATTTTCACTCCAACATGAAACACATTTATTGGTGTTTTTGTTTACTGTGAACTCATTTGAAAATTCTAAATATAGGTTATGTGACATTTTTCACCAAGAAAACAATTTCCACTGCAAAATTAAACACATTTATTGGTGTTTTTGTCTACTGTGAACTTATTTAAAAATTCTAAAATTGTTCTACTTTTGTTTTCGAAGAGGAAATTGGCGATTGAAGATGGTATGACTTAACCTGAATTTGGACTGTTTGTGTAAATTGCAAGAGGTACGGTTTTCCGTGGCGAAGCGTGTTATACTTATTTGGTCATCGCCGGGTATATTTCCTATAGGAATTACGATAAACCGATGACCAAATAAGTATACCACGCTTCGCCACTAACGGTTTTGGGCAAAAGCCTGTTGTTACTCTCTTATGTAAATGATTGATTAGCATTAACAAGTTTGTACAAAACACATGTTAGCCTATAAATCCCATGTTCACCAAATTATTTAAATTGTTCATTCGTTCATTGATCGATGCGTTGAGTCCAGCGTGGAAGTATTTCGTGATTTGAATTGATTTAGATTAAATTACAGGAATCGAACCCGGTGGTGGGCAAACTAGTGGTGGTCAAGCTTCAAATTTGCACGGTCTGTTGTTGACCAATCAGCTGTAATGGTGCGATAAGCAATGAACTCTTTTATCTCAAGCTTTTACGTCAAGTGACGGTTAGTTATCAAATAGCAGAGCTGAAATATTACATTTAAGTGGGCCTTGTTAGTGATGTAATTTCCAGTAAATTGCTTTGTCAGCTGTATTGCCATTGACATCATTTCGTTCGAAATCGTTAGTGAGTTCATCAATTCAGATACGACAGTCTAGTACAAAAATAAAAACAAAACAGTACTTTGCATTGCATTATGGGGAAATAATTGTAGTATGGGGGAATAGGCAATTAACTCTTTTATCTCCCATCTTTTGAACTCATTTGAAGCTTAAGAAGTGAACTGGAAAAATTAATGGGAAGTCTCTGAGAAGAGTTTTAATGCCATTCATGAATAAATTTAAAAAAATTCTGATACAAATTTCGAAAATCTAGTGCTAAAATAAAAACAAAATACTATTTCGCATTAGTACTTGGATATATTTGTGACCCCGTAGTAGACGTGCTGTGAGGCTTTGTTTTAGTAACATTCTCCTTTTTTTTTGTTGGGGATGATGCACATATAAGCTCTAGGCTTGTGCGTGGGTAATGGGAAGGATGTTGATGAGGGATGCGATGAACGGAAGCTATGAACTTCTATTTTACACACGATTTTACTTTTCATGCTTCTTCACTAAAAGTTAACCCATAACATGGATATCAATTCGATTCTTGCATCATTTTTATAACCGTTTTTTCACTGATCTTCTTACCATTTAGATAATATGGAAAAATAGTTATTGAAATAGATTGAATCATTTAGAAGCATAGAAATTCCATTTAGATGTGCGTGGTGTAGGTTCTCAGATAGAGTGACTTACTCAATGAATATTTATTTCAGACATTCAGTGTCTCAGTAGCAATATGTAATTTACAAAATAATTTTAGTAACTGAAACAAAATAGTGAATAATTCTCTAATCATAATACATAATAATGTTCTGATGTATTGTTTGCTCAAACTTCAAAGAAATAGTTCAGTTTCAGCTGTTTTGACTTCCTACAGAGATGGTATTAATGAAATCAAAGTTATTATTAAAATAATGGAACTACTTTACTTGATTTCTCAGTCAATGTAGCCTATATTTATTTGATAATCCATTATGAAATGTAATTCTGAACAATATTCGTCAATTTACGTTGTTATTTGAGATTAACAAAGTAAGATATACTCATAGTTGCAAATTTGCAATACTAGAGGAATGGGGTTAGGCCTAAATACATTTGTTGTTACTTTTTTCTTGAACATCGTAATAAATTTTTATAATGAAGAAACAAGAAATGAAATGAAAAACAACATTTGTTGTTACTTTTTTCTTGAACATCGTAATAAATTTTTATAATGAAGAAACAAGAAATATATTTAAGTTACCTCGATTTTTAGTTGATCATTAATCACTTGTGTTGGTATAGGCTAATGAAGTGAATCCAAAACTGGTATCCTACCAGTAAGCTAGATGTGACTTTGGAATGTTGTACCAAAGGTAAACAGCTTGAAAATCTTGTAGAGCGGCGCGTGGAATGTAAAGTAACAATCTGGGTGATCTTGTCTTGTAATATTTATTTGCGATTGAATTTGAGAGAGTTTACGTGTGTATATACTTTTAATGGATAATTTCATCCATTTACACACATAACACTACATAATAATGTGTTTTCGAATTATCAATTAATTTATTATAGAATTATCTCATCATTCACTTCATTATATTGTAGGAAAATGCTTCATGAATGATAAGATATGTTTTGATTTGTTGACGAAACGACAAAACAACCTTACAAGGAGTACAAGATTCGACTCCGGCATACTTTTTATACACAGTACTCTGATCTTTACATCATTTGGATGTGGAAATACATATTATTGAATAGATAATATTGAGAATGGATTTATCAATTGAATGGAATTAAATCAACGGCCACATAGCAACATTTGTTACTATGTGGTCATTGGATTGAATAGATGGACTATGACGCAATCGCATACGAAAGATGTGTGTAATGCAAGATTAGTTGTCTAGGCTACATTTTTCTTCCAACAGCAATTTCACTAGGTAGTACACTGTACTCTCTATACTCTGGTTTCGGGGGTAAGATATGCTAACCACATGACAGCTAATTGTGTGACCTTGAAATGAGACATAGAATTTCACATTCTGATGTGTCTTATAAATGTATAAATAATATCACTCACTACTTCAACTAATCGTAGGTTTTTTAATGTGTCAACGTCTGCTTTTTCCTTCAAATAATAGTAGTTGAATATGACTTGTTAATAGTAGTTAACTAGAAGTCTAGAATTTATTGTTTCATGACGGTCAACGGTGTTGATATAAATGTCTGGTTACTGTTTATTACTTGCAATTTAATGTTTATTTGTTGCTATTAAATGTCTAGTTAATGTTTATTACTTGCAGTAGTTTATCTTGGCGATATGACAATTTCTTACCTGTGGGTCTTGTGAAATCTGGCGATTTAAGCTGCGATAATAGAAAAGCTTCTAAACTAAGCAATATCCAAAATCGCTTTCTCGGATCTTTTGATTTATTTTCTGAAAGTGGAATATAATATTGTTGAAATTATTCCTGTACGTAATTAAATTTTTTCACTTAGGGTTCTAGTTGTGCATTAATATTTAATCATTCATCCTCATCCTCAGAAAAAAAAAAATATTTGTGAACGTTTGTTTTTTCCATTCTCCTTAAATAAACTCGCAATTCTCCTGCCAACACTTTAAACAATGTATCCCCTACAAAACATGATTCAGTCAAGTGAGTGATATTGTTGTGACTTTGAAATCAATTACTGGAAACCCTCAATAGAAAGGTCATCAGAATAATATAATTTGGTAGTTCAATTCCTTCATGGTCAAATAATTCATGAAAAGCTGAATACTTTCACTCCATTTGTTGAATTTGGTAAAATTTCTATTGTCAATTCCTCAGGAAAATTAATTTATCAATCTCTTTTTCCAGGTGAATAACTTCAGTCATTACTTGAGCAGATGGTTCAAGATCGGTGAGATGAATTGACCTAATACTATAATGCCATCATTAGTCGATATATTAATGTTATTATTCTTTCTCATACAGTAGTATATTGAAATATACGGTAAAATGTTTAAATTCCTAGAAATGAAGCTGACTTATCACAACAAAAATGTTGTCTCTTTTCAATTACATTAATACTTGTAAGCCAGAAAATAATTATTATGATCTATGTTTTTACTATAATTATTCTTAATCTCAAACTTCATACATTACTATTAAGACATTATATTTTAAAATTCACAGTCCCTTTTTAAATTTCTATTCTGTGCCTTCCCTATTCATTCTTATACCAATATCATCATACTGAGAGACTGAGAGCTTGCGTAGTCTAGTAAGCTATCTTTGCTCCGGTCATGATGGGTTTCATTTCCATTCCATCTCATATTAATGTTTGAGTATCATCATTGTGGTGCATCGTGTATCATCATTTACCATCACCCACGCACAATATTTAAGTGAGCATCATCAGTAGCAAAATATTCATAGGCTACTAGATTTCTCCATATTGTTAGTTCAAAGGATAGGGATCTGTAGCTTGAACTTTGCTCACTATTCACAATAATTTGTTTCAATACAATCATCTCTCTATTACCCATATTGTGAGTTGAATAAAGGCAAGAAATTTCAAGCTTCATCCAATCTCATACCTTTGAAAACTATTATGGAACTATTATCCATACCAAATCACTCTTTACATCACTATACTATATTTCTGTTCACTGAATACATCTATATCATTCATCGATAATCAATCTATACTAAATCTCTACACATCATTATTTCACATCATTTCACCAAATCACCCTTCATATCACTAGACTCAATTTCTCTTTACTGAATCTCCCAATGTATCCATAATAAATCATTTCTGAATCTATCTATACGTCATTATACCAAATCACTCTACAAATCACTATACTCAATTTCTCTTTACTGAGTCTCTCAATTGATCAATAATACATAATTTCAATCTATACAACGTTCAACCAAATAAATCCTTACATCACCACATGCCTACTATATTTCTCTCTACCGAATACAACTAATACAACTACTAAAATAAATACTAATAAACTCTAATAATACAAACTATTAATAAAAAAATAAAAACTAACATTAATACAAACTATACTAATAAAATCTATTCTGAATTTCTCTTTACACTTAATAACTATTTACTCCACTATAGCTTTCTACACTGGATCTCCCAATACATCCATGATAAATCTATACTGGATCTCTATACATCATTTCTGAATACAACTACTAATAATACACTACTAAATAATACAACTACTAAAATAAATACTAATAACCTCTAATAATACAAACTATTAATAAAACCATACAAACTAACATTAATAACATTAATACAAACTATACTAATAAAATCTATTCTGAATTTCTCTTTACACTATAACTCTTTACTCCACTATAGCTTTCTACACTGGATCTCCCAATACATCCATGATAAATCTATACTGGATCTCTCTATACATCATTACAGTCATGTAACAGCTGAAGAAAGTGAAAAATTACCCCGGCTAACAACATACAAGTTTTGTTTCGAAAATAACCGGAACTTCTGTCGAGGCGCGTTACAGCGCCGTTTCGACAAACGTTGGTGCGGCTCCGTGACGAGAACAATCTAGAATTACCGCAGGTGCCACCAATGAAGTGAATGATCCACGGACGAAGAGCGGTGAGCGGTAACCGCGTCTGACCGGCGGTAAATTATCTCAGAGTTGTGCGTACTGAATTCCACACGCGCTACTGGCGTTGACCGCAGACCGTGTGATATCCCGTGTCTGTCACACGGAAACACCGTGCAACCATCGTTCTTATCAATGATATAAGGTCTGATATCAATCCCAGAGCAATAGTCAGTTTACAGTTGAGGTTGAAATTCCATTACATTTCATTCAGCTGGAGTCTGATTAACTTCCAGTAGAAAAATGATTTGGTATCATTAATTAAGTATAAACACGAATATTCGAGTTACGGTACATTCATGAAATAAATGATTTTGTCATCAGTATAAGTATTTGCTTCAGCTGAGGTTTGAGTAAGTTTCGGTGGTACTTTCCTGTTATAGGACACGTCTACTCATCTAGAGATATCAATAGTCGATATCGAGCTTCAAAAGTATCGATACTCATCGATATGAGAAAAATATAGGTTATTAACATAACCTATAGGTTAACATAACCTATAGGTTAACATAACCTTATTGGTTATTATAGGTTATCGATATCGACTATCGATTTCTCTAGATGAGTAGACGTGTCCTATAACAGGAAAGTACCGTTTCGGTAAACCCTCCAAAATATCCGAGAGCAAAAGAGCCAGTTTACAGTTTCAGTTGAGGTTTAATTCCATTGAATAAGTTCCATTCAGCTGAGGTTTGATTAAGTTCCAGTAAATTAATTAAATTTTTGCGAGGTTGATGCCCACATGAGATCCAGGCTTGTGCGTGGGTAACGGGAGGGTGAAGATAAGAGATGACGACTTATTTTCAGGCAGCCGGGACCGACGGCTTAACGTCTTCCCGAAAAAACTATCATTAAACTGTCTTTACCACTAATTACACTCATTAATATTGTTGATTAATCACTTTCAATTGCTATCATTACTCAAGATCATATACAAATATTCGATTGAGTTTTTAAAAAATATCACTCAATGTGTGTGAAATTGCAAAACATCAAATCAAATCAAATCAAATCAAATCAAATAATTTTATTTCCACATTGTATTACAAGAATATGTAAAAGTAAATACATTACATACATTACATAGTGTTACAGTACAAGATATGGAGTGGAATTCCCCCAAAAAGACTACGCTTCTGTGAATGGGGGAGAGTTCTTGCATGAAAGTAGTGCAGTAAGTATATTATTTATTCATGTGCATTTGCTTACATCCGCAGTAAATGGGGAAAACAGGAATCCATAAAAAAATTTGTCATTTGAAAAAAAACGTAACTCTGATATCAAGTTAAATATAAAGTTCAAGGAAAAACTTTATCATATTCATCATACTCATTATAAGAAGCTTAAAAATTGGGTAAATGGTGCACATATCACTTAAAAACACTGTGTATATAATCATCGATCTAAATTTTGAATCGAATTAGACCCCATCCACTAATAATCACTAATAAAGATGATAATCATATTATTACACTGCCATAAAATGTTACAAAAATGACTTATATGTTGTTTCTTAAATGACCGATTCATATTTTTCAAGTCTCAAGTAGTGAACAAATTCGTATTATTGAGTTTGATTTGATCCTCTTCCAGTTATTAACTTTTCTGAATATCATAAGTGGAATACAGTACTATAAATCAGAAAAGCTAAAGTACAAAACTCATGAAAATTTGTTTTTTCAATTGAAAATAATATACTAGCAATAAATCTTTATTTTAGCTGCACTAGCGTAATGGACGTTATTGTTACTGTGATATAAAATTTTAATTACTGTTACTGTGAACAAAAAAGGGTAACTGATTTGATGAAAAAGGCAATCTGCAAGACTAAAGTTATCTGATCGCAAGTATTACCAAATTTCAAACGAATGGCAATTATTTATCGTGTAAGAAGCTTCGGCAAATAACAGACGTGTCCAATGACGTATCTCAGGCCTTATTTCGATTTCATTCATTTAGCTTTTCATTGTTGTGAGCAGGTAATTCGACATGAGTAGTGGGAGTCATTTATCAGCTGTTCTTTCATGTCTGCGTTCTTTCTCAGCTTTGAAAATCAACCTTTACTACTCCGAACTCGTGTTCTCCATTAGTTCTGTACATCCAACAATGTGATCCGTATTGATAGCTGAAAACTAATTTCAACTTGTTCGATTGAAAACACAATAATTCGTTTGAATTTCGTCCAATTTATTCAACTGAATGACCTAGTACTGTTGCGGCTTTTCTTCATGTCTCATCTTTTCTTTATACTGGAGAACATTTTTGTTTATTGAACACTCGTTAGAGAACATTTCAAAGAGAATTTTCATATTTTCTTCCACAAAATACACAATCTAATTATTTGAGAATGACTGGAAGACTGTAGATTTGTACTTGAAGGTTTTGAAGAGAAATGAAAATGTTTATTTTTCAAGTAATGTGTTTAATACTCGAATCTCTGTAGAAATCTCAAAGAAATGTGTTTTTCAAACTGCAGCTTATCCTCTTTATAAATCTGATTCAAATAAAACTTGAAAATTACCCAAAACATTTTTCAAACTAGAGCTTATCCTCTTCATAAATCTGATTTCAATAAAACTTTAAAGTACTCAAAACTTCCTCAAACGGTTAACATGATACAGTACTCATGACAAGGGAGTTCCTATAGGCTAGTTCATCCACCTTTTTTTGTTACCACGCGGAAAACTATATTTATTATAGACCCTACTTCTTGCAAAATAACTAACTATTAGTTAAACTTTTTCAGATGAATTTTGTATTTACGATGACTGACTATAAGTTCCAGATAGCAATAAAAATATTATTTATTATTTATCAGAAGTTATGTTTCCAACATCTTAAATTTTATTACTTCATGATATGAATAATATAATTTGATATTATAAATTCGTAAATAATTACATTCATCTATGAAATAGAATAAACTATTATGTGAATGATGAATTGAAACTTTATTCGGAAAAAGCATAGTTGATAACGGAAAAAGCATAGGATAACACTACAGAATGTTACAGATATTGAAATTATTCAACAACTAGTACTAATCCTTAGTAATTAATTTAACGAAAATCCAAATAATATTATGAAGAACTCTTTGCAATATTCAAAATACTCTTGTCAATTGGAGTGGAAGGCACGGGTATATGCAAAGTACAAAAAATCAAATTTATATTGAGTTCAAGACTCCCCAGGGTGCTAGCTATGTATATGCCAAATCAGGCGTGAACAAATTTGAATAAAAAATCGTACAGGAATAACGCTAATCAAGAGAAAGAAAGAAAAAGGAGAGGAAGTGTGTTTGTGAGAGAGACAACAAAAAGAAATGGGTCACTGGAGAGAGAGACCGTCAGTTACATTGTTTGAGAGATTGTTGGCCCTGATCCAGCAGTTACGAGTTACTGGCATCACAGGTATTGCTCATAAAACCAATAACGTTAGTTACTATCACAAATAGATATAATAATAAATAATTATATGCTGCTTATTGAGTTAATTTGGTCCAAGGTGGGACCTTGGGATGAATGAGATAAAACGTACATGAATTTTGTCCACAAAATATTTTTTAATGACACAAATAAGAGAATTATGAAAAACTTTAATTGATAAACTGGAATTGGAAACTTTCAATAAATTAACTCACTCATTATCGATAGCCTTTTAATAATGATTATTGATACAGTAATCCCTCATAAGATCAGATAAGAGACGGCGCCTAGCACTCGTGTTGTAACGGTGACCGGCTCCTCTAAATACAAGAATTTATGAGCTTCAAAATCGCTTTCCGATGGTTCGGAACACACCCAAAGCTTCAAAGCATCATCCTTCCCATTACCCACGCACAAGCCAAGAGCTTGTGTGGGCATCATCCACAGCAAAAGAAAAATCTCGAATATATAGACAAATTATAAATGTGTCTATACACACTAGAACTTTATTCATCTATTTTTTATTAATATTTTGTAGCCCAATTGTTGACAACTATCTGAATATTTGTACAGCAATTAAATACAAGGTAATGTTAATACGGATTGTTGCCAAGGTTCAAAAGTTCTCGTTTGCTTTTACTATTCTTGAAGATCTGTTTCAATAATGCGATTTATTTTCTAAACAAAAGACAGATGGCAACGGCCTATTGCTTTATTTGCATTACTGTACTATGAAAACGTGTATTATGGTTTACTTTTCAAAATTATCAAAGTATATTTGATAACGATAATTTTTTTTGCTAGGGATGATGCCCTACAAAAAGCTTCAAGCAAGCACCGGAATTGTCACCGGATTCATTAATACGGCGATATTATAGCATAATAATAATAATTAATGCGGTCTTTTAGCTTGAAACTTGTGGGTCCGAAAATATTTTATTAAACTTGAGAAACGTGGGTCCAAACGTTTTGCTAACATCGGATTTATTTCTCACAATGCATGAAACAGGAAAACAGTAGTCTCAAAGTTTCAACACATTTTTCAACGAAGTGAAAAGCTGTTGCCGTTAAATAGAATATCGATTCTTGCGTATTCCTCACCTTTTAATCAACCCATGGTAACATAACTACAAAACTTGATTTGAAAATAAAAATGAGTTACTTTAAATAATAATAGGCATAATATTATAAAGCTACCCATCGTCATTATAAAGACGATTTACTAGTGAATGAGATGATCTATTTTTTTTGTTCATTCATAATTAAATATTTTTTAAACATATTTTCTATTTTATGGAGAATAGTAGTCTATCTAAATTTTATGTAACTTTACTATTATTTCAAATACTGTTATGAGATTTATGAACACAATGAACTATGCAACATCTTGTTGTATTTGATCTAGAACATCTTCCTAAAAAAGATTTTCAAAATCAATGTAGAATAAAATAAACTACTGAATGTTAATAATAACTGAATGGAAACAAACTGAAGATTGAAATTTCCTAAACATTGATATTAATTCCTTTGCTATTTGTTTAGTGAATTGAGTTTTATCTTTCTGCTTTCTCATTAATATGGAAGTTAAGTGAAATAAAATGTTTTGATCTGCTCAATGTACAAATTAATGTTGTTTTCAACCTTGGATTCCAATGATCTGGTGATCTCTGTGATTCTGCTTGTCATGTGGGTAGACTCCTTTAGTTTGGTTCTGTATTGTGAATGAATCTCATCAACAAAATTTACAAACAATGAACTGTTCTCTATCAGACTTAATAATCAGTTGTGTGTTTGAGAAACATAGAGAATTAATTTCATTCTAATAAAATTTATTATGAATTTAAAAATAATTAATAATAGATTTCTAAATTCTCATCTCACAGGGACTTATTACTATGGGTCTTGCTAGCTTCTGATCCAATCATTTCACGCTTCCTTAATGGTCATTCATTTTTGTGAACCTTTCAGTTCAATGGCGGTGAATTTGTTTTTTGTTGGAATACTTGGAAATGAATTTCGAATAAGTGGTATCATATGAATGTCTAACAGATTATCACTTGATAACTCCTCTCGATTTATCTTATTTATTGTCGCATACTACTCTGAAGTTCATCTCCCATGAATCAAATCTCTGTTTCAGTTCTGGGTAACAAATAAGAAATCACTTGGAAATGAGTTTCTCGGCATCGCTAATGCTTTTGATGTTGACCGCTCTATGAAAACTTAGTCATTGTCATTGAGATTGTTTATTCTCGAGTACTCAGACTCTCTTATCAACTCAACTGTTAGACAGATGATCTCTTCATAAATTTTATTCTATTCTTTCCTAATAATTTTCTCTACTTTCCTTTATCTTTACTATGCTTTCCTATACTTTCTAGTACAGCTGTCCCTCGATAATCCGACAGTTAAGGGACCGAGAGGGTGTCGGATTACCAAAAATGTCGGATTACCAAAAATATCATAATTATCAAAGACGTTTTATTTTTAATGTGTTTGAACACATTGAAGTTGACAAAAAGGAAGAAATATTAAAGCTAGGCCTACATGTAATTTATTAATACAGTACCAGGATACACAATGACAGTATCTAAATGTAAGTTTTTATAAGAAATAGGAGAAAGGGAGCTGCATGTTGCTACTGGCAGCGCGTCGGACTACCGAGTACGTCGGATTAAAAAGTGTCGGATTATCGAGGGACAGCTGTACGTTCCTACTACCTCGCTAGATGTGCCTAAACGAGACATGGTTTACAATCATACTTATTGCTTTTCTTATACTCACACAAACATTTACTACCAACTTTTTCGAGGGTGATGCCCACATTTGCTCCAGTCTTGTGCGTGGTGAATGGGAAGGGTGATGGAGAGAGATAACGTATGCTTTCTAGGCAGACGGGACCGACGGCTTAACGTCTCCTCCGAAAGATGGAGTAACTCTCTCGAAATACTTTCCTATCATTCCTCAGTTTTACCTATGGTATTATGATACTTTGCTAAAAAGCCTAAATGACACATGACTTCCAAAAATGATTATTGCTTTCTGTATACACTCAGACGAGCATACACCACTTATTCTTTAGAAATAATTTCCTATGATTTTCTTTTATTTCCCATACTTTTCTATACTATCCTGATACTCTGCTCGAAGAGTCTAAATGAGACATGTAAGACATAAACATTGCTTTTTCTTTACACTCATAAAGGTATACACCACTACCTCTATAGATAATATACTTTCCAATGCTTTCCTCTATAGCAGGATTATATTAAATTGTCAGAAAACAGCTGATTGATGTACGCTCGTTTACTGACGTTAAATCAGCTGAAGAGACTAATTCAGAAATGGCGCACAACCATGATTATCGCCTTTTCTATACTCTCAAAGATAAACACCACTAATGTTTATGTTTTATGTTTTTCCGAAGGGCCGGATTTAAAGATCCAAAGATTCAAAGATCCTCACATGTCAACCGAAGCTTATTGTGTGTCCCTAGTACGTTAGTTGGGCAAACCAATACCTGTACCCTTTACAAGATCCAGGACTTTTTTCCCTAAGCTAACGTCCCATTCATCACCTGGTTGCCTTGCAGCCAAACAGAGTCTCTTCTCTTTGCCCCGAGTCTTTCGCAATCCAGTATGATATGCTAAACACCACTTACTCTCTAGATATACTTTCCTATGCTTTCCTCTACTTCCCTCTACTATCTGTACAGATAGTTGTACTATCTGTTTACAGATAGTTGGTTACTATCGGTTGAGTGTTGATGGGAAGGATGTCCTTCGTCCTTCTCCAAGAATGGAAATTTGTATGTTCAAACTCCGCCGTTTCATGTAGATATAAAACCATATTGTTAGCATACTGAATTTCATATCCATATCATCAAATAAGTTCTCATAGTTTTTTCTTTCTTTAGCGAATCGAGCACTGCAATTACTTTTATTTTCAATGACGTTTATTTTATAACTATCAACTGTCATACACTGGAATTCAAGTCGTATTGAACAATCTAGAATTGAAGCTTACTTCTATATACAGTATTTTAATTTAAAAAGCTCCCTTATCTTATGTTTTGTTTAGTGAATCGAATACTGTAATTACAGTACTATGATTTTAAATGACGTTCATTGCATTGTAATAACTATCATGGTCTAGAATTTGAGCGACATGTGTTGTAAACCTACATGAATAAAGTGAATAATCTAATCTAATCTATCCTGTTACTTTGCTCCAAGAGCCTGAATGAGACAAGGCATACAACCATGATTTTCTATACACTTTCTTTATATTTTTCTTCTATATTTTATTATTTATCTTTATATATTTTGTTTTTCTATACACTCACACAAACCACCCTCTAAATTTAATCGCTACACATTCTAGACTAAACTACACTCCAACTTTGTGAAGAGTACTCATGTTGAGATTTAAATTGTCCTATAAGATGCATACACGAGTCTCTTGGTACTTGAGAGCTGGTGTAATTGGTTCACGGTTAATTGATTGATGTAGACAGAGAGTGATGAAAGTAGTGAGAGCGATCTCACGTCTCATTGTGATGTTTGATACACTTTCAAGTGCCTGCATGAAGGCATCAGCTGAAGTGGATTCGATGGTGAATCATCGATCGGTGTCTCGAGAGTCGAGATAGAAGAAAACGTCTGGCTAGTTCAACGCAGTCAGTGCACTAGAGATGGGAGTTTCCCTAGATAATTCAAAATTAACCACAGTATCTCATCCTTAAATCTTCCACCAGTGTGATAGCAGTTTGTTGATTAAGATTCGCTTTTTTCTTGTAAAATCAGAGGTTTTTGGTAATGACTTTCTCGTACATATATTTCCGTACTACCAACAATTTTAATTTAAGAACAGGAGACCAAATTCAAATTGAAAGGCAGCTTAACCATAGATCGATAAATGACTTTATTTTTCATTTTGTACAGTTCAAAAGTGTCGTTATAGGTAGATATTCTATTATCATATTATAGATACTATAACACTATACCATAGATGCAAATGATGTTACAGGGTGGATGGGATAGCCCTACTATAGATAGATTTCGTTCTATACGAGACCAAAGGCACTAGGGAGTATATAATTATTATAGAATATTTAGTATAACCTAGGTAAGGTTTTTATTTCTGCCCGGGCACAGAATTTTTTACAATGGTATTCATCGAATCTCCTCAAGCTTTTTATTCTGTTGTAAATGTCTAATTAATAGTTAATAGTTATTTGATAGCATAATTCGTAATTAATCATTAATAGTTATTTGATAGCATAATTCTTATTTTCGTTCCATTAATATTATGGTATTATTAAAAATAATTAATAGCTATATTTTTATAATAATAATGATTACAACCAAGTTATTATACATTGATTAGATAAATTCATAATCAACACTATAAAGTATTATTTGGAGTTTCTGTTTATTTTTTTGACGCCTCAATCAGTACTAAGTAGGAGTCAGCCTTTATTACTATAAATATTATAGTAATTATATAGTAATTGAACTGTAATATTTATAGTTCAGTTACTAGAGTAAAGTGAAGTTTAGTTTACTCGAGTTTATTACTAGAACCTCAGTAATTACTCATTACCACTACTTATTACTGAGTTTACTCGCGTTTATTACTAGAACCTCAGTAATTACTCATTACCACTACCTGAATAATTACTGTGATTAACTAGCGCTCAGAAGGTGATATGAGTCTTTCTTTGATATTATTTTTTGTCGTCTTTACAAGGGTCAAGTCATCAGCTTTTATCACTAGTTAAGCTTGAAAATAAAAAGACCGAAATGTTATAAAGAGTTCAGCGCTCCTATTAATAGGCTTATAATGGCGAGACGAATAATAATTTCAATTCACCTAATAGAGCTTCCAGCCTGGGGCACAGTAGTGGAATTCTCTACTTGCTTGCACCAATGAATCTCGCACGCGATCCAAATGTAACTTAAGCCGTCATTGTCCTGATGATTTCATTCCCACAGTTGTCAATTTGTGTGGGGAATCGAGTAGTGGCTGCCAGGAAGCGTAGAGGGCCTCTACCATAATCTGGCCCCCACTTCGCTCCCCTTCAATCTGTTCACCTCTAAGCCCTCCACTCACACACGCGCATACACCCGCAACATGTACCCACTCTACCGATATAGGTGCAACGTGAAAATTAGAGGGAAGGAATAGAAGGCAATAAACAGTGATAAAAGTGCGATACATTGTAAAACTAATTTGATTTTAACAAGGTTTCTGTACAAAAATCATGTTTATATTGTCAAGTAACTATAATTTATTGATCATTACTAAACAGAGATTAAAGCGGGATGGATCGTAAATCCAATTTGCAGATCCGAAATTTATCCTGTACAAAAATAATTTTGATATTGCCAAATAACTATAATTTATTCAATGTTGTTTTCCATGACGAAATACTTGTAGAAAAATCAGTTAAAGTAACGACTTGTATTTCACTGTAAATAATTAATGCTATTATTTACATTATTGGGCACTATTGTAATGCATTTCACTCATGATGAGGAGCTTCATCAGCCCTAAAGCGCACTCACTCTACCAAAGTAGCGCACTTAAAAGTACGCTATACAAAAGTAGAAGGGAAAGAATCAAAAAGGAAATTAACAAAGTAAAAAGGGGGATTGTTAATTCAATTTTATTTCAACAAGATTTATCCTGACTTGAAATAGTTTTGATGCAGTCAAACAATTAGTAATTCTTTTCAACGTTACTGTACAAGTAACAGTGTCATCGTTTCATGGTACAACCTGAAAAGAACTGTGATATAGTAAAATGTTGACTGTGGGTTCACTTTGATTCAAACAAGATTCTGATGAAAAGACCTTTGATAATGTCAAAAATATTAATAATTAAACTTACCCGTACTGTAAAGTTACAGTTACAGTACCATCGCATGCCATGGCACATGGCATAATCTGCAAAGAGCCCATAATCAAAGTATCAAAGAACAATATAATAAAAAACTATTCATTGATATTACTGTACAATGACAGTACCATGATCTCATGGCATAGCATGTAAACAACTTTGATATAATAGTCAAATATTTATTGAATATTACCGTACAATATTATATTACTGTAACATTACTTCATGATATAATCTGCAACATGCACATCTTTGCTGGTAACTGCTTTCTTTAGAGTAGAAAATCGAAGTTGTTTATTCTGCTCAACAGCTTGATTCACAGATTACCTGCGTAAAGAGTGTATGACATGGAATAGAATCACTAAGATCTTTTTAAATAATTTGGGAATCGAGCAACTATTAGTGCAGTTCATTAGGCCATGTGTCACAAGTTCACTGGGGACATTAAAAAAACAGAAATCATCGAGAAATCAACAAATTACAGATTTTTTGACCTTCTCGAAAAAGTTCAAGTGTGCAGTTCCATATATGTATATTTCCATTATATTTAGGTCGTGGTAAGTGTAACTGTAGACTTTTTGAATAAAATGATTGTGTGAAGAGGAACGAGGCTTAACGTTCATTCTAATAGCGGGGTCTCCACAAGAACACAAAACATATGATTAATGGTCTCACTATGATAACGTCACCGCTTTTTACTGGGCCGAAATCATAGCCCAAGAACTGAAAATGAAAAAAAAAATGGGATACACTTCTTAGAAACTAAAGCTCTATTTACTCCTCAACAGAATTGAGTGGAAGAATTGTCTTGATTTCGGCTTGTTATTCTGTATGTAAGGAACCAGAAGATATCACAATCATTCAATTGCTCTTGAATAAATAATAATTACCGGCAATAAGAGAGTGCTGCCCGTCCAGACAATATACTTCAATACATTTCTATGAATAGAAATCTTCATCGAATCTCCTTCAGCTATTTATTTTTTGTGTATGTTTGCAGTTGCAAACAGTTTTTCAATGGATCATTCTGATTGTACAAAAAACCAAGTGAGTTGAACCGTCGTAAGATGACGTCAATTTACAGATCTCTTAGCATCTTGGCATCATTTTACGGTAGTTAAATTTAATTGGCTTCTCTGCAATCAGCCCTAAGATATTTTGTGTCATTCTTGATCAGCTCCAATACCCAAAATTTATAGTTTTAACATTTTCTCATCTGCATTTCTTTCCAGGAATCTATAGTTGATGCTTTTTTAAAGAGATATAGCCTACACATAAACTTAAAAGTTTGCTTAGATTGGTGCCCACAAAGTTCCAATGATGGAGGGGTCTAGACTCTATCTAAACAATTGTGTGTGAAAATCCGTCACTAATTCTCCCTCGATTCATTCTCTGTAGAATCTTCGCTCATGTTGCCAAGAATATAGACTGCTGTACAAGATAATATTATTTCTATCTAAGATATAAAATTTTTATGAATTTTTAAAGTTGTTAAGTCCTTTTTAAAACACCCTGATAGATATAAAATTTTCTTGATAAATTATTATATTTTTAAACGTGACTCAGTGCCATTTCGACTTTAATATGTCTAGACTAATAAAAAAAAAGTATACTATCTATGTTGTACATGATACACATAAACTGTCTCCGACTTCAGTTAATATAACTCTTCTCCCACTTTATCTACAACTGTCATAAAAATAGATGCCGTATCGAAAATGTTAAGCACAAGGGTTCGAAGTTCAACCACTTCAGGTTATTACTTCAATCCATCGAATCTATAAATCAATTTCAAGGCCCATTAAATTCCTATCATTATTAAGCCTGGTTATGGTCATAACGATTAGATACTCTTTGACATTGTTGTGTTGTTTTTTCTAATACAATAAATTAACATTCACGATTCAGTCAAAGGTTGTGATTTTATTAATATCTCGTGCTAAGTTGACTGTGTCTCCTCAATTTTTATTCAGTTGATGAGTTGATTTGCTGAGTCATTATTTCTCACTGTAATGGAACTTACATAAATTACATCATATGATATATATTTTACATCATAAAATGAAAGCTTAAAATTATTAAATGAATCAAATAAGAATGAAAAAGCTATGATTCTCAGTAGCAGTCCCCTCATTCTCAGTCCCCTGTTATGAGCTGAAAGGATATTAGTTTACAGAAGTCTTCACATAAGCTGTACAATTTTTGAATTGTATTTAGCACTTTTTCTAAGAATACGTTTTAAATTTAACGTCTTGAACGCCTTCATGGCTATATCCTTGCGTTCTACCCACAAAATCTTCCAAAAGAATTGAAGTTGTGATGAGGTTCAATCCCCAGTTGCACAAACGTTCAATATCTATAGCACGATCCTTTTAACTTGTCAGAAATCAGCTGTCTCGGTAATAATTAAACAGTGACTTCGACACAATAATCAAAAGGCTTAAAAGTCTTAAAGACCTTTAAAGTCTTTAAAAGACCTTTTTAAAGAAGACCTTTCAAAGAATAACTTTTTAAAATACCTTTTCAATAATCTGCGAGATTCAGCATTTGTAGGTTAAGTATTGTGATATTGCTCGTCGAAACATATGTTTTCTGACAAGTTAAAAGGATCCTGCTATAAGTTCTGTAACAATGTTAGTCCTTATGAATAATCGAAGATTGCCTTCCATCCATTTTCACATCAGCCGGCGTCAAATGTTTTAAAAGTCTTCAAAAGTTTTTAAAAGATTGATAATTTGTTAGTATTTTCCTTCAAGTATTTTGTGAATTACTTCAGTTGAATCACATTACCATTTACTCCAGAAATCTCTTTTATGAACCTTATCACTTTGAGTGATCTCTTGAAACGTCTTTGAATGTTTCCTACCGAATCCACCCCGCAAAAGGAAATAAGATTGATAGTGGAGATTTGGTAGAAGATTGTGGGGAAGTATGTGATGCCAGTCGAGAAATGATTGTTTCTTGCTTTCTGAGTATGTTTCAAGAGATGAAAAAGGAAAACGCAATACAGTAACGTAACTCCCTCAAGAGCGTCACGTAGTTTAGTGGACCGTATTCCACTCGCGTAAGAAGACATATAGCTGCCTTTTCATAGCGAAATTGTATCAGAACAGTGGCAAGCTATCTGAATGAAATATGGAATTGAATTGACCAGTTATAGTCGATTAACCCTTCGATATTCTGCCTATCTGATTCAGCAATCTTATTTTCCGATTCTACCATTTAGATATTTAGAAATGCATTATTCTGGCATCATATTTTTATATTTATTTCTCTCATTGAAACAGATTATTCCTTCTTGCCTATAGATAAGAGTTGAGTATCCTCTACTCAGTGTTAAACTATATCGTATTCTAGAGTAAGATCATAGAATGTGGATGTATTTTGAGAGCTTGGTATGAGAACACAGTGAGAATCCTTTGTGAATGCTAAACTATGCATTCTCAAAATATAAAGCATGAAAATACTGGACTCAAAACTTCTCGAAGAATATTCAAATACCTTCTTCACCACAACTTTTCTATTTTTGATTAGCCTTCTTTTCTAGTGTTTTATTAACTTTTCTAGCTATTGTATTGTTTGTATGTTATGTTGTGTGTGTGGAATAAATAAATTGAAAGAAAAAATTACATCGGAAATAAGTCCTCAGGACTCAAAATCTGATTTTTCATGTACTGTATTGTGTTCTTTGGTTAAGGTTTGGTCTATTGGTCTATTCATCAAAGTGGAAGTACGATCATATCACAGTACTCGAATAATTTTCAATTTTAAGCCAGGTTGCACAAAAGAATATTGAAGTTTATAGAATAAAACTATGGATATCCACTATGGTATGGATATCCACAACAACCCTTGAAGTTTATCTTTGATTACTCATAAATAACTAACATTGTTAATTGGAAATTAATCTTATAAAAACTTTGTGCAACTGGGACTAAATTGAATTCTGCCGCAATTTGTCTTTATGTATACAGTGCAACATTACTGCTTTTCCAGTAGAATAGCCCTGGCTTAGAAGCCTGGCTTACACTATGCTAGTTGTAAGGCAAGCTGTTTGGTCTAAGTTTTGTAGTCTATCTCAAACTCACTTGCATAATGATAAAATGTTCATAGGTAACTGACTTGTTTACATTTAAATAAGTTTACTTATTAGGTGGGCAGATGAATAGATTTTTTTAATTTGAAATTTGACTTTCACTTAACTTTGGGTGGGTTTATTGAACAACTTGGACCGATAGCTACTTGCTTTCCAACGGCGTTGTGTGAACCAAGCTAAAGTATCATACTTCACTTACCGGTACATCTACTTAATCACTTTTAAATTGTTCATCCTTCAATTTACCAATTTATGCACATTTCGTAAGTTCATCACGATAATATATCATAACAAAATTACACAATTTCACGAACAACGCAGGCTCAACAATTTCGAAATAGATTGATATTCATTATCATTACAATGGACTGTCAATGTTATCAAGACATGTCTTAATAATTTGACAGTTGATCAAGTATCGCATGCCTAACCCAATATCAAGGATCAATTAATTCCGTCGATTCTTACAGAGTTATTAACTATTAATTGGCATTGTTTGCGGCTTATTTTTATCCGATGAATAAAAATTGGTATCAATAGTAAACTTAAATGAATTAGACCGAATGCTTCATCGAGCATTAATCAATTGTAACGGTGCCAGCTGTTCCAATGATTGCCAAGGCCAACTCTTAAAAAAAATACTGTAATTGGCAGACTTATTAGATGCGCCTATCTTATTATTTACTTCTGGCTACAACTCTGCAACTATAATCACTTTGTGTCATTGTTATCCATCATTTTTTAAGAGTATATTTAAATTTAGAGTGTTAGAAATCCAATTTGATAGAGAAAAATATTGTGAAACTTGTGTCAGCCAATACTTTTCACAGCTTTTGTTTGTTATTCCTCACGTAGAGCCGAAACTTGGGAGAAAATTAATCCTCCAGCGATATTTTATACCATAAATATGTTTTAGCAGAGATTAACCATTCTTCACTTTATATCTTCTACTATTAACTTTACTTTATATTCTTCAATAATCGTTTACTATATAAATATTTGAACAGTCTATGGTTTAATTTTTAGACTACTTTTCCATACGACAAGTTCATTAGTTGATATTTGATAAATTTACAAAAATATTTCGATCTGATCATACGTTCAAAATTTATATACTGAATAGTTTTATTGAAAATACAAGTCACGTATAATTTAATTCATAAATGAATCATGAAATTGAAAAATTATTACATAAAATGTTACAGTAAATACGAAATCATTAAATCATGCCCGAATCAAGTAGGCCAAGTGATTGTTTTGACATGTTTTCTGAATTTACTGAATCCTCTGTTATATTCTTCTCATCTTTACTTCATATTTAGAATAAATTCAAATAAATTTAATTTATAATAAATAATATAATAATAAATTCAATTTTGGATATTATTTCGAAGACTGATATCTATTGATATTATCCATTTATATGCAGTAATGACAAAATTTTGTGCAGTAAAAATATCTTTTTACGATTTGATAAAAGGAATGTAAACTTGAATTAATATTCTGATTAGCTTTTAGCATCTATGAATACTTCTTGCTTGTTGTATGTAGCCTACATATTGTATCAGTTACAATTGTAATGGGATCATCAGTGAGTTTGTAATTTTGATTGGTTTCTGGAACGGGTCACTTGTAGAATATCAGTTCAGCTCCATCTATCTTCAGGCTAGGTCCAGTTTACACTAACTTCAACAAGCGAGCTTAGGATAAGTCGCACCCTTTCCAGATCATGTTGAGTCTATCAGACAAGCAGGATGCTTGCTCGAACCACTCTGTACCAAATCTCAGATAATAATTCACATCACAACTTTAAATTTATTGTTGAATACTCAATCATTTATTGTTAGAATCGATTATTAAAGATTGAATTTGAAGAAAATATAGAATTTTATTTCGTGGGTAATGTCCTGTTCAAAAAGTGTTTTATGATTTAAATAATAAATATTAGTATATGATACTCTTCCAAGATTACTAGACAAAGTAATTTAACTAGCTTAAGTAATAAACAAACAATAAACAAAGTAATAAACAAAGCAAAGTAATAAACAAACTTTGTCTAGTAATCTTGATACTCTTCAACTAGTGTGATAGTATTATAATTATTATCTAGATACATATACATAGTAACCTATTTAAATATAATATAGCATCCTATCATCTACTACAGACAAGTCTATCAAAAGATGTATAGCAGGATTATTTTAAATTGTCAGAAAACAGCTGATTGATGTACGCTCGTTTACTGACGTTAAATCAGTTGTTTTCTGACAAGTTGAAATGATCCTGCTATAAAATTACTTTGCATACAATATTCTGGAATGATCTAGGAGGGCGATCCATGGCCATACATCGCATTCATACTTACAGTTATGGAAAATTTTGACATACATTGTGATAAACATTTAAATGCCATTTACCTTCCGGCAGTCGCGCCCTACTGAATCACACGAGCAGTCGCGCGTTGTACTTTGTACAACATCGATTTTTTTTAGTGTTATGTACTCAGTATACTGTCTAAACATATTTATTGATTGTAAAGTTCCTATTTCTATCTCCTTGAATTAGTTTATGAATGTGAAACCCATTGGAAAAGATAAATTGATCACAATAAGAACCCAATATGAAGGAATTATAAGATTGAAAACTCACACAGTATTCAAATGAAAATAGTCATTATTATTCAGATGAAAAATATTCATATAATTATTAGGTAGATTAGAATAATACGGATAAATATATAGGCATTTTTCCACTAAATATTATGCATTCATGAAAATCAAAAATCGCTTTCCGGTGGTTCGAACCCACCAAAGTGAAGCTTTTTAATGTTTCTTACATAAAAGATGAATACTTGTCTCAATTCATCGAAGCAGATGAGTTTTTGTTCTATCGCACAGATAGCATGCAGGTTCCTTTTAAGTAGGTATAGTTCATTATAAGATGTTGCTTGCTCCGCAAGATCCTTGTACTGCTCTAAATAAATGGCATATATTCAAATCCTTTGGCAATCATCTTATTTGAGTTTGTTGCTGTAGCCCACCAATAGAGCGAAGTTCGGCAATAAAACTTAGAATAAAGACATAATATTGACTAAAATAAAGTAACATGAGCGGTCGCGCGTTGTATAATGTACAACAATATTACGCACTGTCACAACTAAATGGCGCCTGAGACCAAATCTTGTATTACTTTTGATACTGCCACTCAGTGGGGTGATGGGGAAAGAGTGCCGGAAAGCATAGATGACTCAGTCATGTTCCCTACTACATTCAATAGTTTTGTGCAGCAGAAAAACTATCACTGTTGTACTTTTTACAACAGCGCGACTGCCGGAAGGATTTATGACTAAGTCTAGATACCTATTATAGCTCTGTCAAGAGACCATAATTATAGATCCTGGGAACTGCGATAGGAATTCCTTGAATAGGACTTAAATACTGCGATAAATAAATAGCATGAAAAAATATAAATAATATATAATAATAGGCACATTATAATAGAGAATTATACATACCAGAACTTAAAGTGGTCCCCTGTGGCCGTACAAGCATAATAATAATAATAATAATAGGCACATAAATTTTAATCTAATGATACCTGTAACGATTAATTTATAAGTTGATACTGGTAAACCTAATAGACTGGAGTCTAGAGTCAAAAGCCAATCAAACTTCAAAGGATTGAATTCTACAGCAATTACATTACTACTATTAATAATATTGCTTCAATCAAGTTTGAATAGCGTAAAATTACGTCACTCGACGGAGCTGAATAAAGATTTCGATTCATTGATTCCGTCAAATGACGTCATTTTACGCCGTTTGAGCTTATAATTGACTTTGATATTCATTGTTTCAAAATTTTGAGTAGTTATCTTCCCAAGCATTACTTGAACAGAGAAACTCAGAACTTCAACGTTCAAAAGGTATTGGTGAGAAACAGAATTTATGACTGAGACGATTTCAGACTTCAAACGAATCTGACACCTTGCTTGTTGGTTACCCCTTGAACGCTCCTAAAAAGGGAGAAATCTCAAACCCCCCTAAAGCCAAACCCCCCATCCCCCCCCCGTTCTAACACCCAGCCATGCATGCAGCAATCAAGCTGACTGGCTTCTTTGAGATTTTCCAAATTGAAGAGGGTCTTGCATAGTATGTGCCACGATTCCTAGCTTGCCTTTGAATAATCACCCACAGTTTAGGTTTATCTTCATGGACTAGCTAAACATTTTACAAATCGCTCAGTATTTCTAGCGGAATTCAATAACCAATGAAGCTATTCATGATAATAAATGGTCATATTAAACAATTTCTAGGATTTGTGATAACATTGAACTTTTCGGAATCCAAAGTGCCTGAAAAATCTTTGTTTCGAAAACTTGAAAAATCTTCTTGAATGATACTTGCCTACTTTCAAATGATGGAAGCTTAAAAACTTTAATAATGGAAATAATAAAATCGTATTAAAATAGGAAAAAAGTCATTGATTCATTATTGAAGAATCCCATTCATCACGCAATGATACTACAGTTCAAAACTGATCACTCCAATAAATTTTTTTCGCTGAAGAAATATTTTTTTAATATTTGGAATTTAAAAATCCAGTTAGTCCCCAGTGCCCAAAGCATGTTCTGTATGTAGATATTCTACTTAAAGAGGTTTTCTCCATGTATCAATTGTAAATCTATTTAAATACTAATAAAAAGTATTGAGAATGGTTTGCAATATCGATTCCATCACACTCAACCATAATATTATGAAATGTGTTAGAGGATTAATTTTATCCAGTAGCCTTACGGCATTACTGTTGAAACCTATATTTCCTATCTATAAGAAACGAATATATAATATGATTGATTTACCGTACATTGCTTAATTTTATCTCGAATGTCTCAAATTATTATCAGTGATGTTTTTAAATCTTTAATACATATATATATATAAAAAAATATTTTTTCAAATACTTTGTTGCAGTTTGAAAAAATTGGACAAAAATGAACTTTTTAGGAATGTTCATATAAAATCTAGTGGGGGTCCCAATATTAAGATCCTCTGCTACTTCGGGCTTCCTTTTGGCTGAATTCTAAAATCGAACTTAGAACTAATGAAAGAGTTTTTGAATATTGCCTACGGCGCATGCAAAAAAGTGCATTTAAAAACGACACAAAAATCTGTTCAGTTTTTAGAGATTTGAGATAATTATTTTGTTTATTGTTTAATGAATAGAAAATAATATTTTTATCTTATAATTCATAATTATAATGAATTGATCATGAGCAATATTGAGATTAGTGTCTGGAATTCTTGCAAAATAAGTATCCTACCGTAGGCTATAGGCCTACCGGTTTTTGGAAATTGTATTCTCAAATTCCCCGTCTTTTTTACACACGGTCAAGCAGTATTCTACTCCTCCAGATAGATAATGGTCAGAATATAATTTCATTACAAAATTTACACTTATATACTTTACAATGGAGAAATCTTTAATTTGAAGTGGCTTATTGAAAAGGTTCCGTTCCAGTCAGACTTCGTGTTTGGTTCATCTTTGTTCATCAATTTGATCATCATACTCGTACCGTACGTTTTTATTTAATATCATTAAATATTTAATAAACATATCATTTTTTTATTTAAAAGCGATCAAATTCTAGTAGAATTATTCTACTTATTATCTAATTTAACTATAACCTGTGAATTTTATGGCTTATTCAAATAACATTAATCTATTACTATTTATCAAAGAATAATCCCATTGAAGTTTCTGAAAACAGTGTACTGTATTTAAAATTTGACTGTTGCTCCTAGCGGAAATTTTAGGAACTACGTGCGCGAGTTATGCTGTTTTGACCTTCGCCCTTACAAATTACAAAGCCTTCCTTACGAAAATTTGCTTTTTTATTGTCAAAAACTGTAATTAAGAGCAATTTTCTACTTATTTCGTTGATCAAATTGTTGACGATCAATTCGAACTAAACATTTTTGTTTTATTTTGCATTAAAATCATGAATTCAAGTCAAAGCCCGATTACCTCTCGCCTTTTTTCAACTTGAAAAAAAAAAATTGTACATAAATAGAAGTTCCAGTGGTTAATAATTACCGTTCGGGTCAAATGTGTTGGACTATCAGAAGTTTGCATGCGTTCTGTGGTACAGCAGATTCGAACATATTTTTTTTTTCACTAGTCTACGGTATTATTATTATTATTCTCATAATTTTTTCTATTTATCTGCAACTTTGGATAATTTAAACTACAATTTTGTTATTTTTTCCTATTTATCGGTTATTTTCAACACATTATTAAATTTTATTAATTACATTAACCCATTATTATAAGTTGGGCATCATAATTATATTAAGATACGAATATTTATCCGTATCTTAAGCTTATATTCTCATACTTCTTATTAAAATAATATTAATTTTTAAATTTAATCCAAGTCTTTTTTTCAATAATCCCGTTGAAGTTTCTGAAAACAGTGTACTGTATTTGGAATTGGAGTAAATATATTCTAGTGGAGAAATTGCAATTTTATTATTCTTATAAGGAATTATATGTTTGAGAGTTGTGTGATATATGTGTTGGTTATCTGCCATATGATAAATAAATAAATATAAGTTTAATTTCAACTCCCACAAGCTCGTTCTAAACTCCAAACTTTAAATACACTTTTGCCCAAAAATAACGTCCGAAATTAGCTAAAATACATTAGTAACCGATAGATATTTACGGTTGAATCTGAAAAAATAGCAAGTTGGCACATTAAAACAATAAGGTTTTGTTATAAATTCACAGATGTCATTCACAGCTCCCGTTACGTGTGTGGCCAAAGTATTCCATTCTGAACTATTGTAAAAGGAAAACTGCCAACGAAAAAAGTGAACCGAATTGTAAGCAAATAATACGGTTCGAATGTTAGTTATTGCTAAATGACTGCACTTGTTTACTATTGAGATGGATCTAAGTGAATTCGAAAGACGTAATGATAAAATAGCGATTGCCAAATGTTTAATTTTATCTGCGCTGTGCGCATGCTTAGCTGACTGCTGGCTTCTAAATACAAAAATAAGGTGAGCAACGCGTCAGTCAGCTCTGACCCCATGCTTTCATCAATGTGCTCAAACTAAGTGTCAAATTGCTATGTACTCGTCGTGTCCATGCTCCAACAGATGTCATTTGTCTGTGAATTATTTAGTCTACCATTTCACGAATTCCAGATAGGTTGAATTCTAATTCTCTGATCATAACTCCAAACTCCTCCACTTCCTTTCCAATGATTCGTGTGATTCAAAAACAAAATGGCCAATTATCAAAAAAATAAGACATTTTCCATGAAAGTATTTTTGGATCCACCTAAAGTTATTTCACATGCACGAATCCAATTCACAATCACTTAGTTCATATTACAGTGATGCAAAAATAGGCTTCCTGTTTCTTCCCTTTATCTTCCCTTTGACTCAAAACTGCTGATAATACGTTTCTTATAATTGTATATAATTTTGTGAGGAAATCTTAAACCCCATAATCACATTTTAGTCCATAATCACACCTTCAAAGTCCTCAACTATTTTTGTATACTTGAGCTGCACTATATAGTTGATTATATAGTGTGCTGAGACTATGAATTTTCAAGTTTAGTTATAGTTTCACCTTTGAAGTTCTATTATTAATCTATCAATCGTATTTTCAATCTCTATTCACTTAATCGTTTCTATTATGCATTATGCCAATGCAGACATTCTTGTTTTTGTTATTAATTGTCAAAAGTTTTGTCGGACGAAACACTACTCCTTCAGGTATCCTGCCTAATCCCAAAACTACCTGAGACATTGCTGTCGGACGAATCGCTACTCGGACGAAACGCTACAGGACCATATGACCAGCACTACTGTATTATTTATCTTTATATCTATTACAAACTACAGTATTATTATTATTAATATAAGTCAATAATTTCAATAGTGTATAAAATTTTATATAGTTTCTTCTTCAGAAATGTTTATTTCACATCCGTGTTCATAATTTTTGACAATATGTTTAATTTGTTTTGCTTTAGGCAACCAAGCCTTGGTCAGGACACTTGCACATATATGCTTTGCAGCCCTATACTTTTCATAGATAATGTCTACTCGCACTAGTAGGTTCGAGTGAAATATATTCTACTCTTTCGAGTTCCAACTCGAATTCACAGTAATCACGGCCTCATGCGAGTTGATAAAATTACAGATTCATGTATTCTACATGAAAAATACACAGCATTCATAGAAAAAATATTATCTAAAGGTTTCGTTTTGCTGTGTGTCATGATGGAAGTTCCTATTCATTCGGTCTCCAGTTAGAAAGAATGCAATTTTCACTGGTTGTTTTAGAATTACCACACAATAGAAAACAAATGGTAATTTCATACAAATAGTATTCTTCCTTTTCGCCTCGGATCATGTTGTAAGCTGATTAGTTATCAATTCATTGAAATTAGTCAGTCTATAAATAATGTAAATCTGGCTCTTGAGGAGAACAATGTTTTTATGTTGTCGCCTAGGTATAAAGCGAGAACGAGAACTACTAAAAAACATGTTTTCATTTTTAGAAAATCTGAGAACTCAAACTCAATTTCCATGACTGGAATTTCAGTAATCCAATTCACACAATTTTCAATTCCAATTCCTTTGTTTGTAGCTTGATCAATTGATACTTGTAGAGCGGAAACTTAGTAATGCAATTACTTTTTCCTCATTAAATTCTTTTATTCCAGAATTTCTCATTGTTATCAATTTTCTATCCAGTTTCCATTTCATTTTAATCCAGAATTTTTTACTTTTTCGAGAACGTCTGAGCCAATAGTATTCAAACTTCTTATACAGGTCTTGCAGTTTGTGTTCAGAGGGGTTTGTAATGCCCCTGAATTACGTCCAAAATCAATGTTTTCCAGTGCGTTTTCCCATTCCGGGAAAAAACCGGGGGAGTAACTTGAATAAGATTATTTAAGATTCAACCAAGAGAAAAAGGGGGTATTATGGAAAGGTTTTTTTAAGCTTGTGAACTACTGGAAATTTTCAGTTCAATATTCCTATTCTAGCTCGGGATTAGGTGATAACTAGAGCCCGGATGTTAGGCAAAATGCCTTAATTTTGCCTATTCTGCCTTTTCTGGGTGTTAGTGCCTATTTCAATATCAATTGCTTATTTCATCCTATTTTATATGTTTTGCCTACAAGATTACCAATTTTTTCATTTTAAATATTTAAAAATCCGTGAATTAACATAATTAATTTTATCAAACGAAAGTTTTGCAAGAATAAAGCTTATATTCAATATATTATTATTTGAAGGTAACCCTTTTATTAAATCTAGCTTCAGTTCAAATACAATAGTGTGCTTCAGATATGCATCAGTAACAACAGTTGATGTAGAAAGGTCTTTCTTCATACTGGAAAATATTCTTTCAGAAAGAAAACAAAATTCAGAGTCAAAAAACTTCTAGAAATACATTAATCACGTGCAACCAGTGGAATATAAGTTTCTCAATTTTCTTCTATTATTTTTTTTTCATATAACTGTATAGGATTCCTATAATAGGAATAGGACTACATTATGCCTTTTTTCGATTTTTAAGTGCCTATTTTTGTGTTTTATAGTGCCTTTTTGCCTGCCTATTTCAAGTATTATAAATGCCTGAACATCCGGGCTCTAGTGATAACTATTCATCAATTCAACGCTTCTAGTGAAAAACAAATGTATGAAAAAATTATGGTTGCCATAAGAAAATATTGAATGAGAAAAATGTAGATAATGAATCAGTTCAATAATTGTTCGTGATTCACTCTATTTGAACACTGATTCTCATATAGGCCTATAGGTTAGATTCTATATCCTAATATAGGGATTTGAAAATTAACTTTAATTGATAACCGTCTCCACATCTATTAATATTGTGTTATCTCTTGGACAAATTAGAACTAACATTAGAAAATTTTTTGTTTCTTCAAGATAGAACCAAGAGAAAAGGTGGGTTCGCTTTCCATATGTAAAATATGGTATACACCCATATAATTATCATCTAGCATTTAATAAAGTAGAAATAATCGAATATTTGTATTCGATTTTTCATTTGTATCAGACAAGCATAAGTGTTTTGAGATTCAGTGATTTGTCTGAAAAAAATATATTTAAATTTTATCCAAGGGAATTTGAAGGTATCACTTTACTGAATGGGATACGGTACGAATGGTATAACTGCTCTGAGAGTTCCAATGTATTGGTAGTTTTTTAAGTCTAATACAAAACATACATCCTACAATTGTATTACTAGATCATACTGAGATGTGTAAGCTAAGCCAAATGTCAGATTTAATAAGCGTCACAAGCTGTACAAGCTATTCCATACGTATATAGCCTCCAGGCTGAAATAACCAACTTATTTCGAAAGTTTTTCCGGGCATCCCTTCTTGAATTTCAGCAGCAGCAGAAAGTGGGAGACTTTTTATCAGACTGGACACTCTGCCAAATTCACCTCTCACGTATATATACTGTTGAATGCACTCGAGTATGAAGATTAGACTTTCCTCTTTCCCACATTTTCATGATTCTTATTTCAACCTACTCATACTCATTATATTCATCACATAAAGTCGGAGCCTTATTTGAATATCATGAAGATTTATAAAAACAGGAAACGAACAAGATAATATTTACAAGAGTATGTATAAGAAGTCTGGTAGAGTTCTAAATCCCAGTTGCACAACGGTATGTTGAGCTTGATCTTCAATTTACCATGCTAATTCTCATAAGAAATCGAAGAATAAACCCAATCGGTTTTTGTACAACTACAAATGCCCCTAAGTGTATGAAATGAATAGTGTATGAGTACGAAATTGTACACTTCGAAAGTAAAATTGAGCTTTATCTACTTCTCGATCTTGCACCAATGAACATGAAGCAAAATATAATATTCCTTGTAGGAAAGCAATTCCCATAGTACAAACAAATGATCTGGAGCCAGTAGTTTATCTAAATCATTCATCGTTCAAAAACTGGATTCATATAATAACTGTACAGATAGACCCACCAAAGCTACAAACATTTTTAGGTATGACTAATAAAGGAGAGTTACTTTGTTGGAATGGGAAACTGTGAATTAAATATATGAATTCGAAGATATAAATTTGAAGTAGGCTATATAATCTGTATTCAAAAGCTCTCTTCTCTTTCATCTTGGGTTACTCTATACTGAACTCTTACAAATTCTTAAATAATATTTCTACTACTTCAATTCCTATAATTCTATTCAAATCCAATATGAACAATTTTTCACATACAATTCAATTCATTTCATACTATTTTATCAATTCATATCTAATTTCAATCTAATTCATACGATATATTTTATAAATTCATCTCCGGCAATCTAAACAATTCAATTACATTTCCAAAATTTCATCAGTTCATATTTCATTTGAACTATTCAATCCATAAAATTCAACTTATACAGTTTTATTCGACTAGATGCACACATATTTCTATGAACATTTCATGTACAATCCTATGGATGAAGAGCTGCTTCATGCTTGGAAGTATAAGCATTTTATATAGGTGTATAAGGTATATAAGCATCTTATAGTAGATGAGTCTCTCAGTTGTAGTCTTGGGGGGGAAGGGGTGTTTTTGGTGGGTGGGGGAGGGTAGCATGTTCAGGTGGCCAACGAATGGCTCACAGTGGGAGAAGCAGAGAGCGCTTGAGTAGTAGCACCGGGGACCCCGTTTCGCCGTCTTCTCTAATTACCTCACACATGAATCCTTCGACCTGCCATTCTAAGGCAAGGAAACTAGCGTTGAAAAGAGAAAGAGAGAGAGAGAGAGAGAGATTGAGAGGGAGGAGGGAGGTAGATAGATAGGGGGAGGGGGGGAGAGAGAGAGAGAGAGAGGGAGAAATATATATAATATAGAGCAAGAATGCAGTTAAGAGAGAGAAGAGAATTGAGAGGAGTTTTTAAGAGAGGATAAGAAGAGAAGAGAATGGGGTTGAAATATAAAATGTCGTTGAAAAGAGACAATCAAGAGAAAGAATGTAGAGAGAAGAGAGGATTAGTTTCAAAGAGAGAATGAAGAGATGAATGCAGTTATAAGAGAAAAGAGAATTGAATTGAATTGAAATATGTTTATTCTCAAAAAAACAAAACAAAATACATACATTTCAAAGGAATAATGACAATACATGAATATACTCCTCACCTAGAACGAGTCTGTGTGTGAGGAGGGAGGATGAGGATGAGGAGGGAGAATTGAGAGGATGAGGTTTAAGGAGAGGATAAAATGAGGAGGTAGAGACAATGGTGTTGGAAGAAGAATATAAAGGAAGAATGTCGTTGAAAAGAGACAACCAAGAGGAAGAATGCGGTTGAAAGAGAGAAGGGGATTTAGAGGATTAGTTTTTAAGGGTGAATAAAAAATAGGAGGAAATGGATGTGGAGAGAACGGTGTTGAAAGGAAAACATAAAGAAAGAAAATCGTTGAGAAGAGACATCCTAGAGAAAGAACGGAGTCGGAAAAAAACAGAATAAAGAGGAAGAAGAGAAAGAATAAGAAAAAGAAAACTATTTTTGGAAAGAGACATAACATAATTATAGGAAAAGAATTTAGATAGAAGGGAATGGGATATTTCTAACAGTCAATTGCTTTTTAAATCATAATAATTTCAATTTTTATTAGGGATTAAAATATTAAGTGCAGTGTGAAGAAGGGAGATATTTGGAGTAGAGTAAAGAGTACTCTTAAAAATAAAGAGAGTAAGAATGTAAATCAGAATAACTTGAATGTGAGATAGAGAGATTTGGAGAGAGAGAGAGAAAGAGAGTGAGAGAGGGGGAGAGAAAGAGAGTGTGTGTGTGAAAATCAGAGTAACACCAAAGAGAGTGGAGTAGGTAAGAGTGACATCGAAAGTCGAGTGTTGAGTTGGAGAAAGTGTTGTAGCACAATTTCTGTTAAACTAAGTAATTCCGTTATCACTCAGTCAGTAACTGCCAAGACACTCGTCCACAACATGATTAGATCAGGATAGAAGAAGCATCTGGCAGAAACAACTGAGTTATCACTCGGCTCGAGTTGTGTGCCATTAGAAGGGGATCCACAAGTAATGTCACCACCGAGATAATGTGCTGCTGACGTTTTGGAGAAGCATGTGGAAGTTTTATTTTTGGGCCTTTTATTTCTCTACTAATACTACTCTACTAAAAGTGAGCGGAGATATTCACAAGGAATAGAAAGATACTACTAATACTCCGTTTACCCTCTTCCACACACAGGCTTTGCCTTTGTGGAGAGATTTCATGAATCTTATTAAAAAAATAGTGTTGTATTTTCTGTAACTATGGTATATTCTAGTTAGATTTAGTTACTACAGTAGTATTAAACTTTATTCAATTGAAACTGTAAGTCTTATATAATATTGTTTGTTTGCAGAAGATGTAATATTGTTGTATGAGTTTAATTTTTGTAATGTGATGTCATGAAAATAAAAACCAATTTCCGTTCCAATTATAGCTCGCATTAAAAATTACTTACAAGAAATCTCATGAAATAGTAAACAAAAATGAAAAGATTGATCCAATTGAAAAAATGATCCAATTATTGCTTGCATACAGTTTGGTACATTTAACTGTGTGAATCAGTAAAAATTACTCAAGGACATGAAGTCCCAATACAAGAATTTACTCAATATAGAAATACAAGAAATACTCAATACAAGAATTTAAAAGATTGATCCGATTGAAAAAATGATCCGATTATCGCTTGCAAACAGTTTGGTACATTCAATAGTGATTCAATAGAAAATACAAGAAATGGTGTACAAGAAATTAAAAGAACATGAGAAGTGAATGAAAAGTACAATAAAGTAGAATAAAAATACATTGAAAGTATAAGAGAAATTAAAAGTACATGAGAAGTGAATGAAAATTGAAAAGTACATGAAAGTATTCAAGAAATGACAAAACAGTTGACAATCACGATAATAATTTGCCGTTTCAGAGAGAGAAAGTAAAACTGTCGGATAGCTTAATATTAAAAAAATAATAATTTCCTCCACTATCATAAGTAATATTACCTACTTCTAATCGGTGAATTAACGTATATAGTTTTACAACATTCAATATTCATTTTTAGTTTGAACAAACATGAACAGTTAATTGTACAAACAGTGGAATGAGCATTGACTATGAGAATGGTTTGCAGAAATAGGCGGAAAACGTCAATCAGCAATCTATCTATTTTCATAGATCAATCATGATAATAGTTTTCATATTATCACCACCGATCAATTACGTAATGAAATACAGTACAATTATTCAGTTTTGAAGAAAGTGTTCGATGAAGCTTCAGGCTTTATAAAATCGGCGATCTTTTTTCTGAATTCTCCGACGTTGCACTTGCTTTTGAAGTGTAGACGAATGGCTTGTCTTGGAAAATGAACTGTCGGATATGAAATGTTTAACGTGAATCTAGCTGAAAAAAAGGTTTTCAAATACGGAGAGGAAAACTCGAGTCGATGCTATCACTCAGCTATGTTATATAAATGGTCCAATATCCGGCACGAGATTGGATCATTTCAAGTGTACAGAGCTCTATCATCTACTCATTCGTCTGCCTTTCTTTTCCATAGCTTCAAAGCTTTCTTCTGCCATCACCAATATTTAGTAAGGAATGAAGCTTAATCTCTAGTTGGAAGTGATCTTTTTGTCTCCTCCCAGTCTTTTAAGCTCTCAAGCTGAAGGCCTTTTTCAAAACAGTCTCTGATTGCTGTAGAAAGCTCCAGTAGTGCGATTGGTCCATTCATTAAAGATATATATTTTCAAATTCCAAATAAAATTCACAGTTTTTAATTCATTGTATTATATTCTATCTTTGAATGAAGCTTAATATCTAATTAAAAAGAGTCTTTTTGGTTTCCTCCCAGTCTTTCAAGCTCACAAGCTCAAAGCTTACTTTAAAAACCGTCATTGCTGTAGAAAGCTGTAGTACTGTGATTTGATTCACAGTTTTTAATTCATTGTATTATATTCTATCTATGAATGAAGCTTAATATCTAATTAAAAAATAGTCTTTTTGGTTTCCTTCCAGTCTTTCAAGCTCACAAGCTGAAAGCTTACTTCAAAAATCGTCATTGCTGTAGAAAGCTGTAGTACTCTGATTCATCTATTTAAAATTATGAAAGAAAAAACAAAGATATTGTCAAACCACTTATTTCTTAAGAATTAAATACAGTACTACAATACCATGGTTTTATGGCATAACCTTTGGATAATGGTAATGCCATGAAACAATAGTATTTTGATGTTTAATTCATAAGAGTGGTTTGACAATATCTTTGTTTTTGAAAAAACAACAAGATATTGTCAATTATCACGATTTTTGATAATAAGAAACAGACATGTTTCAGCACCTTAGGTGCTATCATCAGTGTGCATCATGTTTCACCTAAGGTGCTGGAACATGTCTGTTTCTTATTATTAAAAATCGTGATAATTGACAATATCTTGTTGTTTTTTCATTATGAGTAAGTATCACTACATCTCACCAGACACTGTATCTTTGTTTTTTTCTCATTATTGAGAAATACCACATCACATCCCACACAATAAATTTATATTTTAAAATAATTGTATTATATGATATTAATAGAATTTTGTATTGTGTATAAAATTTTGGCAAAAATATTTTTTTATAATTTGATTTGAGATTAATACTACAAACATAATCCTTTCAGAGCCGCAACGAGTGTGAGGAATTCAATGACAAAATCTCAAACATGTGTACATAAAAGTATAGATTCAAACATGTGTAACCGAGCAATACCTATATTTGTGAAGAGACGCCTAGCCGTAAATTGTGAGTGAATCGGATGTCGATTGCATTGATTAGTTGTTATTTGGCGTAGAGGCGAGAGCAGTTATTTTTCGTAGCAATTGATGTCAGAGCTTTGAACAACTGTCATCGAACCTGGCTTGATCATTTGCGAACGCCGTCTGCCGGCTTGTTTACAAATCTATTAAACAAAAACCTAAACAAATTACACAGAGCGTGGTGTTTTTCCGTTTGTAGAGGACGTAATTAAGGTGTAAACACCGAAATTGGAAAAACAGAGATAAGTGTGGTAGCTAGGCCTACCTCATTCCCGATTGCGTAGTTTGCTTTCTAGACCATAGAAATTGAAAAATAGAGATAACGGAGTTTACTATAACTATCATATTTGCCAGTTACCTGCTGTAACTCACCCTTCAGATACTTTATGTTTCTGTTGTGCACAGTCTTATTCCGTTTGCATTGATCTATCCAGTTAGTTATCTTCAGTCAGTTCAATAGTTTGGTTATATATTTTTTTTGCTGTGATGATGCCCACATAAGCTCTCAGCTTGAGCGTGGGTAATGAGAAGGAAGATGATGAGAGATGAGTGTACCTACAGCTTCAGGTGGGTTCCAAACCACCGGGAAGAGATTTTGATTACGAAAACTATAACCATAGGAATCAAGGAATCAAATCTAATTTAAACAGTCGTCATCTCTCATAATCATCCCTCTCATTACCCAAGCACAAGCCTAGAGCTCATGTGGGCATCACCCTCAAAAAAAAAAAGAAATAAATCTATACTCTTCGTATAATAACTATGTAGTAACTACTATAACTGTTGCGGATGTAGCTGGTTCATCTTGATAAAACACCTGAATTGAATTCGAATTACTTATTGCCAGTGCAATATTAATTACTTCTTCAATGTATAAATGTTTAAAAGAATTCAACCACTATACAATATTTAAATTCAAAAGAGCAGCACTCTTGTTTTTCGTTCAGTTCCACTAACATGTAGTTAGGTTATTCAAAATCACATGGAATTACTGGTGGTTGATTGATAGATAGATGGATAAATCTTTATTTTTCATTATTATTGG
Source organism: Laodelphax striatellus (assembly GCA_017141395.1). Classification (NCBI taxonomy): domain Eukaryota; kingdom Metazoa; phylum Arthropoda; class Insecta; order Hemiptera; family Delphacidae; genus Laodelphax; species Laodelphax striatellus. Next base: position 15,299,631 of record CM029544.1, on the reverse strand, counting down.
ATAAGTCTTATTCAAGACTACTTAAATTAAATATTAAGAGACTTTAAATATCAAGAGACTTACTTGAGACTTATTTTTGGATAAGTCTTTATTTTTTCATTTTGTTCGTTACAAAAGGGCTGTGGGTGAAGTTGAGGCATACAAGCCCCCTCTTCCACTTAACTCACAGTGGGTTAAATGGAAGAGTGTGCTTTTAATGCTTGAGCTTCACCCACAGCACTCTTGAAATGAACAAAGGGAAAAATAATTTATTTATCTAGGAAAGTCATTTTATCTATCATCATTAATCGCGTCACCCACGCATCAATCTATGAATCATCTAAGCATCATAGAATATTGGAATGAAACCGCTTTGTAATAGGCTATTGAATTATTGATAGAACTCCTCTTGATTACCTCCTTTCTGTGACCTGAAAAAGAGGCGGCTTTCAAGAAATGTATCCTGATAAAATCGGTGCCAGAAAGAAAACGCTATGCGCTCGAGCTCAAAAGACCGGTGCTCCGAATTTGTTATTCGAGTTCGTTCTTCGGCTTGTGATGGAATTTTGTCGGAAAATGATTCGGTCCAGAGGCAGGAAAGAATTGTTCTCAGAGAGACGTGTGGAAATGTGAAAGAAGTGAAGAAATAATGCAAATTGGTGTACTGTACAAGGCTGAAAATGAAGAGGGTCGTAGACACCAAAAATAGAAGGATGGGCCCAAAAAAAGAAGCAACCTGACGAAAACGCCAATTACATTCACTGCCGACTTGATCGCCCGTTAAAGGCCCGGTAGAGGGATGCACCCCTTTGTGAAATTTCATCTTCGCGTCTTCACCCTCCAGCACGGCTACAATCTCATACCTAATTGCATCCACTTTAATTCCAGCCAACCAAATAATATATGCTCTTGTTCCTCTGAATGACCTGAAGCGCCTTTTATTTCAGATTTTCATCCAACCCGAGCGATTCTTACCCGACTTTCGTTTGTGTACTCTACTCCTTTTCATATACTCCTTTATTGTATGACAGTGACCTGGTAAAACGAGGATTAGGCCATGATAACATTTCAGCCATTAAGTGGTTCAATTGAAAGAGAATTGAATCCTGCAATTGAACTGAGATGAAGATTAAATTGAGTCAAACATATTTCACCAACAAGATTGATTAGTTTTTTACTCAAAAGAGATTAGAAACGCCATGGATATAAATCTAATAAACCAATAAAACTCAGTTATTTTGTGTTGAGTTCGAATTCATTTCATTCCATTTATTTACACACAATTTCCAAAAACAATACAATAATACAACATACAATACAATACAAAATTGGAAAAAGTGATTAGGTGACCTCATTGAAATCATGTTGAGGCACCATAAATTTATTTATTGAATTTATCTATTGAATTTATTCCAATAAAACTTGATTGAAATAAATTATGTCGGCGAACAAGTTTACTTTTGCTGACGTGTAGCACAAAGTTGAACAGAGAATCTTTTGTTAGAATAATTAATTCGTACCTAACATTGTGATGGAAAAATATAAATTTTTTGTGCAATAGAATGATTCGATTTGAAATTGAATAAAACCATATTCAAATTATATGAAATAATTGGTACCAAATGAAATGTAGATATAAATAAGGAACTAGTTATATTCTAGTGCCACCAGTGATAATTTGCGCATATAAATTTGTAGTTGGGAATCATGTGTGTCAAAATATTTTCCATCAATCACTCAATTATATCCTTTCAAAATAAATTTGCTCAATTGAACAATTTTTACTTTACATTAGACAAAACTCAATTCATTTTCAAATACTCGAATTAAAATACAAACTGAAACAGTTCTCCTTTCTATATTTGAATGAAATATTCAACTAGACCATGACTAGACCAGTTCTTTACAATAGATAATAATCCTATTGATTGTTAATGATTATAGTTGGACAATCTTTATTAAAAGCTGAATGACGTCAATTCCACTGTAAACTTTATCCTGAAATCCTTAAGTTATATAAACTTGAATATGAATTTGGAGTTCAATTCATTAAACAGAATCTCTTCGATTCCTTTGGATTTCGTCTTCCTTTTGGGATAGTCCAGTAAACAGTTTACTACTCCACTAAATCTACTGGACGTTTAAGAAAGTCATCAAACTTATTGACAGACGTCCAGTAAACAGTTTACTGATCCGCTTAATCTACTGGACTCTAAATCTACGAAACTTATTGACAGTCATCCAGAAAACAGTCTACTCATTTAAATACTTATTTAGTCTACTTATAAATTTATTGAGTTTCTTAGTTATACAGAAAACATTTGAGAAACAACTAAGAAACCAGATATTATTTTCATTTGAACTATTCATTGTTCAAGAATAAAGTTGAAAGGCGAAGTTTAATGAAGGTATCAAAAATATTTATGGATATTCTCATTTCTCAGCATGACATCTGCAAAATAAAAAAGTGGTTTGACAAAAATAGATAATATATCTTTATTTAACTGAAAGATCTCTTTTCCATTTTTTATTATAAAGATTCAATAGTAGTATATTACTCAAATTCTGTTGTTCTATCAATATTTCTATGGGATGGCTTAAACAAGAATTCCCTGTGAGTATTTCAGAGTCTCCTATTTTTTCGAACGATTTGTAGTTTCTAATATGCTTGAAAAAATGTGTGATTCACCCTCGAGAAGGTCTATTGTTCACCATGTATGCAGTCAGGTTTATTGCAAAATTTTGAGCCGGCTCCCTTTCAAAAGTACTCGGAAATGTTGGAGCCCGATGAGAAATTTTGCCAACAGTGAATACGTCGAATACGAGTTGTATTATTCTGTTGTGGGGAAGCTCTCTGTTTTCGGATAAAAGCGAGAAAAAGCAATCAATCATTGAAGTGCATTGAATTCTCAGCGACGTATCGTTTGCCAAAAATAGTAATTATTATTGTGATTATTATTACAGTTTTCATTGCAATGTTAACCTATACTATAGTGCGATTCACGTCAAGAAGTCAGCATTGCTTAGATGGGAGTTTGCTATCCTTGTTCAGCACAAGGCAGTTGCTGATGTCTCTATCCTATTCGCACTGTGCATTGTTGTCGCACACAGTCCCAACAAACATTACAAACGTTTGGTGCAGTTTTCGCTTTCTCTCTCAATGAAACTTGGCATCAATGCTCCTCATATAAACAATGCTGACTTCTTGACGTGAATCGGACTATATGTGCTCCATTACCTGCAATATACAGTAGGCTGTGTTGAACCAAATAAATTAACATTGACAAACATGTATATTTCTGCTTATGAAACAGCTTATTCGAAATTTGTAGAGAATTTTGAAACACATTGTTATCTATTTCCGAAATCCATATTTCCTCCTTGAAAATGCCATTGCCTGATTGCCGATTGCGCTTAAAAATCCAATCAAACTCAACGAAAATGAGATGACGTCATTTCACAGAGCTCTCCAGGATCTCGTTGCATTGATTCCGTTGGATGTCGTCATTTTACAATGATTTTGGCTTGAAATGAAGGAAGGGGGAAGGAAGAAAACGTAATGATCTAATAAATTAATTAATTAAATTAATTCTTATGCATTTTTTAGCAACAGGCAGGTAGAATTCCGTTAACTTGACGCTTTGGCATTAGATAGATAGATAGTATTCATCCTTCAGTATTCATCTTTCTCCTGGAAATAACATTGAGGCTGTAGTGCAGTATATGGATTTCTTTTCATTAAGATATATGTTTTAAAAAGTTCAGCTGTTCAGATTGAAGATTATTTACTATAAGAGAAGCACATATACTGCACTCTATTGCAGTGCAGTATATTAGTATGAACTTCTGTTTTAAACAGTTCAGCTGTTCAGATTGAAGAGTATAATAAGAGAAGCACATACACTGCATTCTATTAGGAGTGCAGTATATGAGTATGGACTTCTGTTTTGAAAAGTTCAGCTGTTAAGATTGAAGATTATAATAATTATGAGAGAAGCTTATATACTGCACTCCTAATACAGTGCAGTGGCCTTCTGTTGTAAACAATTCAGCTGTTTAGATTTTTTTTTCCGAGGATGATGCCCACATGAGCTCTAGGCTTGTGCGTGGGTAATGAGTGGGGTGATGATGAGATATGACGACTACTTTTTAGGCAGTCGGGACCGACGGCTTAACGTCTTCTCCGAAAGATTAGAACAGAAGTCCATATACTGCACTTTCTCCAACATTGATTCCCATAAAAACGAGTGATACAGACTGAAATTTCAAAAGAAAGGGGTTGATTGTACAGAAGCTTAGTATTTTAAAACGTTGTAATTGGGTTCGAGAAAGCTGGAAAGTTATTTGATTAATTTAGAAAACTCTTGCTGTTTACCTGATGGCTTTACGTTTTTTTCTGCGTGGAAAATCTATTTTCCAAGAAGAGGGCTGTAAAGTTTCTCGAGTAATACTATCGAATACTTGTTTAATTGTTTCTAAAAGATGACAAACTCCCAATCATCCACTCTCGTACTTTGTTTATTAGAAATATCGATTCCACGATCAAAAGATGATGAATGTTGTGAATTCAAAAATCTGCTTACTTTGAAAGTTAGCAGTATATCTAAAGGCACAGATTGGATAAAAACTAATTGTTCATTGAAATAGCTCATGTGTAATAATGACACAACTATTTAATATCGAAATTCTTGGTTAAGCAACTATTTGGTTAATCTATACTATAGGCTATTATTCTGTGACAAATCTTAATAAATGACTTGAACAGCCATAAAATCGATTAAAGAATGAATTATAGAGGTATTGTACATATACTGCAATCCGTTGCATCATAACTTTTCAAGGAGTATGGAAGTAAGCTGATAAAAATATATTCAATAAACGTTGAAATGAACGAAAACGTTGAACGTCAACAACGAAAATATTGAATGAGGGATTTTGAATGTCTCTAAAGCATTGAAATTTCACCCAAATCGAAAAAAAATGTTGAATTTCCCAACGTAATGCCCAGGGCTTCAGTATCCGTTAACGTCTTTCATATAACTTTCATAGAAAGTATTTACGTTATAACTTTCATATAATGGCGGGGTTTGTTGAATAATGTTGACTTTTTTCGAGTGATTGTTTCTGAGATCAAGAATAAATTTCCATACATGACGTACGCTATCCAGCTTCTCGTGAAAACTGTACAAAATGAGTTTGCCATACAGCATCTCCACCCTCAATAAATTACTCTATTTTAAAGTAGATCGATTCCTCCCACACTACCACTTGTAATGAGTTATAACGAAGCTATTAAAACACAGCGCTCTATTCCTTTGACAGAGGACAATCATATTGATGCCTTTGAAAGTAGAAATTTTCAACAAAAGCTCCCGAGTCCATTTTAGTAATTTCTGCTCGGAGCATTTAAAACTGGAAACTTCATGTTCGACAATCGCTACAGAATGACGTACAAGGAGATTGGGATTCTTATCAAGTTTTATAGGATTTCGATTACGGCCGGGAAACGTAGGCTACTACTGCTTTATCATTGTTATTTAATATCCACTATTAAAATTCCATATCCGATTCATGCAAATAGAATACTTTCAATTTTCGCAAATAAAATAAATTTATTGAGGCAAATGATGCAGTAAGCAACTTTTATTTTTTAAATTTTATTTCAATAAACTAAGGAATCAATGAATTTTTTTGCATTTGAAAACACATGGTTATTGATTCAATAATACTATTGGATATATAAACTGTTTATTGAACGATTGAGAAACCAGGCATAAATGGCACAGATAAGGTGCTCGCACACTAGACACCCATACTATGGATTTTTTCTATATCTAACTAAACTATCCTATTACCAAACTATCAGTCCTTATCTAGTGCGAGGGTTACTTATAAAGTCAGCTGTTTTCATGGTTATTCTTTTGAATGGAATTTTATGTGTACATATGATTCAAAAACCTACCTCTTGGAGAATCTGTCTTCTGCAAAATAATGATGTTGTATCTATGTTCTTTAGTAGAAACTTAAATTTATAGTTAGTTGTGAATATTCATGGATCAAGCATGACAAGCAGCGAAGTTAACACTTTCAGGGTGGGTTTATGAGCTCGTGATTTACAAGTTCACCTAGTTTATCTTTTAGACTGGTGATGATCTGTTGTTGAACTCATAAACCTAACTTTTAAAGCTCGGGGTTTTCCCTGCGATAATATTGCTCTCTTACGCATGAGACTTGCTAATCTCCAGCTCATAAACCTGATTATATAAGTTTTACACTCGGCGCAAAATCCGGTTCTTAGCCTCGAAAAAGAGATAAACCCTAGCTCATAAACCGCCCCTCAATCTCCACTAGGAGAGTAACATGCAATTAATTTTTACTTATGTGAATACACTTCACTAATCATATCGACTGAAGCGCTTTCGATAATGAGTTCGAGCAATTCGAAAGCGCTCCAGTCGATGTGGGTAGAAAAGTGTATTGACATAAGTAAAATTTGTTAGCATGTTGTTATCCTAGGGAGAAATATATAGTAAAATTTATAATTGACTCAATTTTTAATCGTCTATCAACAAAATACAGCTACTCCTCTGTCAACTGAGATTTGAATGGGAGCGGATCTGAACGAGACGATTTGAAAGCATGTGTTAAAAAGACTTGCAAAAAGCTTTGGGAAAGTTTTACGCTTTTAAACCTTTATTTCTGTCCTGTTGTACAGGCTACCTACATTCTCACTCGTATCTTTCCTCTTTTTTGACATCTTCCTAGCTTTCCCAGCACCTTTTCCTCACCCTTCTTGCAAGCACTTTCTCTGTCCGTTCTCCTGCTGCACTTATCAACTTAGAGCATCTTATAGTTCATCCTAGAGAAGAGTGTTCTGGAACGGATAAATCATTCAAGAGGCAGTAGCTGTTGTTTGGAAAAGGCCATCAAATTGCCGTCATACAAACGTGCACGTGAGCTGACTTCAGCCTTACTTCACACGGCCAGTCCTCTCCGTCTCTCTCTCACTCACCCTCTCTGACAGTCTCTCTCTCTCTTCATTTCATTCTTCACCACCAGATATTGGTCTGTTGAAATGCATACCTGGCTTTTTTTCAAACTTATTTCAAACTTATCAAAATTATCTATACAATCATTGACATCAAAATCGCAAATAATCACTATAATTAAAAAATATAGCTGGCTCATTTTGCTAAGGCTTTAAAAAGACTTGCAAAAAGCTTTGGGAAAGTTTTACGCTTTTAACCCTTTACTTACAATAAAGAAATGAAGTTTGATTTGCTCTATGATTAAATTGGTTTGTTTTTGCTTCTGTGATACAGTGTTACATGCCTGGATTGATAATGTCATTCATTGTCCTACAATGTGATTTTATCTAATTTCCAATGTAATATAATTGTATTGACAATACAATAAGTAATATGATGTAATAATATGAATTCATTGTCATTTGGCACAATGTTGAAAGTAACTGAAGTTTAGAATTCAGTACACTCAAACTTCAAGAGGAAGATATAATTTTCCACTCTTAACTTTTTCATAATACTTGAGAACTTCAGAACAAATTGCTCCTGTCAACAATTTGTATTAGATGATTACTTGAATTCGAAGTTGTAACAGCCTGCTTGCCTTGTCTAAACGAAGCTTCTATTCTGTTTCCATTCAGTTTTTAATCAATTTATACATTAAACTTTTTTGTATTTTATTGCCTTCCACTTTAAAGTGAAGCTTGTAGTTTGATTTGCTCTACTGATTAAATTGGTTTGTTTTTGCTTCTGTGATACAGTGTTACATGAGAGTAAAGAAAAGCAGATTCTAGGCTGGTTAAGGTATGAAAGAACGAGGGTTGGTTGCACAGAAGTGGATTGAAGTAAATTTTTGATTGCTCATTAGAATTAATATTGTTGAATGAAGATCAACCACACAGATCTCTTTGCAACTAGAACACAGTTCAAATCATTTGACACAAAAACCATTTTGGACATCAACTTCCACTGTATGAATTCCGGTAAGGCTTATAGTTTGACCTGCTTAACTAATTTTGGTTTTTTATTTTTTTCAGGTGTAACGTGGAGCACAGCGAGTGAGGCATCTGGTGAGTTCCCAGCCACCCCCCAAAACGAAGAATGCTCCCAAGAGATGTTGGTTAGGTGTGCTCTTCCACTGAAGGTCTTGAGCGATAACTCTCAAGACCTGAGTTTTGCAGCTAAAAGAGAAGATCTGGAAGAGCTTTGTCCGTAAGTACTTCATTTTTATTCACTCTAAAATCGGTATATTCAATATTATTTGTACAGGAGTTGAAATTTTAAACTTCAAACCACTTGACCTATAAGTTCACCATATTTACCTAACATTGATCCATATCATTTATATAACATTGGGGAACAAGGATGATTCGGCAAGGCGGAACACCTGAGAGGGTCTCCCCGCCAAAAATCCATAAGCATAATAATGATATTATATATTCAGTATTTTCTATTCAGTACTTCCAACTATTCGTTTGTAGTAGGAATTGTTCTGTATTGAAATAAGGCGTTCCTGCATTTTTTAAAGTTACTTGTCTTTATTGAACACCAAACATAGAATGAATCAAAACCTGACAATGAACGAATACATATCCTAGAATCTTATAAGTTCCCATTGTGAATACGATCTTATCAGTAGTTTATGTGACAGTAGTTTAAATGTTGGACAGGAATCGTAGTTGTCTTACTCAATCTAGGCTCTTGATTTTTCTTTAATCAATGATTAAAAATGACTCTTCAATATACAACTTGGTTAGTAAGAGCACCTTTGAACTGACAGATCTTTATACTGAAAAATAATTGTACAGAACCTCTATGGCTTTATGACTGCAACTTGGATAAGACTCAATCAATAACCTATTGAACTTGTTGATTTACCTGAGTTTCATCAATCAATTTTTTTATGTGAACATTGAGCTCAAATTCTATTTAATTGAAAGGAGATGAGGTTTTCACTACAGTGATAAAAACATGTGGGCCTGGATAGGATTAAGTAAACTAGTACTACCTTATTTATTATCCTGTAACGTTATTTTCCAACCTCTATTAGATAATCAATCCTATTTTCTCTAGCGAATGTTAATCGGATACGTGAATTATGTTGAAGACTGTATCGAAGACTGAATCGAATCGAAGAGTGCTACCGATAAATATGGAGTTCCACTGCTAATATAAATGAATGAATGATGTTCAGATCTCAATAATCAGATCCATACAATAATCTAAAATATCCATCAAATAGTCCGATTCACGTCAAGAAGTCAGCATTGTTTATATGGGGAGCATTGATGCCAAGTTTCATTGAGAGAGAAAGAGAAAACTGCACCAAACGTGTTTGTTGGGACTGTGTGCGACAACAATGCACAGTGCGAATAGGATAGAGACATCAGCAACTGCCTTGTGCTGAACAAGGATAGCAAACTCCCATCTAAGCAATGCTGACTTCTTGACGTCAATCGCACTATTTGATGGATATTTTAGATTATTCTATAGATCTGATTATTGAGATCTGAACATTCATTCAAGCATGAACTTTGTTTAATAATTGTTTGGTATCAATAATGTATTTTCTAACAATTTTGAACTAAGCTCTTCTGCTGCAATATAAAACTATTTTTCACAGGAACCTGGAGCAAGGACTGAAATGCATCGAAGACTATACTCGCAATTGCCTAGAACTTCACCAAAGGCAGCATTTCAATCTTCTCTACTCGGATACCAGTATAGTCATCCAGGAAATCTGCCAGAAAGGTCCCTACCAGGAAGGTAAGAATCATTGAAAATTTTATGTTCCCAGTAGAAATAAATTCATACTGTAACAACTGCTTTCAGGACAAGTCATTCAGAACATTAGATCTTGAGCATCAGAACATTGAACATCAGAATATTAGACCTTGGGTCGCACTGTAGATGGTGGATAGTTGACATGGTTTATAAAGAAGGCCGTGATTATTTTCTATATGTTCTATTATTATGGATGTCGTATGTGCTATAGATAAACCATCTACCATCCAGCAGTACGACCTCAGAATTAAGCACCATTATTAGGTGGCTTTATCCTTAGGAATCCTCTATACTTTATGTCACATTTTGAGTGGCAAAAAATAGGATAACAGATCAAGAAGAAAGAAAAAGTAGAAGACGTGTGAAGAAGGATAGAGTTGTGAAATCAATTACAGCTGTTTTGAGGATATTAATAGTACTTCAGTTGAAAGAAATGATTTTCTTACTTGTAAAGCTACTAAGTCTCAATTTGTATCTTAAAGTCTCGCCCAGAGTAGAATTTATTAAACATGGGAGCTAAGAACCAATCATGAGCAAGATCGTAATAATGCAACGCAACTTCACAATCGACTCCGCCTACTCTCTCCAGATTGGTCGACAGTTTAAAGTGTATCTAATTCCTAATTTCTCCAGTAGATTGCAGCAGCTGTTGGGTGATGCAACACTGACACCTTCATAACCCACCTACTCATTCTTTCACTCTTTCTCTTTCTTATAAGTTTGAGGAAGAGGAGGTAGTGGAGGAGGAGGAAGAGGAAGAAGACGAGGAGGAGGAGGAGAAGGGGAAGGAGGAGGTGGGGAGGAGAAAGAGAAGGGGAAGAAGAGGAGGTGGTGGATTAGGAGGATGAGGAGGGGAGGATAAAGAGGAGGAGGAATGAGAGAAGGTTGTAGAGGAGGAATGAAAGAAGGTGGTGGAGGAGGAAGAAGAGGAAGATGAGGAGGAGGAGGAGCAGGAGGAGGAGGAGGAGGAGGAAAAGAGAAGGAGGAGGAAAGAGAGAAGGATGAGGAGAAAGAGGATGAGGAGAGGATGAGGAGGAGGAGGAGGAGGGGAGCAGGAGGATGAAAAAAGAGATGAGAAGGAGAATGAGAAGAAGATTTAGAGAGATGAGGTGGTTGGTGGAGGGGGGGAGGAGGAATAGGAGGAGAAGAAAAAGAGGGATGAGGAGGAGGAGAATGAAGAGAAAAGAAGAAGAATGATGAGGAGGAGGAGGAGGAGGAGGAGGAGGAGCAAGAGTTGGAGGAGTAGGAGTAGGAGAACGTGAATGAGGAGGAGATCAACCTGATTTCATCACCAAGGAGTTTTCATCACCAAATCGTCTGTCATCAGTTGCAACAGTGGTGTTAAATTATTGTCACTTACACTTCACTTGTAGGGGAGCTATGCTTTTTTTAGAGCGCGAAAAATAAGGGTGAATTGGTGACTCAACTTCCATACATTGCAATGCTTGTATCAAATTACGTAATACAATTCATGATTGTGATAATGACACAATTTTGTCTAGGCACACATCATAGACTTGATCTGACTTGATCGACACAAATCGATTTTTACTTGATACTACCTACATATCGACCTCTATATCCGAACTATATAAGTAATAACTAACCGACTAGGCGTGAAATATTTGTACTGTGGGAAACGTTTTTGGTTACTAACTGAAGTGCTTTCGAAAGACTAACTAAATTCAAAATTCTAATACAGTACATAGAATTACATGAAGGAATCTTGGAAGGATGCTTCACCATATAGATCAACCACCACACTAGACAAACGGATAAATATTATATTATATAAAATAAACAAGTAGAAAATAACAAATAGAGTCAATATGAGGTCTCTTTCATTTAAAATACTACCTAGAGTACTCAAACATATTTACATACATTGCATATTGAAGATTCCAAAAAGTTGATCTTAACACCAATTGAACAAAATCCTGAATGTCTGTTGACTTTATTGAGGCTCTATTGACTCTTTATTAGTGGGACCTTGGATTAGACTAATCGCTGTAGGTAGAGTTTTAACTAGAGACAACAAATAGAGAATCATCCTTGAAAACATGAATCCAGATGTCTGCAATCTATTATGTAGGCCATAACAACATTCTATTGAACAGAATTATTGTACGATTCATACGATCAGATATTGTTTTGTTCTCAATTATTATTCATTTGAACTTCAGAAGCAGGGTTTGTTGAATGAGTTTGTGAAAAACATATTTCTAGGTTATCAACGATTCAATTCTTTTAGTCTAGTACTTTTTACAATCAGTTTTATATTGTACTGTATTTGAATAAAAAGAAAGATGAAATGTAATGTAGATTCAATAAAAGGATATTAATAATAGTACCTTAAGAGTACACTAAAATATTTCTGAACAACTGAATAATGAGTATTTCAAGTAGATTTCAACCCGATTCATTTTTCTTAGTCTATTACCCTGTAAAGTCAGGTTCAATACGTTTTTAGTAAGATTAAATCTCCATAAAATATCAGATAAAATCTTTTTAAAAGTCTATATTGAGATAACTTACGATAATTGAATAATATCAAAGTTATAAATAACTCCTTAAAAATAAAAAATTGAATCTTAATTGATATTGAAAACAATATAATAATACAGTCTAGACGTCTAGCAATCTTCAAATTAGAATAATTTATCGAAACATCTAAATAAAAGAAATTAGATAATGATTATTAATCTAGGAAGGTTTTTATTTAGATTCTATTAATTTATATTCTTTCATTTAGACTTTATTCAGTTTCTAGATTCATTTTTTAAATGATTGATTATCTTGGGCTCCAATTTACTCATATGCTGATCCCTTCATATAAAAATGGAAACCACTTACAATACAATATTAGTAATTTTTCTCTCTATCTCATAAATGCTCAACTCATCATTGTCATAATTTGAAGTTGTTTGAAAATAATGTACTCACCAACTTTTCAGTACTGTGAGATTGATAAAATCAGGAGGAAAGTAGAATGTAGATAAATATGGGGGAAATGTAAAAATAGGAATTTATAGTAGAAAGCACTAGGTACAGGCAAAAGTTACAAAGCATAAGTTACAGGAGGTCAAAATACTGGATTTAATATTTCAAGGGCTCCAATGAATCTTATCCTATAATGGTTAAGCGATACTTTACAAGGATGCTGTTCTAAGCTAGTGAGTAATTACTATGATAAGAGAATTCAAGTTTTGATGTAGACGATAGCAGCGTAAAGTGGATCAGTTTGCTCATTAAATTCAGTCAAGAATGTGCTTCTGTAGTCTTGATTGCGAAAATATTAGCTGACTTGAAAGACTAGTTCTGTTGAGTTGAGAAAACTTTTATCTTCATTTGAATGCTTATCTGTCTATCAGGTTCTTATTCTTCACTGATGGCTCCCAAATACCTACTACAGATTGTTGTAAATACTAATCTGTATAGTTGACCTTTATGGAGTTGAGTTTGAATCATTACTTTGCGTCTATAAGCTTTATCATAGTTTACAGTTGAGTCTTTATATTGAAGTTTAGCTAGACTTTAGACTAGCGATTTAAACAGTTTGTGAATTTTTTTGCAAGCTGATACAGTATTGGCATATAAGATGTTTATATCCTAGGACAAACATTTTGAGGGAATTTTTTTTCTAGATGAGTTTCTAATGTTCTCTTCTAATGTGTCAATTAACAGTAACGCTGATGGGTGGAATTCCTTGATTCGTGGTAGTGTTGTAAAATCTCTGTTGACACACAGCAAGAGATTTGGCTGATGGTTCATTGCCTCCTCACCATAAAAGGGATATGGCTAATGGCCGAGTGCCCAGGAGATGAGACAGGAGTTTGAACTCAAGAACTCTGTTTCACATCCTCGTGAAACAGGGTTCCATTGACTGGTGCCTTGGTTAATTCAGAGTGTTCAAAACATAATCAACTGATTTTTAATAGTAGGCTATCTCTCTTGAACGATAATAATGTCACATTATTTGTTCGATGATTTCTCAACCATATTTCCCAAACAAAAATCACACCTCTCATTATCCATGTATGGCAGAGAGCATCATTGAACTTCATTCACAGCTATTCGTGAATTTAGTTGCCAAAACAATCTGAACACCGCATCTCATTCAAAATTCAATGGTTTTCTGTGGTCAATGTGTGTTGGACGATGTATCGATAAATACAATATCGATTGAATACTATATCGAAAGAGTCAAGTTTGTTGGTAGTTTATCTTGACAGAGGAAGCAGTCAATATGTAAATCGGTTAAAATAGGAATCATTAGAGTCGTAGAACCTCACTCGAAAACTGGATATCGGGGAAAATCCGGTCTTTGACGTAATAGCAAACAATTAAAAAAAGATAGAAGAAGAATCGTAACGCCAAAGAAGAATAAGAAGAAGAAGAAGAAGAAGAAGAAGAGAAAAGACGAACGGAAGAGAAGACGCAAGAAGGCTCGCCGAAGTGATAAAGCAAACAAATTTGTGTTTTGATGAGTTATTGGGGGGGGGGGAGTGTTGTGGGGGGGGGGTGGAGGTGTGTTGGTACTTGTTCCACATTCATCGTGGATAACCTTGCTCATTGGAAACGTAGTGAGCAAGCCGGTTTCTCACGCTATCAGTGACGTAGGCAGCCTCCAGATAACAAATCCACTCATGTCACTCAGTACAATGTTTACGTTCGCCAGATAAATAATTTATTCTTTTATCGCCCATTCAGGCGTTTATTGATCGAGTCGAAATTGTGATTTCCAGCTTTATCTTCTCTGTTCACACTCAAATAAATCGAGAAAAACATAGTTTTGAATGAATCACAATGTTCAGAAGCTGTTAGAAAAATGTTTAATAGATATAGCACGATCCATTTAACTTGTCAGAAATCAGCTGTTTTGGTAATAATTAAACAGTGACTTCGACACAATAATCAAAAGGCTTAAAAGTCTTAGAGTCTTCAAAATACCTTTTCAATAATCTGCGAGATTCAGCATTTGTAGGTTAAGTATTGTGATATTGCTTGTCGATCATATATGTTTTCTGACAAGTTAAAAGGATCCTGCTATAATGTCTTGTGATTCGAACATATAAACATTGTGATTCATTGAAAACCCAAGTTTTTCTTGATTTGTTGAGATATTTTAGAGCAGGATTTGAGTGTTTGGTGTGAACAGAGGGAATCATAAATTCGACTATGGTTTCGAAATTATTGTTGAAACCTGCTTAGACAAATGTTGCATCCTGGTTTTTGTGGACAATAATTTATTATTATTGTTACAATATCAACAACTCTGTTTCATAACAGAAGTTGCATAGGCCTAATGCTCTGATTGGACCTATTTCAAGAAACAGAACTGAAAAACGTTTTATCAAAATTATTTTCAGAGGAGACATGCGTTTTAAAGATAAGAAAAATATAATAATGTTGTAAATGAATCCATGTGATGCTATGTAGTATTTTATCAATGAGACTACGTGCTACAACATTCAAATTAGTGGTTCACTTCCAATATTTCTCTTGTATTATTATATTCTATTAACAAACTATTATGTAAAGGAGACAGATTTGGGGTAACCCGTTGTCTCCATTGCTAAATAAATAAATAAATATTATAAAATGTTTTAATATCAATCACCAAGTTAACAATCTTCTTTCAAAAGTAGAGTACACACTCTTCAAACAATCACCTGCAGAAAAACGTAATTTTACTGAAAAGAAATATTTGAATTTAGCGTCGAGTTTAAGAGGGAGGAGCACCCCCTTCTGAAATGATCTTTCATCAATGACTGCAAAGGCAATAATATACTCCAAAGTATATTATCCTTAATGAATACCTTCCTCTCTTTTTCACTTCGAAAGTTATTCTCTTCTAAGTCAAATTGAAAATAAATTTATTTCTCAAATATTTACAAGAAGTAATGGATGATTCATGAAAACTGTAATATATTTCATTTAATATTATCATAGACTAACTATACAGTTAGTCTATGACATGAGTTGGTCTATGATATTATTTAATACTGCATTATTTAATATTATGTACATCTGTGTGTATGGATTCGTGTCTAAATTTTTCTACCGTGGGAAAATAAATATCGTAAGGGGGTGGGGTGTAAGTTAGTGAACCTCATGAAATTCCATGCGTTAATCATTTATCATTTTTCTTAATTTTTGGGTTTGGAATCATCCTAATCACCTGGTAATGTCAAGTAGAAGTTGAAATAAAAATACCATCTAATTATTTACCGTCTTGAATCTATTTTAATTATCATTCCAGTTTTCATTCGAGAGCTCAGAACTTTTATATGTTATATCAAATGCAATACACAATCTTAAAATAGTATTGTATTGTCTTTAGTCTCATCTACTCGTATATGAAACGTAATGTAAGAAAGTTACTATGCTGTTACAAAACGCTGTTATTACCCCACCTCACTTCAGCAACACTGTACTACAGTATAATTCATTCAATAGCACGTTCGTTCATTGACTCTCAGAAGCAGATCTTCTGTTGAGTACACTGCAGCGTTATCTAGCAGCTAAGAAAAGAACTTTGAAGTGCCACGGTAGTCAGAATCTGGTGTTGTAGGCTATAAGAGAACGCATTGTGCTTACCATTATTACAATAATTATAGTATTAGCCTACCAAGCTCCAATGATTGTTCTTCAAAGTTTATTCCACTATTTTGGCTGAACTTCATGAAGGCTGACTATTGAAAACATGAAAAAATTACTTTTACATTAATAAAACATTAAAAATTACTCTTTGCTGAAGTATTATAAGTCTGTTGAAACGTTGAAACAATGACAATATATTGCTGAAACACTAAAAACGTATTATAAACCTATGAAATATGTTATCTACAACCTATAAATCAAACCTATTTACCTATAAACATTGACTATTAAACTACACAGGTGTAGGATAGTCAATGCTATAAATTAGCGGTTTAGTCGCAACAACATGTGGTTCGATTCATTAAATCACAATAATTGGGATTCACTGTTTATTTGGGATTTTCCCCACACATTTGATGATTTTTGTTTTCTTCATTAATGATGTTGTCTCAAAAATTATCCTACTTATTAGTTACTTCTTATTAAGACTAATAGAAACTGATTCATTTTTGGAAGATGTACTAATGACGACAATAATATAATTATGGTCATTAATTAATCCCTGATTTTCATGGTTTTGTTGTCTTGATAAATTTAGTTGTCTCGTATTAATTTTCCTTATTTCATACTCCTTGATATGTTCAATTGGAACTTTCAAGATTTATTTATGACAATATGATTATTATTGAGTTATTTTCATGAGTGTAGATTGATTTCAAACTGTTATGAATTTTGAATGATTAAATTATTTAATGATTTATTTATGACAAAATGGTCATTAAAGTTAGTTAATTTACTGACTCATTCTTATTTGTAACACATATTATTTATGTCAACATTCTTATTAGTGGCGAAGCGTGGTATACTTATTTGTTCATCAAATACTTATTTGGCGATGACCAAATAAGTATACCACGCTTCGCCACGGATTCTTATCCATGACAATATGCATGTTTATTATAGAGTTATTTTCATGAATTTAGATTGATTTTAAACTATTATGAATTTTGAATAACTATGTCAACATTTTACACAAATTATGTCAACATTTTACACAAATTATGTCAACACATATTATTTACGGCAACATTCTTATTCATGACAATATGTTATATTTTTCATGTTACAGAGTTTCTTCGGCACGCACCTTGCATGAGAGAAGTGAAAGATGAATATGAACTGTGCACGAGAAATTATCAGACCAAAATCCAAGAAATGACTCGTCAGAGCAACAACCATCCTGGAGAAGACAATGACAAGAATATCAAGAAACTGTGCTGGTAAGTCATTTCAATAATTCACTAATAAACTGAGCAAACTATTAATTTATCATACAAGCTCAAGCACTCATAAGTTATAAGTACTTTTTATACATTTATTCTTTCATTTCATACATTCATACATAATACAGTTATAGAGCACTATTTAAAATTTATCTATTTATTTAGCGTATGGCTTCTAATAGTGGGGAGACCCGAGTAGGGTTGTTCCACTTCACCAACATAACCAATTATCCCTTGATAGGGAACATGGTGAAAGTTTGTTTTCACTTAGAAAACAGACATCAGCAAATTTATTAGTTCTATAAATTTTAATACTTCAATATATCCTATGATATAGGATATTATATCACCGTAAAGTTGGAAAAGTCTATGCGTAGAATTATATTCCAAGAGAATTTCTTCATTCATTAAATGAATTAAGCATAAATTAAGCAAATAACTTCACTTAAAAATTAATATGAATTTTGTTTTACAGTAGTAAAGATTACTGATACCTTATATGTTATGGGAATTTGTTTCTCCCGTTCATTTCTACACTTGACTGGACGTAATTCTCTTCTCATCTTATTATGTTTGCTTCATTTACTTCATATTTTACTGTCATGAGTCAAGCGTGATTATTCCAGTCGCTGAGAATCCGCGATTTGATACTCAAACTTGAGAATACTTCAATATAAGCTGGAATAACAAACATATGTTTTCAAATGATGACGTTCAGACAATATGGTTGCAGGATCGTCTGAGCGTCATTATTTAAAAACATTTGTTTGTTATACCAGTGGCGGAGTATCCGCGATTTGACTATCCAAGTGTGAGTGGAGCCTAATTCTGATTTTTCTACTCTCTTTCTCCAAAAATGTTCATTTAATTGATTTTTATCAATTCAGCTAATGTGTTCACATAATGTGATTAAGGTTAAACTAACTAAACCGTGTCACTCCATCTTTTCATTTGGAAAAGCCTTGATAGATTAGTCATCTTCCGAATAATGCAGTTGACAATTCATGTTAAATTTGAATCCGAAAATAGTTTCAAACCTTCTAAGTGTCCACCCAAGTGAAGTGAGTCAACCATTTTCCTTTCCTTGTTATTGTATTTTTTGATCAAATAAATTTGAATACGATTTTTTTGACAATTTAACATTAAAACTCGATTAAACTGGTCAAGAGCCTGTCATTGAATGTGGCAATTCATTTTTTTGCAGTTCATTTCAAGAATACCTGAGCTGCTCACGGGAAATCATGTTGGATAAATGCGGAGAGGGGACTGCCACATTCACAGCCGGACTGTTGCGTCGCATGTCCATTTCCCTGATAAAAGTAAGCAACTGTCAATTAGTCAACCCTTCTATTAGAATATTTCAAGTTGAAAGAAATTAATATACATTTAAAACGCATCAGTGTCCGTACACTAAAAGTATTTTGCTTGAAACATATTCTATTCATATTCCCAGCATCACTGGGAAATGAATATCTTTACACTTTCCGTATAAAAACTGATATAGTGCGATTCACGTCAAGAAGTGAGCATTGCTTAGATGGGAGTTTGCTATCCTTGTTCAGCACAAGGCAGTTGCTGATGTCTCTATCCTATTCGCATTGTGCATTGTTGTCGCACACAGTCCCAACAAATACGTTTGGTGCAGTTTTCTCTTTCTCTCTCAATGAAACTTGGCATCAATGCTCCTCATATAAACAATACTGACTTCTTGACGTGAATCGGACTATAGATAAGATAAATTTAATCTGATGTGTAAATGAAATTCAAAGCTGGATGATAATAAGATAAATTAGAACTGGTGTATGAATTTAATTGAGAGCTGGATAATATCATTTCAGTTTAACTGATTTCTTTCTTTCTGCAATCCGAAATTATGATACATACTGCCACAGACAACATAGTATAGTATAGTTAGTCTATGATACTGCTAAAGAACCCTCTATTTCTTGAATATTGCGAAACCACCTAAATTAAATACGAAGAGTGGACATACGAATCCTGTAGATTCACATTTTTAATATCTATAGTCAAGAATGGAAGTCGATAGTCAATTAAATTCTCAAACACAAGTAGATTAAAATGACCGAAGTTGATATCTTTATTCCAATATTGAGGAAGCTTATTCAATTAGGAAAGTTGATCAACAAGGTTGAGCAAACCAACCAAGTGCTGAAAATTCAGCATTGTAATTATTCATTGTACACATTCTGAAGAATCAGATTCAGAATCAGATTAGTAAGTAAAATGTAGTATGCTATAGTCTGATTCATTTAATTTGACGCTAGGCTCCCAGTTAACAGCTGATGTTACACAGCTTGACACAATACTCAACCTACAAATGCTGAATCTTGCAGATTATTGCAAAGACTGCAAAAAGGTCTGTTTTAAAAAGGTATTTTCAAGACTTAAAAGGTCTTAAAGACTTTCATAAGTCTTTGGATCATTGTGTCAAAGCTGCGTAACATCAGTTGTTTACTGATCGCCAAGCGTCAAATTAAATGAATCTCACTATAACTATTTATAGCGTATAGACCTAGTATTATGTAGTTAGTACTATAGTTGTTTTTCTGTTGTTTTTCGGCCTACTAGCAGCATGTGAATTTTTTTTGTGTATTGTGCATAGTTGTTATTCATGTATCATCAAAGTGTTGTTATCTATGTGCTTGTTATCTTTGGAATGTTTGTTCCCAAATATGTGAACAATTGAGAAAAATCAAAAATCCTATTTATAAGCACAACGCAGAACGTTAATGTGGACGCTTAATCGACAGAGTAGCACTTGCTACGGATCCTCATTAGGGTTTCACGGTGATTTCAATATTTCATCGTTGGAAATTGATCGTTGAATAGAATGTTTAATACTTGGTAGTCTGGGAGAAAAAATTACTAACCGTTACGATTCAGGGTGGGTTGTGAGGGGGGGGGGAACGTGCACCTGTTATAGGTGGGTCAATTTTGGTTGTGTGGGGGAGGGGGTGGTAAATCAACCACCCCAGCATGCTAACTATCGGTTGGATTGGAGTCCTGATATGAAAACCAGCTAATGCGCGTCTGTGGGCGCAATTAGTATGGTTGGAAAGTATGTCTGGAAGCAATTCGTATTTATTTCGTGTGCTCACTGCCCAGCAATCAAGAATAAGACCGTTGTAGTAGGTGCACCGGATACGTGGAATTCTTATGGATTTGGCATGACACGTGAGTGTGGCTTATGCTGAAGAATGAGAGACCAGCTCTAAACCACTTACTTTTTCAGCGATATCTCAGCTATTTATCTCTAGCCTCGTTGCAGTGAAATCTAGAAGGCGTTACCCCAACAGCCATTGAACCTCGTATCGTTCCCTAGCAGTAATTATAGTTCCGTTGGTCCTCGAAATGAAAATCGAAATCTACTTGGAAAAGTGCTCAGGAGCCTGGAACTAGAGAATTGATTAGTGTGAAGTGAAAATTCTACAAAGTTTCAGTTACCAACATCGTTGAAAGTGAGGAATCTATATTATTAATAGGCGAACATGTTTTTGTTTTTTTTGTAAACAGAACTCCTCCGTGGTTTCTCAACCGAATTTGTTCGTTCACATCTCATTCGAAAGATCTCATTGAGTACATGTTTGATAAAGGTCGTTTAAATTTTGAAAAAAGTTATCGTGGAGATGAGAAATGAGCGATCAAAGTTTCAATTTTTGCCATTGCTTTAACATAGGGATAGGTGAACCGAGAATTTTCACATTAATTTCAACTTATGATTTGATGATCAGCTGTTTTGAAACTAAAATTTATTTTTCATTGTTCATTGCACCGGTAAGGGCATTTGTGCAGAGAGAAGAAGATAGCGAGTGAGAACGAGGAGGAGAAGATTTAGAACGAGAAGTAGATGGAAAAGAGGGAGAAGAAGAAGAAAAGGGGGGAAATAAGGAGAAGAAGAAAAAAGGGAGAAAGAAGAAGAATGAGAAAAAGATTGCGAAGAAGGAGACGACGAGAAGGAGGAGATAAGAAGAAGGAGGAGAAGAAGAAAAAGGAGAAGGAAAATGAGAAAAAGAAAAGGAGAAGAAGAAGAAGAAAAGGAGAAGAAAATGAGAAGAAGAAGAAGAAGAAGAAGAAGAAGAAGAAGAAGAAGAAGAAGAAGAAGAAGAATGAGAAGAAGAAATTCAAGAAGAAGAATAAAAAGGAGAAGAAGAAAAATGAGAAAAAGAAAAAGGAGAAGAAGAGAATGGATAAAAAGAAGAGAAAGAAGAAAAGGAAGAAGAAGGAGAAGAAGAAGGAGAAAAGGAAGAGGAAGAAAAGAAGAAGAAGAAGAAGAAGAAGAAAAAAAGAAATATTAGAAGAAGAAGGAGAAGAATAGAAAAAAGTAAAAGAATAGAAAGGAGAAGAAGAAAAGGAGGGTTAATGAAAGGGGAGGAGGATTGGAAACTATTTCATGTATTTCAAAAGTCGCAGATTTGTGCGACCTGGGAAGTCCTAGTTGGGGTGAAACGTTATGACGAATTAAAATCGGAAAAGATATTATCACTGCCAACAAACTAGTTGTATACAACACGAATAAAATTTAAACGTTTTTAAAAGTTTGAAATAATATCTCGCTTGAATCATTCTTGAAGAAAGCTGTGATATTCTATTACATCGCTTCCTGGTGATTCGGAACCCACCTAAAGCTGTAGGTCTACTCATCTCTCATCATGGCATAAGTTATAAACCAATGTAAATTTGAGGAATAATTAATTGTATATTATTTTGTTATTATAATCTAGAATTTAAGCAGTCATGTTTGTTATCTACATGAATCAAGTAATAAATCTAAATCTAAATCATCATCCTTCACATTACCCACGCACAAGCTAAGAGCTCATGTGGGTATCATCACAGCAAAAAAATATCCGATTTAATATTAAATTTTGAATTATTGTTCTGAAACAAATCGTAATTCTATTTGAAAGGAAAGAAGTTAGATTAGTAAGCCCCTTGGGCTGGAGAACTCGCTTGCGGACTTCCTATTTGCTGCGGTGCAGTTGCGGTGCCGCCCAGTGCAGTCGGTCTGCAACCCCTTGCACAAGTTAACAGAGCAAAGTATGAGAACAACGTACCAATCAGAAGCCAGATTCAGATTAGGACCACGCCTACAGACACACGTACAAGCTCCACCTACTTTATAATGATTGGTCAACATTACACAAAATTTATTTCTCTGCAATAAGATGACAGTACAGTAGTTAACAGAGTTTGAATAACAACTGTTTCGTTTTACTTATATGTAGATGGCAGTAGTAACCGGATAATGTTTTTAAAAATTAAATTATAATCAATTTCACTCGAATTCAGTTTTAATATAATTCATATATACATTCATCAATTCAAATGTGCATTTAAAATTGACTTTTTTGAATGGTCAATTTTGAACTCCGTTATGGTTTTGGCAAAATTATACCTTTCTATACCTTCTGTAGTCTATACTGACGGAAATAGAATTGAACAATGTCTATCAGTATACGAATATTCCTCCAATAATCCTCATGATTGGTTTGTTTTTCTTGCAACCCTTATCAGAGACGTTTTGTTTTCAGAGCCCTATACTAACAAAGTTAATAATGACGTTGAAGCATCACGTTAGCTTTATTCCGTGGGAAAATTCTCTGTCACATGAATAGTGACTGCATGATCAATACAATTTTGTTAACAAAATTATTGTCACTATCCAAATACACGGTACATAGAAATCATGAAATACATAGAAATACACGATGCGGAAGGAGAAATCTATGAACAGATTAGAATAAAATAATGGTAGCATGTGATGTTTATTATCAAAGAGCATAATGTAGCCTTTAGCAACGATAAACCATAATATAGACAACAATGAAAACTCTACTACGTATTTGTTCTCCCAGTGAGTTTGTCCGTATCTCTTTATGTTTCTCTTTCGTAAAGTACTTCACAAAGGACCATCAGTTGGTTGAAAGTCATGTTGATTCAATCTCACAATGAACCAACCACATTAGCGTTCCAAGCCTCCATTCATGGTTTACATGAGCTTTTGTGGTTGTAATCAAATATAACTTCTAGATGCGTTACAAATAACGTTTTTTTGAGAAGGAAATTCATTCTTTTAAAAGCAGACAAATCGAGATGAACTGACTCTCATCGTTGAAACTTGTGGAGGATTTTAATATTGCAATGATACAGGGTTCAAAAAATAATTATAGAAATGTGCTTTTGAAATGAAATGAAAATATTCTTAGGTGGAGTTAGGACTAGAAGGTCCTTTCTACCACTCAGCTACTCAATGAGGATCCGAAATATTCAAACTCAAATAATCTTCATTCACAAAATAAGTAAATACACAGCAGAGATACATATATACATAGTGAATATCCCCCACGAAGACATCAGTCTGGGTGTGGGGAAAATTAGTTGATTTTTTTGTAGTTTAACCTCCCTTCTTTTTATTGATCCAATTCTATCTGTTGCGAACACCAAAGTAAATTTTTTATTCCATTTTTTTCAATCATCCATTGTACTTCCAAACATAATTTCTTCGTTGCTTTGGGTTCACTTGACACAAGCATTTCCAATCAATTCTACTCTAGAAGCATCTGTTGGAATACATTCCTGACCAAACACAATATATTTCATGGATCTTATCTTTTTCCTGAAACGTCACCTTTTCCGTTCTAAGAGCTCGAGAATGACTAATAGAACAATCTCTTCTATTCCCGATGACATTTGAACTTTAGAGCTCATTATTTTGAGGCGAAAAAAGAAAATCCTATCATCTTACTACTCCCACTTGTCTTCATCCTGTTTGTAAAACGTTCTTGGCAAACTAAAAACACTCTTTTTGAGTTCAAGTTAATTTTTTTTTCAACAAATGAATCCTACGAATAACCTCCTGAAATAAACCGTAAAGTGTGGTTTTATTGACGATGTTATGATTTATTTGTCACTTAGAATATGAGAATAAAAATTCATTTTTCAAAAGATTGAAGTTTACGGGTACTACTGCATATCATTGCTTGAATTAAGTTCCGTTTATTTATTAATGAAATTCGATCGAATAATTATGATTTTTCTTCTGTTTATCAGCTGTATACTGTATTGTGAAAAATACCAGAACAACTGCTTCTTTCTCTAGCTATAAGTTCAATCAAAATTGAGATGAGGTTTTTAAATCTTATCAATTCTATTATTATTCTTTATTCTATTATTATCTTTCAATATTATTATTCATACTATACCTCCTGATTTTTCTTCTCAGTGAACCTAGGTTCAAATCTATCAATTGAATTCGATTCACCAATTATAATTTTTTGTGTTTTTTCAGCTTCATTGTGAGAAATACCAGAATAACGAGAACGTGTGCAGGCAGAATGGAGCACCTTCTTTCTCTGTTCCGAACCTATGGATTCTCTCAGTGTCTCTCTTTCTGGTACATCGAATCACAATGTTTTCTCGGTTATGAAAACCGTTCGTTTTCTGTGAATTCCTTGTATAATGAATTGAATTCTATAATATGATTTTCCCTTCTTATAAAAAGAAACACAATCTACAAATCTTCAAAATTATTACAGGAAATTGAATTGTTTGTTGAAATCAATAAATTTCTCGCTATATGCAAAACCACACAAAATATAACTATTATATCAGTAATTCACGAAATTTTGAATTAAATTATTGAATTTACGAGGAGCCTTATAATTCAATGAGTAGCCTATAAGGTCTGCACGTAGGTGCTCAAAACTTTTTTTGGTGGTAAAAAAGTTGTAAACAGAAGTTATTGAAGAAATGTATATTGATTGGAGAAAGATCTGAATGATGAATCTGATTATTCGCTCTTGAACTACTCGTATATTGAAAGTTATCATTGTATTTTTCCATCACTTATTCCAAAAGAAACTATAACTGCGTGAAATGATTTGATTAACGAATGGAAATTGAGTTTTTAGTGTAGAAAAATATCATATAATCAAGCGAATCTTTGAAAAATTTGTAAATTACATCAAAACTTTGAAAGGTTGAAACACTATTGAATAATAATAAAGTGATCTCTCTTTTTATTCCAATAATAATAAGTTTCGTTCACTTTAAAATTATTATAGTCAATCTTGATCCTTTTATCAATTTCTCTCATTCACATAATCAATCAGCTACCTGATCTAATTTTCTTATAACGAAGAATTTTTTTATTTCAATAATAATTTATGTGAGTGATTGAGTTCTCAACAAGGAATTGCTTCCTTTTTCTGTGGGCAACCAATTTCCTTCAACACTTTCTCTATGCCGTTGCAGTTGCAGAATGTTTTTTCTTTTTAATATATTCTCTCTAATCCATAATTTTTCCATTATGTCTAATGGATACTTCTTATGTCAGAGCCTAATTAGTCAGATTCACCAAAATAATAACGATTGATACGCTGAAGACTTTTTGATCTTACTAAATAGTCGGTTCCTACTGTACGAGGCTGGGAATTTTATTACAAGCTTATCAACTTGTAGAAAAGTTGAATAAAGCCCCAGTGAGATTTAGTATTAAGTTTTATCGATATAAGTAGTGATAGATTGTTGTTTATTCGAATGATACCTGAAAGGTCCAAAACTAAAGTTAGAATTTAAACTAGTTATTGATGAGCGAATGTGTTTATAAATGTGTTTATGTGTGCACCCAATGAAAGAGTGATTGTGTTCTATGTTAATAATTATAGTTATTGTTCACCACGTTTTATTCCATTTTTCCAGAACCCAGTAATGACTATCATCAGATTTCACTAATGTATATCTCATTGATCTTTCTTCCCCATAACCTACCAATGTTATTAGTGAGAATTTATTATATTTTTATACTTAGATTCCAACAAATTTTTATATTTTATCGCACAATAAATTTAGAAATTATTTGTAGCTACATGAATCTATGTTGAAAAATATCGTTAATCTGATTTGGATAAATTCATGCTAAGAATTTTCCAAATAGGTGCATTAACTAGGTTCCATTCATTTATACCAATGATAAATCAATCTGATTTAATCTAGAATACTGTAATCTCATTGAAAGTAAATATTATCTGATGCTAGAATACTGAGCAACTCCAAGTTACCTTTTTTATATCTGTCATCCGATGTATAAATCACAACTTGTGAACAATGAACCATAGTTTATAATTTCATTGAGTACAGTACCTTCGTTTTTGAGTCGTATAGTGTTATAGATATTGGATTTTATTTCTGTAACAATGTGCTCCTTATGAACACCTTAGGTCTCTTGAGTGTGTGATTTATTATTGGCCGCATTGGATCATTGGTTTTGCATTTTCTTCAAAAAATATCCCTGTTTTTTTTCAAAGAAGCCTTTTAGATTTCTGATATCATAACATATATCAAGCTCTACATTTTATAAAACTACTGTTCTTCCTATAACTTCATTCTCTACTGCTGTTGATTAAATAGAATATTCCCCATATTTTGTATTTCTTCATCAATACTGGAGCCACAATGTCATTACCAAATTACCGAATTCTATTAAAACTCCGAAATCTCGTGTTAACATAAAATATAAGTTAATTTTGTTAATGGAATTATTTTTAAAACTTTCAAAATTTCGTGTGAAACATAAGTTAACTTTGTTATTCCCTCTGTCTTTTAAAGGACAGATTGAATACATACAGGTTATAATAATTGTAGTACATTGAACATGGAATAATTGTATACGAGAATTTTGATCCATTGTGTGTCGGTGATACCTGAGGCTGAAATCACATTGGATGTACGCTTGCGCAAGTAATATATTGGTGCAAGCTTGTAAATTATTTTTTATTATCAGCATTGTGCTCATACTTGATGCAAGCCAAGTGAAAAGTTCGATCAACTCCATCTACAAAATGTGAGCTGAAATTGAATTATTATTGACCTTTGTGCAACCGAACTCTCTCAATTAAATTCAATCTCCGTAGAATTACGTCATCCCACAGAGATTCAATTTGACTGGCTTATTTGCATCTGTCTGTTGGATTACAAGAAAAAGATACATAGCACATACAATCAATATTTAGTTCGTTTGATATCACATCCCAGAGTTATGTGATCTCTGCTACATTAAAGCTTTAGAGTAGAGATTAATCCCAATAGTTTCTCATTCTCAAATAAATGCCTCAATCTCCAATATAGCAGAAAACAATCTGATCAGAAATGACTTCCTTGATAATAATCAGGAACCAATGGTGATCAAAACAGATATTTTTGTCTCCGAGCAAGCTTTGGCAAGCATTCACATGCTGGTGGTCTCGCGTACGCAAGCGTGCATCCAATATGATCGTAACTTAATGTTATATAAATGATTCCTGTGTATGTTAATTTGAATACATGACATAGCATATTGATATTTAATAATATTCGATCCTTGATGGAGAGAACAATTTCCTAAACTGTACAATAAAATCAGAGCAGTCATATTTTTGACACCAAGTCAAGTTTGACGATTCTTGCTACCATCACAATCTCATTGTTCAGTGTATTTGGAATAATTAAACTGCTTGTAAATATTCATCTATTTATTGAAATGAATTTGTAATATATAATGTTCTACAAGACTTAAACGCTAAGTGGAAATATTATCAGTTGAAATGGAATATGTGATATTATTTATTTAATTAAAGTTGAAATGGTAATATCTATGCCACAGATTAATTATTTAAGACAGAATAAAATGTTTGAGGTTCTTCGAAAGAGAGATTTTATTTATCCATCCTTCCACCTCCTTAAACTACAATTAATGATTTTCACCTTGATAAACACAAGAAATTCGAATCAATTTTGAAATGAAATCTATTTGGACAAAGAATGAATACTGGATCCTGCAATCAAGCAGAGATTCGTGAGTCTATTTGGGTGAACAATATGAGAGATCAAATTTGAAGTTGTCATCTTGCTTTTGTGATGTACAGCCTTGTAATTGTAGCAAATGTTTGCAGCAAAACACTCTCTGATTGAAGGAAACAGATGAATGAAGGAAAACTGTTGCTAGTTAATTGGGCTGATAATTTAATTTGTTTGTTAAATGGTAAATATAATGTTTCATTAAAAAAATTGAAAAAACTAACACATCATAGGCAAAAAAACATGCCCACAATAATGTGGTAATTTTTTCACGATTATCCGCTCATTTACCTGTCAACAATTTTCCTTCACTTATGGAAATTTTCATGTAACTCTGGCCCTTCTATCATTTGGCGATTGAATTGCGAGTAATTGAGCAGTCCAATTTAAAAACTTATCTTTTGTACAAAATGTTCTAGTAACTAGCCAATCTACAAAGATTATTTCTATTTATTTATTTTTCAACTTATAAGTCTAGTCTGCTCTTCTCTCGCATTAAAGGACTTCCAAATATTAGGACCTTCTATAATTTTGCGATTAAATTACAGGTTATTGAGCATACCAACTAAAACGATAACCATTGTATAAAAAGTTCTAGTTATTGGCCAATCTTCAAGGTTTAATTTGAATTTTTTATTTTTCAACTTGTAAGTCTAGTGCATGTTCACCCTTCCCTCGCACTACAGAACTTCTAAATCTTAGGCCCTTCTAGCATTTTGCGATTGAATTATAAATGGCAATTGAGCAGATCAATTAAAAAACTTATCTACAGTAGAAAATGGTCCAGTTACTAGCCAATCCTCAGTATGAATTTTGAGTTTCCTATGTATCAACTTACAATTCTAGTGTACGTCTGCCCTTGTCTTGTATTACAGCACTTCTAAATCTTTATAAAACAGGCCCCTGATATCACATCAAGTATTACTAGTGTAAGTCTAGTATACGTCTGCCCTTCTCTCGCATCACAGCATCTTTATGAAACAGGCCCTGGTATCACATTAAATACACATTAAATATTATGTTATTTTTTATCTTATAAGTATAGTGTACTTCTCTAGTCTGTGCCCTTCTCTTGTATCACAGAACTTCTAAATTGTCAGGGTTTTCAGTCGCTCAATAGACAGTTTATGGATCCAATAGCACTATTGAATCAATAACCATGTGTTTTCAAATGCAAAAAAAAGTTATTGATTCAATAAGTTTATTGAACGACTGAAAAACCGGGCATAGTATTATATCATTTTTCAACTTATAAGGCTGGTGTACTTCTGCCCTTCTATTGTATTACAGCATTTCTAAATCTTCATGAAACAGGCCCAGAGGTATTATCTCAACAAAATTTCCAAGAGGAATCAATGGAGCGCGTTTTCATTTTTTCTGCAGATTATCGGTTTCGAATATCAGTAATAAGGAGTGAGCCGTGAATTGAATGCCGGCAAGTTGTAGTTGGAGCGTGCTGTGGTGAGAAGAGGCTTTGTCGCCGCCACTTGGATAGCCCTATCACGTGTCACCATTGCCCCGAGTGAACTGGGAGATAGCTGTGGGAAAGAGATAGTAGACAACACAGAAAGAGGACTGAGAAGAAGAGTGGAGGACGGGAGATTTTTTCAAGTACAGTGAAGAAGAGAGTGGATGAAAATGACAGGAGAAGAAGGAGACGAAGTACACTGGAGGAAAATGACGGGGGGGATTGAGGAAGAGGAGAAGGTGGAGAGGGAAGAGAAGGAGGAGGTGGAGCAACAGAAGGAGGAGGGAGTGGGGGAGTAGGAATAGGAGAAGGAGGAGGAAGAGGAGAAGAAAGAGGAGGCGGAAAAGAATGGTAGTGGAGACTTTGAGATAGCTGTGGAAAAGAGATGTTAGACGACACAGAAGGAGGACTGTGAAGAAGAGCGGAGGAAAAGGGGATAGGAAAAGAAGGAAACGAAGTACAGTGGGAAAGAGAGGAAGAAAAATGAGAGGAGGAGGAGCGAGAGGAGGAGGAAGAGGAAGAGGAAGATGAAAAGGGGAGGAGGAGGAGGAGCAAGAAGAGAGAGGGAGGAGGAGGAAGATGAGGAAGAGGAGGAGTAGGAAGAAGAGGAAGAGAATGGGGTGGAAGAAGAGGAGGAAGAGGAGAAGAACGAGAAAGAATGCTAGAGGAGACTTGGAGATAGCTGTGGGGAAGAAATACAGTAGTAAACAAAAAACGAGAAGGACTGTGAAGGCGTTAGTTGGAAAAGAAGCCAAGAGAGAAAGAAAACAATGATTGAGGAGGACTGTAGAGAAGAAAGGGAAATGACAGGAAGAGAAGGAGGAGGAGGAGAAGGAGGACAAAGAAGAGGAGGAGGAGGAAGAAAAGAGGAGGAGGAGGAGGAGGGCAAAGAAGAGGAGGAGGAGGAGGAAGAGGAAGTTGAAGGAAAAGGGTGGATAAATGGTGGATAGGAGAAAAAGGAATACAGTGAAGAAGAGTGGTGAAGAAGAAGAAGATAGGAGGAGGAGGAGACGAACAACTGAGAAGAACGATGAAAAAGCTTAGTGGAGAGCAGGGGAAATACAGTGAAAAAGATAGGTGTAGAAGAAGATAAGAGGAGATGGAGACAGGAAATGGAGAAGCACCTTGAAGAGGAATGGTGCACAAGGGAAAGGAGTAAAAAAAGAAGAACGTAGAGGAAAAGTGAAGAAGGAAAATGAAGAGCGAAAAAAGCGAAAAGTGGAGAAGAAAAATAAAGAGTGAAAAAAGTTGGGAAGAAGGGGACCGTAGAGTAAAAAGATTAAGGAAGAAAGAGAAGGGAGAAACAGGAAAAGAATGAGCAAGAGAGTGGAGGAAGAACAGAGAAGGAGAAGAGTATGGGGAAAGATGATGATGATGATGAAGAAGAAGAAGAAGAAGAAGAAGAAGAAGAAGAAGAAGAAAAACAAAAAATCTTTGATGATGATGATAAAACAGACAGAAAAGAGTTCTTCAAATAGGAAAAGAGAGAGTGGAGGAAAATAAGATGGTTCAGAGAAAGGAGAAACAGAGGGAGGAAAATTATTTGAATAGAAATAAGAAGTACATTCACGAAGACATCAGGATGGTGTGAAGTGCGGAAAGAAATAGGGAAGAAAGAGTATCTGAAGAAAAAGAAGGTGAATCAGAGGAAAGTAAAACAGACAGAAAAGAATTCTTTAAATAGGAAAAGAGAGTCTGAAGGGAAACAAAATAGTTCAGAGAAAGGAGAAACAGACAGAGAAATTCTTTAAATAGGAAAAAAAGAAGTACATTGACGAAGGCATCTCGATGGTGTGAAATAGGGGAAGATATAGAAAAGAAAACTGGGTGCAGATGCTTCGGGACTGGAATAGCAAAAATGTGTTGCTATGAAATGGAGCGATCGCCTTTCCCCTTCCTGGTCTCTTGATCAACCCGAAGATAGTTGTGATAATACGACGTTTTCCGCTGGTCATACACGGGATGCAATTCCGCGTCGTTTCTATTGATGAAGCCTCTGGCTGTGTGTAAGAGTAGGCCTCTGGCTACTTCCCCTCAGCATGCATTCGCTGTATTGCAACCTGGATCACTGGAGAATCTATACCGATATTTTATCGATCTAATCACAGTGATCTGTAATTATTGAACAAAAAATGGTCAACTCCACCAAACTAACGGCGAGTTGTACGAAAATCCAATCAAATTTATTAAACATCGTGAAGTGACGTCATTGCATTGATGTCAGATTCATTCTGACGTTGATTCATTGACTCTCGTTGAATTGGTTCCATGAGATGTCATCATTTAACGGCGGTTAAATTCGATTGCAGTTTCGTGTGACTTGCCTTAAGAGTTTGAGTCATAGTTTCAAAGTTCGAAGATTTTATATTCTCTTTTATACAACAAAATATCTCTAACAGCAAAATATAAGGAACATTTAACATGAAATCGATAATTATTACAAATTGTGGGTACTTCCCTGTTAATGGAAACATTCATTGATATCAAACAATTTTATATCAATATATCCATATTCTTTATCAATGTATTAATATTAACGAATGGAAATACATCAGCTAACAACTAAGATGCATCTTATTAACGACCATATGAGGAATATCGATAAAAATATAAAATTGTTCGATTTTAATGAATGTTTCCGTTGACAGGAGAGTGCTATCCGAGAGGAAATACAATTGCAATTTATATTTATATATATTTATATTTATACGATTGCAAATACAATCGAAAGACAATAAACCATAGAGCCGAAGATTGCTGTGTTATCCTGATTGCTGTATTAGCTCTGTTAAAAAAACATTATGCTTTAACAGGAACGTAGTCCTGTAACTCAAAAGTTTGATAGAGTCAACATTTTTACTGATTGCAATAAAGAAGAGTTACCACAATGAATATATTAGTTCTCCAAATAATTTTTATGTTTATTTATTCACAAATCTGAGAAAAACCCCGGTTAAAATTAACTCAAGGCGCGTTGCACACCGAGGAAACGGGTTTAATTTTTCCAATTTCATTTCACATGCACTGAAGAAACTTCTTTAAATCACTTTCACGATGGATTCCAGACGTGTTTTTGCTGTGGCGGTGGAAAAACAAGTTTGAGAAACGGAAGTAATGTAAACGGATCAGTGATCGACAATACAACGTTGAATATTAACATTATTAATTACAATTAACTTACATAAATTAATGTTAATTAACATTACAGTACGTTAAACGACAATACAACGATAAATCACGTTTAACTTATAATATTAGGGAGGATGCTGATGAATTTAGAGATTCTTTAGAATATCGAAGTGAGTTTCATGTTTTTAATAGCTTCTGCAATCTGCCACACTGGAATAAAATGTCTCCCATACTTTTTATATGGCAAAAACAACACAGAGCTATTGACAAACGAGCTCTATAAAACTAGTGAATTCTAGAGTTCAACTAGAATGCTGTTGAGAGACGGTGAAATGTGGAACTGAGTTTCACTAGTGCTCTAGAGACTAGAGCTCTATAAAATTAGTGAATTCTAGAGTTCAACTAGAATGCTGTTGAGAGACGGTGAAATGTGGAACTGAGTTTCAATGAAATCTGATTTTTGAGTTTCATTGAAGTAAAAGTCAAATTGAAATGAGTTTCCATATAGCACTGGGTTATTCTTATCTGCCATTTTCATGATCCTAGACTTTCACGTTTCATGAAACACAGCTTAGAAACGAGTTTCTCCGGTGTGCGCCGCGCCTTAAGGCAAAGAGTGTTTTAAGGTTAAAAGTGGGATGTTAATTAGAAGTTGTCTACCTTTATTTCATAAATTACTGCTTCTAAATCACAGAATGTAGAAAAGAAACAATATCATCAAAAGAATTATCAGTTTTTGGGCTGGAGATAGCTTAAAATGAAACGTGTATCTTGAAAAAAAATTAAATAGAAAAAAATGTAGAGGTCTATTGCCCGGTTTTTCAGTCGATCAATAAACTTATTGAATCAATAACTTTTTTTGCATTTGAAAACACATGGTTATTGATTCAATAGTGCTATTGGATCCATAAACTGTCTATTGAGCGACTGAAAAACCGGGCATATGCGTTATTGCCCAGAAAAAAATTTCGAACAAATACAAAATCCTAACCATCCTTATTTGAATTCATTCATTCATCAATGTACTGCTGTAATCCCATGCAAGATATGAAGACAGATCGAAGTAAAATATAAAGCTCTTTTACTAAGAAAAATCGCAAATTCTGATGAAAATCTGATGCGAATTATATTTTTTTTCACAGATGAAGTGTAGGAATTATTCCAATTATGATATAGAATACTCTATCACGTGGCAACAGAATCTTCTCATTCAAATGAATCAATTGAGATGCTTTGAAGCATGAAGCTTTGAATAATTGTTATTCATATATTTATTATTTCCAATTGGGAAAACACGACCAACTCTTTGTTTAAATGCGTATTATTACTGGGCATCAATTCAATGGAAAATATTCATTATCACTAAACCTGTCTGATAGTTCGCTTCCCTTCAATAACAACACTGTAATGATCATATAGCTCAATCAAGTTTCTATAAACATGATATCATTGTACAGGTATGATTAATATCTCATTGATAATTTATTTGTGACAACTTCAATTATTTTGGCTTTGTATTTAGCTACTGTGAAAGAATTCAATGATCAAACAATTTTTCCGTTTTTCTGGTATAAAAAACTCCCAATACTCTCCCCAAAGCTGTACAAATACATTTAGACATTGTAATTTGAAAAACCTCCAAACTATTCCAATACAACTCTTTATTATTTTTATTGTGAACCAGGTCTGCGTAAGGTTATTTTTTTCATATCCCTTATTTTTACAGGTGGTATTCTCTTGGCTGTTCGTAATCATTTGTTTCTCCTTTGTTTCTGTTCTTGTACATTAACTTTCATATCATTGACATTTCCCAAATGTAATATTATTTTCAAAAATTGTACTTTCATTGATATGTAATGTACTCAGGTTTCTAAATTTCAAAATAAATTCTCGAAAGTTTCAAATTTATTATTCCTTTCTTTCACATCCAAACAAATTCTATCTGGATTTATCGAAACTAGAGCCTTTTCTGTAATGTATATTATCTAGAGATGGGATAGAATGATTGATTCGAAACCTAGATGAATAATCGGATCATGATAGTGACACAGTATATGTAAATCATTGATCAAAGCCAACTGAAACTTGATCAATTCTGGAACTGGAAATTGAATAATACATTCAACAGGGATTTACTCCACTTGACATTAGTCTAACAAAGTTCTAGCTTACATCCTGACATTAAGAGCATTAGAATAAAGTTGATTACAAATAATCCCTTTGATGCTCTTCAATACGCGCTCGTTCATATTGTCTTTGAGCGAATTCTCATTACCTTTATATGTAATCTTCACATGTTCAAAGATTTACATTTGCATTCACAAATGATTCCATTCCATGATCAAGATGATGTTATCGTTTTGTCTAGACATTATCAATCCTCTCAGAAATTTTAAATATATTTCTATTCAAAAGGAATTAGGAAAAGATCCAAAGCATTTGCATTAAAAAGTTTATGAATACTCTCAATAAATAAAAAAATATAAAAGTAAAGTTTTAACAAAAAAGTGGCAATTATCTCTGTTTATATTACAAGATGTTTGAAAAATTTCATAAGTTTCATGAGTAATGTGGTGTTGGGAAGAGACTAAAATTGTGATTCAGAAAACAAAAACATTTGATTGGATATTGTAAAATGATATTTATCTCTGGTTAACAATGATCAATGCAAAAAATAAGAGTACAGTTTCCCAAATTGAACCCAACAGCAATGCTGTATATTTAATGAATCAATGTTGTATTGATTTAATTGATATAAATTTCAATTTATTGTAAAAAGATACATTAAATGGATGCGACAGGTATGTTGCCCATAACTGCCCCCCTCCCCACCAAACAATTACATAATTATTATTCAAAGAAAAAAGGGAAATCTCATGTATCACATATTGTATAAAAAATGTTGAGTGTATTGGCAATATTTGAATAAAATAATATAAATTTGGAAAAATTTAAAACTATTGGAAAATAGTTTAAATTAAAATTTTCAAACTATTGGAAAAAATAAAAAAAATGAAGGAGAAAGGAGTATTTTAAATTAACTAATTAATTAATTGTAATGATTCAATTTGAGAAGAAAGAAAAATATTTCCTTATATTTCAATATTAATGAACAAGGTTTTATGAGAGCATTTAAAGAAGGATTAAAATATCAATATCACTGTGTTGAAAAGCCATAAAGATCGATTGATGTGAGAGTTAATCTTAGATTAAAAACCGAAAACTTCCTTCCCCGTGTTACTATTACAGTCGGCAGAAAAATGTTGATATTATATTAAACAGTTAGCAGTATTAATATTATATTAGGAATAATTCATCGTTACGGCATTCAATATTACCAATGAATGTAAAGCCCGGTCTATTGTGGTACGACTTGAAAGTTGTACAACAAGTCGCAGCGTCTAGACCGGGCTTTAAGTTGTACAACAAGTCGTAGCATCTAGACCGGGCTTGAGTGTAAAAACAAGTAGTATAAAAAGAGGTATGACTTTTTAAAAAATCGTAACGTGTAGACGCGATGCAACTCATCCAACTGTGCTTCCAACTTGTTGTACGACTCAAGTTGTACAACAAGTCGTAGCGTCTAGACCGGGCTTTCCCTAATGGTCTTCTACACTAATCACTTTTTATCTAGTATCGTATCGTGTCGTATCTAGGTCTAGATGATACTTATTATTATCTATTACTATACTAGTCACTATACTACTATAATGCTAATAATTATCACTATACTAGTCTCTACTTTTTTTTATCATATGACTTTTATTGGTGGGGAGACCCTTACGGGTAGGTTCCACCTCGCCTCATTGCACAATTTTTGTGTCTTTTTTGTGTCGGTCACCCATCCGAGAGCGGTCTTGAATTTTAGGCTCTACTAGCATACTACATACTAGTCTAATACTAGTAATGTGGCGTTAGATTTCCATCTATGCCATTATACCAGAAACGTCCTAGAACCTCATTTTGAAATCCATCTTGAAGAGCAGACTCAGTCTGTTTTTCATTTATGATGAAGTTACAGCGAATGTCGCATAATTAATTATTCTTAATGAGTTCGAGCAACTACATTTTTAAGTGACAAGACTAATTGAAACTCGGCTCACGGTGAGCCAGTATTGTTTATCCAGTGCAGCTCTGACAGATTTCATGTTTGATAATGTATAATTAAACTTTAGAGCTAAGATGAGAGGGCGCATCGCGAAAAGTGGTTTTCCACTCACCACGCTAACTAATTTACAAGCTCATGGCTACAGATTTCTGCTTTACGTTATTAGTAGGCTATCTATGTGTTATGAGTTGTTCGAGAGATTGAAGTACTTTAGTTTATTAGTTAGCAACATTTTTCATACTAGATTGGTATAGACCGATTCACGTCAAAAAGTCAGCATTGTTTATATGAGGAGCATTGATGCCAAGTTTCGTTGAGAGAGAAAGAGAAAACTGCACCAAACGTGTTTGTTGGGACTGTGAGCGACAACAATGCACAGAGCGACAACTATGCACAGTGCGAATAGGATAGAGACATCAGCAACTTACTGCTGAACAAGGATAGCAAACTCCCATCTAAGCAATGCTGACTTCTTGACGTGAATCGCACTATAGGCAAAAATCTCCAAGTATCGATAGTAATGAAAAATCCAATAATTAATAATTAGTATGAAAAATTGTATTGAAATAGAATTCACCTTAATATGTAGGTGATCAACAAAACTTACAGTTTAAAAGTGATTTTCAAATGTTATTTACATTTTCAAAGTAAGCGAAATTTGAAAGCCGAAGGCACTTTTTTATTCAACTACCTTCAATACTACTACTACTCGTGTCAGAGACAATGCTTTGCATGGGAACAGCAATAAATGTACATATACATAAAACATATTGGATAAAACGTGCACAATTATATAGAAGGGTAATTCCCATCAGTCAGTAATAATAAAATGATAGTTAAGATCAGATTGTTCAAGATATAAGTTAAACTCTTTCAGACCAGAAATTGAACTACCTTCAATAATAAACTTAAATATTATTGTTAAACTTAAAGCCGCTTTATGGAAGTGGAATACCCACGCACAAGCCTCAAAAAAATTGAAAAGTTCAAATTGCTTCAATGGAATAAACGTGGAATAGGATACCGTGTCTCAATTGGAGATGGATACTAGTGTGAGAGTGTAGGGGTGTAGTGTGAGTGTAAGTTGTGGATTTTGAGATTGATGAAGCAATACGCTCTGGCACACATTCCAGATTGGAGATGTAGGTACTGGAGAGGAGAAACATACTTTGGCCCAAAGCCCGATATTCCAACCTACCTTCTTCTACCTATATCGCTTTATCTCGAGAGAGACAATCAGTGAAGTGCCGGTCCGTTCTTTTTTCATAAATGATTTTGCCAATTTAATTATCAAGGGGAGAGGTTTGTTTGGAAAGGATGCAAAGTAACATTCAAAAGTCCAATCAGTGATTGTATGGAAGCATGGAGGGTACTTCGAAATTACTCTAAATTATAATTCCAATTTTAATTAAATTTTTTCAATTTAATTCACATTTAAATAAAAAAATCATTATTATTTTAACTTGAATGAAGAGAGTTGGGAGCTACAAGATGCATAATCACACGTATTGATTCATTGAATGAAAAAACACAGTTATCAACAATTATTTATATTTATTATGCCTGTTCATTCCTTGTATTTGTATTTAATATTTTTAGGATTAATACGGATTAGACTTTAGATGTTACAATACATTTTGAATGCTTACTAACTAGAAACATGAATGTTGTTTCAATTTTGATCAATGATGATTTGTACTCTAATTGGATATTACGAGATTGAACTAGACGAACAGAATACGGTTGCTGTCTGTCCAACAATGTAAATCAGCTAACCGAGACAGGGTGGTAAGACTAACAGCCCAGGAAGGCATTTTATGTTAGGATATAGACGGACTTAATGAGAAGCGTTAAAATGGCGTTGAGCTTACCGTATGTGTCTGACCCAGGTGTTTAACTAACAAGCAGATGACTGATGGTCGTGTAGCAAGCATTATATTATACATGGACATGATTGTAACCGGCTATCAATTATTATAAATGGACATGATTGTAACCGGCTATCATTTCCAAAGCCATCTCATGTGCTTCTATCACTAACATAGGTGACGTGTTTAATCAAGCTGCAAAATCGTTCAAATAACCATCACAAACGTTTATTCTCGAGAACATTCAAAATGAATAGTTAAAATCACTACTAAATATGTGACAAAGTTAGTCAAGTTACCTCCTTAAAGTGTTGATATGTTAGTTTTTGTTTTTGGAATCAAACAATATGAATTCATTCATGAGGGTGTTTTACACACTAAGTATTCTCTTCTGATTGGTTGAGATCAAACAACTACGACCCTTTATTCTCAAAAACATTCGAAATGAATAGCCAATTGTATACTTGACATGATGTGATAATAACACTAATGTTAGTCAATTGAATGTGTTAAATTAGATGTTATAGAAAACAAACAATATCAATTTATTCCCGAGGCTGTTATGTACACATTTCTCCAATTAGTAGACTACTCTCTCCTGTTTGATTGAAATCACCATCACAAGCCTTTATTCTTGGAAACAGTCTAAATGGATAGTTAAATGTATACTTAACATGTGATTATAAGACTAATGATAGTCATGTGAAAGTATTAATGTTAGTTATTGAAATCGATATTAAGTTTTCCTTCAAATCAATCACCTGATATCATAGATCCCTTAATGTCTATTACCTCAATTAACGATTTTTTCAATACCTCATCCATCCAATAATTATCTCTCAATATTTAATTGATTTCTCATCCATTGGATTCTACTGACAGGACTATTTCATCAGGATTTGACAAGTTTTCTTCCACACTATGGTAAGAGAAAGATAACCAATCCAGAATGAGAAACGCGGTGGTGTTCAAATCGAAATGGCCAATACATTTCACATGCCAGTATTTCGAGACTTTTGCGGTCGAGCTCAATATTGATACGTGGCATCAGATTGTTCATATATTTCAAGGGGCGGTAGGCATGTTCCCCCCTCTGATGAGTAGTCATCCATGAAGTTTGCTGCGTACTTGTACGTGTGCATCGAACGTTACCCACACAAACTACTTCAAAATCATATGAAAAATTAGTTTTTTTTCGGAAAATTGCAAGTATCTTACGAGAAAAAATATTTTGATCCAATCACTTCTGTATTTTATTTGACTGCTGTTTTATAACTTCACAGAAGTGGGTGTGGCTCGTCTCAACCAATGACAAGCAACTTCAAAACCGAAAAAATTTTCTATTAACAATTGAGAAGCTCTTAATTGCATTTGATCAGAATTTGAACTAGATCAAGTATCGACTGAGATGGTCCTACAACCAAATAATAATAATACACCTGGTAAAGGTAGGTTTTTAGCTTCTGCGGCTGCGCAGCCGACTCCAGTAATTTAAAGTAATTAAATACAGCAACTACAGTAATTTAAACTTGAAATGAAAATATATAAAAGAATAACCATGCAAAAATAGGAACCATTTAGTATGAATATTGTTAATTTACTGAATTTATTAACATTCAGTATTCATTATACGAGTAGGTACTATTTTTTGTTTAAAAAAGTTACTATTTTGACTAACTGCAGACGGAGTCGGCTGCGGAGCCGCAGAAGCTGAAACCTACCTTAAAGTTTATGAGTAGTTTCCCTAGTTCCATTCAATCTTAAGTATGATCATGAATAGACTAACCAAATAAACAGAGTTGGATTATCTCAGGTATGATATAAACTTTAATATAATAATAAATAATAGTAATGGATTAAACTTAATCTTCGTTTACTCTTAAAAGGATTGGTAATTGGTAATATTACATTGGAGTATTAAAAGCCTAACATACCTATGTGCAACTAGGACATAGCTCGATCTCCTTCTCGTTGTTTTAACCAATTTCATTATCCCAATTTCATTGGGACAATAATCTCTTCTTTTTCACTCTTTGTTGATATTGTGGTAGTTATCCACATTCATTGAAAATACTAGAAGCTGCCTCAATCCGAAATTCATTACTACATTGAAATACTGGTATGAATTTCTAAACCAATAAATGGTAAATTAAAAAAAAGTAATGAGCAGTAGAATACATGGTACGAGCGATACGATTGGTAGTTAAATGAACTATTGAGGTGATCGACTGGTATTGGTTTGGACAAGCCATTCTCAAAGTGGGTGGTTCATATATCCTTGGCGGCTCGTGCCGACGTAATAGGTGAACTGTTTGTACAGTTCACCTCACGAGCCGCCAGTGTAAAACGTCATCAGATTCGAATAGAAGCTACTTATATTACTAGCTACTTATATTACAAGCTCCGTGGTGAAGCGTGGTATACTTAACCGGTCATCGCCGGGAAAATTTCCTATAGGACATATACCCGGCGGTATACCACTCTTCGCCACGGTGCTACTTATATTATAGCAATGAATGAAAAAAATATTCACTTGGAAATAACAAGTAAGTGGATCATTCACTGAGTATGAATGAAATAACACAAATCGTATCGTCAGCCCTCGTGTAAATAAAGTTCTGTTACAATTTCATCGTCTTTCCATGTTGAAGGAGTAGCTACTATAATAAGAGAGTAAAACTCTCTAAGAGTATTTATAGAGTATTATAGAGAGTATTTTTAGAGTAAAACTCACGGTGAAACAGAATTCGTCAGCCATATTTAAAAAGTATGCACAATAACACTTTTCTGAGTAAAAGTGGATAACATCTTTATAACTTTGAACATAGCGAGTTATCCCATATTTGTATCAGATAGTTTAGTCACAAATTCTTAGAGTACGAGGAAAAACTCCAGCTTCTCCAAGTGAATTTAGCGAATGACTGCTTCTAAAACGTCAGTGCAACTTGTTATGCATGCCTAGCTTCAACTTTTGAAAGTTACTTATCTCAAAGCCGTCTGAATTGACATCACTTTATCTAGATTTCATGAAGAAGTTTTTTTGAGGGGTGGTGAGGGGGATGTGAAAAGGCTGTCATCATTATTGTTCACAACTTATAACATCTGGACACTGCTCTTTTGTATATGAAAATTGCCTTACAAAAAAATAGTAGAGAAATCTTTTAAAAAATGTGGTACCTTTTCAACTTGAGATAAAAGGACAAACTAAGCAACAATTCAAGGTGGGCTCCGAACCACCGGCAAGCTATTTCAAATTATACTGAAAACTGCGGTACTGACGGAAACAGTTTATCCTACCGTGCTTACTGCACTATCCCTCAGCTAAATGAACAGATGAATGAGCTACGGGACTCATCTCTCTTCTGAATGAGAAGGTACAGAACCCATCACTTGGTCAACTAAGTCCTTGAAGCTCTGTAAAAGTATTTAATACTTCTAACCTGTTCACGTTTAATATTACAGAAATTTGGAGTCAGTAATCGTTTCAAAGAAGCTTTGAAGATCGAAACCGTAAAACTAGCTCAGTGATAACATTTCAGAAGATTCAATTTTTGTTTGCTTGAAATAATTATTAGTTCTCGCAACTTTATTGGGATGTAAAAGGTAACGTCACTTGAAAAGAATGAGTTGTTGGAAGCAACTTTTAAAGCAGAAAATAACAAGAGTTTGGAAAAGTTTATCAAAGTAAATGTTCCATCCTTTCGGCGAAGCAGAATTCTCAATCCTCTTTACGAACCTGGAAATGAATATTTTTTTCTGATTGTGAATAAAATATTTTTCTATACTGTATTGGAGTCGTGCCTTCTAGTGAAGTCTACTTCGAGAACTTGCGACTATTCTATCTATTCATTACTAAGCCAAATTATTGTAACACAAACAGTGTAGAGGAAAATAAAAATTTCTCTTCATTTTGATCAGAAATTCGATTTTTATCTTTTGAAAACTCCGAGTTCCCCATTCAACTTTTTCAAAAGACTAGATTTCTTGTGGTTTCTGTCGCACCCAAACACTCAGCAGCTCAGATAATTTATTGCTTTGAGAAAAAACTCTAGAAAAAGTCCTTTACTTGTTAAATACCATAAAGTCCCTACCATATCTGTCAAATACAAATTAATCAGACAAAATTAATAAAAAGTTAAATATAGAAAGAGATGGGATATTGCAATTATTCAATTGTTTTTCAAATCATAATTATTTATTGAACGAGACTCCTAATTAATAATGGCATAAAATACTCAGAAGACTTCTGCTAATGCGAATATTGACAACAGAATAATAGCTAGTAAGGAAATTCGATGAACACTGCTGTACAAAAAACTTCTGCCATTTATCTTCACATAACGCAAAATTGGCTCAATAAAAAAAAATGAATTCTGCTTCACAGAAGATGTCCGGTGGTCTACAGGTGAGGGCACTTTGACCGACGATCAAGGGGTGCCGGGTTCGGTTCCCGCCCGGGAAAAGTAAGGAAATTCGATGAACGCTGCTGTACAAAAAACTTTTGCCCGGGCCGGAATCGAACCCAGCACCCTTTGATCGCCGGTCAAGTGCCCTCACCTCTAGACCACCGGACATCTTCAGTACAGCATATTTCATTTTCGACTATGATTCGGCCAGATATGAAGATAGAAGGAGACTTCATTATCTTGAAGCTTGAGCAATAGATAAGATTAGGAGTTATTATCAAGGTACAGTGGTTGGAGAGGAAATTTAACCATAATGAAATACATAATACACAGTAATGTGTACCCGGAAAAAGCTTTTTGTTCTATTAGAGAACTGATAATTATAATTTTAACAGAATAATCCATCTCTGGGGCGTTGCTGAACGAAAGCATAATACCAGCTAATGCAAATGTCACGTTAAACTCACTGAAACTGTCAAAATGTAACGGTCGATTAATTCTTCTCTAACAATGATATGCAAAATTCAAAACGAAAATTA
Source organism: Laodelphax striatellus (assembly GCA_017141395.1). Lineage (NCBI taxonomy): Eukaryota > Metazoa > Arthropoda > Insecta > Hemiptera > Delphacidae > Laodelphax > Laodelphax striatellus. The sequence goes on along the minus strand of CM029544.1, from coordinate 15,255,585 downwards.
TCATTCACTTTTGCTGCTCTTATTTATCATGTCATTCATTGTTCCAGGAAATTCCTTAAATAATAATTGCAATGCGTGATAAGTCTGTTCACAAAGAAATCAAATTTGATAATAATGTCTTGAAGTTACAATGAGAATACTTGTAATGCATACTTGAAACTACTTACAATGTCGCAAATACTTTGCATGGTTGATATTTGGGTTCATTTAATATATAGGGTCCTCCACTGTATCACAAACGAATTTATAGAGAAAAACTGTGAATAAATAATATATAAACTTAAATTTTATCAATTTGCGTTAAAAATGTTCTTCAATTATTACCGTACGGAGAACGAAAGTAAAGATACTAGCACTCAATTGAGGGGAGAATGAACTCTAGAATTTAGAACTTTAGAAATGAATGAACTTTGAAACTTCAAAGAATAAACTCAATAGACACGAAAAGCCTTTGAGTTTCATTCATCACTTACTAACTTCCATTGTTTAAAATGTTTAATCTTTTTCACCACTCATTTTTCAGAGTTGTTATAAATATATATTGTTCTTTTTCAATAAATGTGACATTAGTTGTTAATTCCACTCATATTATCACTTATTTTCCAATTCAAAATCCCATGATCCCTGTTTTTCCATCACATATTATGATTTATTGATGATTCTCTGAATAATTCCCAATAATCTCTGAATTATATAATTACTAAACTAAGATCCGCTCTAAAGACTTTGTCATGAAAAAATTAAATCACTCATGATTTTTTGTTATCTGACAATCGTATTTACGATTTGATGAAATTATATATGATTATTAAAATATAAACGAAAGAATCCATAATCAACACCTTCCAATTTCACAAAATTCAATTATGCAACATTTTAAATTCAGATGTAAGATTTTATATAAAGTGATGATTTAGAAGACTTTGTATTTATGAATTTGATGTATAATTTTGGGATTTTGAATAAACTCCTCTGGTGATGCTGTACCCATGACCAGTGTATTATACCTGTTCTTTTCGTATATATAGTCCATGAGAACAAGGAAAATTACCAAGTTTCTATCTGTATCTGTTCATTCAGACTTGTAGACAAATAGTAACTTCTCTTACCACATGAAGTGAAAACTACCTGTCCCGAATTCTTTGTTGATTCGAAAAGTTAATTCACTCGCTGACTGGGTCAACACGTGACTGGCTTTGTCAGTTCCACTACTTTACCTTGTTATAAAGAGTTAACTGGATTTAAAATTGACTTACACATTTAGTAACGTGTAGTAAGGTGATTCACCATATGAATCAATTCTACGTGTGAATTCTGTATGTATCGATAATCATAGTACAGAGTCAAATTGGAATATGGAAATCAACAACATCATAATCATGAGGAACTTGAGAACAGAGAGAACTGCATACTGAAATTGGTTTCAGTATGCAGTGAGTAAGGACACAGGGGCGGATTAAGAGGGGGGGCGGGGGGTCGACCGCCCCCCCCCCGTCCGCTACAGAGATTGAAAATTTTCCAATTACTTATCAAAAACTAATATGTATAGGATTATAGTTTCAGTAGTATTATTATTATTAGAGTAGAGATACGTTAGTATTATTTTGTAACAAAAATGATGATTTAGATGGTTATATTTTGAAAAGGAACGTAGAAAGCATTGCTTCTGCTCAACGTCGGCAGTGCCGGTCCGAGGAAGTTTTTTGGTACAAGCGAGCCGTGGATTTGGCGCAAATATATAGAGCAGCGGTGCCAGTCCATCCAAAATTTTTAAACTATTCATACAATATTATTATTCTCGAATCAAAAATATTTATTTAGCATTGTACGATACAACATGAACAGTGTCAATATAAATGAAACAAAAACAAATTTTTGCTGAAGAACAATTATCTATCAAGATTAATAGTTTAAATTTATTTATAGTCCATTATTGATGGTTCAAATTTGAACAATAACTCCTAAAATATTCTAATTGCGGTTGCAATATTACTGTCTTCTTGATCACAAGAAAAGTACCAATGAGCAGAGACTCACTAATATTAAAAACCTCTTCAATTCAAGTTCAGATACCGTTCCTTCCTTTTGTCTGATGCTCGTTGGTAGTATGGTAGGCTCCCATACATAAGATGGTCTTTTAGTAAAAAACCTCTACCCATAAATGCTGCTGAGTACCATGAAATTATTAACATAATATTTCGAATCCATAAACTGGCTTCAAATCTCAATGTATCCAGATGGACTATTGAGGCTGTTTGTTTCATACTGAGGTTTTGTATTGAGGTTGACAGGTTGTTACATACTTTTCATCAGTGTGCGTGTTTTCATTTTAAAATTTGCTCATCCCATGTTAACTTGAACTTTTGTTGTGATTTACACTGGAAAAATACTTAATTTTATAAAAATATCACATAATTTTAGTATTTATGTAAGAAAAACGTTGTAGTTTTAGAGCCTAGATTTTCGGTTTTCACTCTTAATTGTTCAAAATTTTCCCGGACCCCCCTATGCCTGGGGGGTATTCCATACCCCCCAGACCCCCCGGAACTGACCTTCCTAAACCGCCCCCCCAAAACACAGACCTTAATCCGCCCCTGTAAGGACAAAATGATCTGGGACTGGGAGATTCAGCATTTGTAGGTATTTGTAGGATTCAGCATTTTAAGTATTGTGTCAAAGCTGCGTAACATCAGCTGTTTACTGATCGCCATCAGTCAAATTATATGAATCCTACCTTTGTCTTTTTAAAGCCTGGTTTTCATTAGTAGAGTTAGTGGTAGAGTTCCGTGGGCGAGTATTAACTATCTTGTGAACTCTCCCAATGAAAACGTTCATAGTAGAGTAGAGTGATGGTAGAGTACTTGTTTTTAAGTACCAAGTAAGTAGAGTAGAGTTAGTATGCTAGTTACTCTACCACCAACTCTACTAATGAAAACCAGGCTTAAGGGACTTTTAAGCGACTTTTGTCTTCAAGCGACTTTTATTCATACGATGTTTTGTCTATCGTTCATGATTTGAGAGATGATTCTTTACATCTTTTCGTCTACCGTAGGCTACATGGTTTGGGAGAGCACGCTTCACAGCTTTTTGTCTATCGTACATGGTTTGCGAGAGGATTTTGTATCATACATGTATCTACTGGACATGCACTAACAGAGACAAATGATAAGTTGTGAAAAGGCAGACGCTCGAGTGTGGCCGGGTTTACTTAAACGGAATCTATTATTTATTTTGAGAGTTTTAGAGGTCCAGCCGACAACAGTGCAGTATGTGAATGTGATGGACGACTCTCCACCATGAATTTCATCCATTAATTTGAAAAGACAGTATTTCACCATTACTGACGCCCGCCCCAAATCAAGTTCTCTCTGTTGCGCGCGGTACAGGCTGACACATGCCACTGTTTACTTGGGCTCTATCACCGGTAAAAGCATAAAATACGGGTAACCCAACTGACCCGGTGCAATTTGTAAATCTTCTTCAATGATCAAATAAAATCGATTTGTTGTCACCAGCATGGTTACGAACTAATCTCGACGGAAATTCTCTCCTCACTCACACGAAAACAGCACAGAGGAACATAGAAACATGCTCTTTTGTATATAACTCATTCATCTATTGAGCCTTATGGAAATTTACAATTTATGTAAATAGATTTGATGAGCAGAATAAAAAATATAGGCTAGTCTACATTCTATCTTATTATATTTTATTCTCTCCTCACTCACACGAAAACAGCACAGAGGAACATCGAAACATGCTCTTTTGTATATAACTCATTCATCTATTGAGCCTCATGGAAATTTACAATTTATGTTCACTTTATTCACTTTATCGCCAAAAAATTGAAACAAACAATTCTCTCTTACATAATATATACACATGTGAAAAATTAAAATAAAATGTACATAATATAGTACATGCATACATATATATAAGAAAAAAAAGCAGAAACCAATATCTAATTCTAGGCATCACCAGCAAAAAGATGACTCTTTTTTATCTATGTATATAGATTTGATGAGCAAAATAAAAAATATAGTCTATATTCTATCTTATTATATTTATTCTCTCCTCACTCACACGAAAACAGCACAGAGGAACATCGAAACATGCTCTGTTGTATTTATAACTCATTCATCTATTGAGCCTCATGGAAATTTACAATTCAATTAAATAGATTCGATAAGAGGAATAAAAAGGATATTTTGATTTCATCTAATGTTTTCATCCTTCTTGAACTGTTGGTCGATTAAAATGTAACTAATACGTAAAACTTTCACTTTTACAATAGTACTTACATGAGTTTGTTATATCCAGACGGGTTTCAAGGCACTGGGCCCCATCTTCAGCGTACAGGGAGTACTTTGATACTCTGATACTCAGGGAGTATCAAAGTACTCCCTGTACGCTGAAGATGGGCCCCAGTGCCTTGAAACGCGTACGGATATAACAAACTCACGTTAGTACTGTTGTGAAATTGAAAGTTATACATATTAGTTACATTTGAAAAAAGATATATTCTATAAAATATCTTCAGAACGGGTGCGGTTTTCGGCATTCATTTTCTCTTGAAATTCTGTGTCGAAATCATGTATAACATGACAACCTTCCCATCTAAAAAATGGACTGTTGTAAAATTGAAAGTTGTAGGACCTACATATTAGTTACATTTGAAAAAAGATATATTCTTTAAAATATCTCCAGAACGGGTGCGGTTTTCGGCATTCATTTTCTCTTTAAATTCTGTATCGAAATCATGTATAACACCACCTTCCCATCTAAAAAAATGGAGTTAGATTCAATATGGCCGATCCAAGATGGCGGACCAGATTTTTGAAGTCACAGTAAAGTAGTATTTTCAATTTGAGTACGATCTTCAATGTCACCTACCGTCAAATTACCTTCGTATAAGAAATATTAACCCGTTTCCATAATTTTTACCTACTCTATATAGCTGAATCATTATACAATCACATTCAATTGAATTTGATATAATTAACGTGATGTATGATTTTTAAAAATATTGTATTCTAAGATACGCCAAAGAACGTCTTAAAAGCTTCAATCTGATTCTGATGAAACTTTTTAAGATCTCGCGATTTCATGATTTAACAGATGATACATAGTTAAGAGAAGGGGAAGAAATGATAACCAGCGAATAGCTTTCCCACTAACAGCACCTGGTCTTTGATTACGGGAAATTTTTCACTTTCCCTGTTTGGGATATCACTCGCTTTTCTGGTCTAGAAGAAAAAATGCGAGTTTTCATGGGAATCTTTTATAAGCTGCAGTGCGAAAAGATTCCATGAATCTGGGTTCACATTTATGAGAAGAGAAGAAATGTTCATCAATCCTTGAAATAATTAGAACTTCATGAATAACAATGAATTGGGAATAATTTTTTTGAACTTCATAAACAATGAATAAATAAAGAATTATTTTGATTCTTTCAGTGTGAATGAGGCATACACCCAAATCAATGTATCTTAGTAGAATTCTGATAATAGAATAGTTCGATAGTCTAATATTTGATGGTTTAGTTTTATAGCATGATTTTCATTGCTAAGAATTAATTCATCTGAATCTTATTATTAATTCACATTTTTAGTAGTACAGTATAATTTATGTTCATTTCAACTCTTATTCTGAAGTTTAAACTACCGGTCGTCTACAACCGGCTACTAGGCTATGTAGTTGAAATTAACCAGTAAAAGGAACTTACATGTTGCAAACTATACAAGTTGCAAACTAAACTATACACGTTCCATTTGTAGCTCGAATTTGGTGCACTGTAATTGATCCAGAGAAATGCCTTCTCAAATATTATGGCCCTTAGTGAAATAGCAAACTTGAGTGAAGTCACTAAACTTTTAGTTTAGTGGCGAAGCGTGGTATACTTATTTGGTCATCGCCGGGTATATCCTATAGGAAATATACCCGGCGATGACCAAATAAGTATACCACGCTTCGCCACGGTTTTATTTAGAGTTTCAGTAATTTTTTGTATTCACTAACAATAATAATAAGTGGCTTAGGTTTGAGTTTTTTTTTTTGTTCAACTTATATCTTGATTTGTTCGATTTGGCATGACAACGTCTGTCGAGTTCAGCTAGTATAGTATATTAAAGTAGATGTAGTTCAAAGTAATTAGATAATAACATAGAGAAGCGATACTCTCTAGTCTGTTCTAATCTGTTCTCTGTAATAATTAATTATTATAATAATAATAATTATGTAATAATAATCAATTATTATAATAATAATTATGTAATAATAATCCATTCTTCTTTCTATTGATAAAATTACACTAACTTTGAAAAACTTTCAAGTAGAAAGCATGATGTAAGTCAAGTTGTTTTCTACTTAAACATATTTCTAAGTCAATGTAACTATTATTATCTTGGGTATATCCTATTGAATAGTTGATCTGGTACCTGCAATTCAATTCTATCATAATTTTCTATGAGAGAAGCTGAGCTTCATGAAATGGATGGATTGAGATGAATGGCTCCTGAGATTTCGACTTCGCAGTCTATCGGCCGAGAATTATAAGCAGAATCGGCCGAAATATATAGCGGTTTCGAGCCTCTGCTTCAGATAAGCTGATTACAACACTACAATGCCTAATCTCATGAACTAGCTCAATCTGCCTCCGAAAGCTCCAAAGTAGGAAACTGAAATTGCGTCGGGTCAGCCATTCATCGTTTCCATAGTTCAATTCAATTCAGTTAAGTTCAGTTCAGTTCAGTTCAGTTCAATTCAATTCAATACACGAGCTTGAAGAAACTCTAATGTTGGATATTATTCACTCCTAGTAGGAATATTCATTCCTACGTAGCCTACACACCTATTGATAGACTCGTGTCTAACATTCACATATCTGTTGTTAATAAGACAGGGAAGTTTTAGTTATTTTTTGTTCATTATTCCCAGTTTTTTTTAGTAATTACGTGGTTAGCTAATTATAGTCTGGCAACAGACAAAAGAGCCTTCACGCATCGTATAACTGAAGTGATACAGTATCACATAGTACCACTACTCTATACATGATAATATCATCTACTCTATCTATGATAATAGCTAGAGAGTTACAGTAGTGCAAGAGCTTACAGAAACTCAATAATGTTGGCTATCCACTAGTAGTGCAGTCTTACCTAATGATAGACTTGTGTCGCGGAATATTTTACATAACTCGTCTAGTGAGTGAATAGATTGTTAATGAGATTGATCCACTGCAATAAGTGTCTTCGTAGTAACAAACATTCAAGTACATGCACATGAAGTGAATCTTGTGCTGTTTTCAAGAAGGATAATGAAAAAATTACATTACGGCTTTTAATTATCCCTGCTAATTTTTCACGCGAAGGTATGTAGGGTATGTGCTCCTATCTCCTTCACACTTATTTACTCTCCTACTGATCTCTCCCTCACACGCACTCACTCTCTCTCTATCTCTCTTATTCTCCCGCCCTCTCTTCCACTTATTGATACACTCACTTTCTCTCTCCCTTGAAACCCCTATTCCAAGTGGGCTAGTAAGTATGTGACCCCTTTCAAAATTTACAACCACTTGTTTATGGCAACAGTGTTGCGCAAAGCAGTTCCAGAACAGAATGAGAATTGGAATAATTCTATTACAGAATTAAAATAAAAAACAAGTATTTATAATAGCCTGAGCAGCAGAAACCACACAAGCAATTGGAGCATTGAGTATTATTTCCTGAGATTTTTTTGTAATTGCAACTATTTACTTCAATACTAGATCAGAATGAGAATTGTGATAATTAAAAACAAAATTTTAATTAGAGTATTAAAAAACAAGTTTTCATATAGGCTAAGGAGCAGAAACCACACAAATAATGAGAAAATTGACCATTATTTTAATGCTTCTTGTAATTTTCAGTATTTACTCTGATATTATCTAGAAAAGAATGAGAATTGTAATAATAATTAAAATACAGAATTTAAAAAAAAAACAGTTTCCATATAGAATGAGCCGCTATAAACAGTAAATAGGTAATTTACCTACTTAAAAAAAAACTAATCCATGTGATTGAAACATAACTTGACTGGAAGATAAGATGTTTCATTGAGATTACATCAAACATGTAGATTTACAAAGCCAGAATAGCAGGATATTACCAAAGATGATAGGAAACTATTTTTAAGTATTCTAATTGTCTTTGATATTACCAAGACCAGGAAAAGAAAAATTATCATTTATTTAGGATGTTCAATATCATTATCAGATAATCATCATTAGGAGATTCCGAGATTGTAAATAAATAAATCATTTGACGTCATACTATAGTATAAAATACGTTAACAGTACATAATAGAAGTGTATTTCAGTTGAGAGTGATATCTTGAGCTTCGTTTCTAGAACTGTTGGTTCTAATAAAAGAAGAAAACTGTCATTATGACACACGGGTGACCGCATCTAATAGAGTTTTTCCCCCAAGAGGAATCTGCTGATTCGTAGCATTCCTGTGGGCTCATTTTCCTTTCTCAAAATAAAAATAAGTTCGCTATTCGCTACCCTATGTACTTCGATTGTCAATACTAAATCCTACAAATCCCCACCCGGAAAAATGTTGCTACCGTGTACTCACAATTAAACTCATAAAGCATCACTGTATTTTGGTTCTCACGATTGTGTAATACTGTTGTTATAAGAAATCAAGAACAATAACTTTGTATTCACCAGCAACATACAGGATATGAATATGTTTTGGAAAGAGTACTAAAAACTTTATTAAATAGAAATTTATGAAAATAGAAATTTTCAATATACATAATTACATATGATATAAATCACGATATTTATATTACAATCCACTCACAAACATATTACTTGGTGACAACATGTTACTCACTAGTTCCATTTATATACCTCCTTGCCTTGATACATTTTCTGGTCACATATAGCTTGAATGAATATAAATTTCATTAATTTGATGAATAATCATCCAATTTATATATCATTACATTTAATTATGCCACATCATTATCATTCTTTTCATTCATATTTATTTATCATCATGCTATAGCTGTCACTTTTCTCTTCTCTCAGTGATAGGTACATTCCATATGATAGTTGAGTGAAAAAAGAAAATTATACAAGACTAGGCTAAACATAGAATTTCATGAGAATAAATTGAAATGATAGAGATAGGGACCAGAAAAGATAATGAAACTAAATGACATTGGTTCTAAAAAATACAAAAAGTTTATTTATATAACTATTCATTTATTGAAGAACTATTTACAAATAACTCATAGGAAGGAAAAGCGGACTCTATAGCAATAAGATAACAAAGTGAAGAAAAAATACACGATGAATCGACAAACATTCTAAAGTAAGTACCTATTATAAATAAAGGAACAAATATAATCTACAAAAATACACTTGAAAATTAATAAAAAAGTTATTATGCTTCAAAAATGGCTTTCCACGTGACTGAAGAAACCAAGAAAACGAAAAATATATTTAAAATTCAACTCATCAGCACAATAAACAGTTTTGAGCAAAAGAATGCGATATTTCCCATTAAAATTATCGCCTGTTGATTGTCTTTAAGTTGAGTAATGTGTAAGGGTCAAATTTTGGCCCTGACTATTTGTCTATTATTTTTTTCAATTCGAATGTGTATTTATTTTTTTCAAGTAGGCCTATTGTGTTTCTTTATTTTTCCTTTTACACGAATAATTGAGCTATTTATAACTTCAAACACTATCATTCTGTTGTCCTACCTTTTAATTAACTAAGATGAGCCGAGTAAACAATTCGACGACTTGGCTGATAAGAGTTTATTTTTAGATGAACTGATTACTTTCAAATTAAACAGATAAGAATTGGAAAAAGGGCACCCAGGGCCTTGTTTATAATCTGTTCCTAATTGTATAAATACTGTTCACAATAGTAATTGCGGCTTCTACTCCTTTCATATTTCCAAACGTAAAGTGATTCAACAAAGAAATCGGATCTCAGTTTTGAATTAATTGAGTGAAAAATCCAGTTCAAAAGCATATGATTGATTTGAAGTCTGGCGCCCATAATCCAATTCAAAAAAATAACCAATGGCAATGAACTCAGCTGTGGATAAACTACTTCGTCTGCTCAGTCAGCTTGAAACATAACCTTCAAAGTTGATTTTAAAACTTGAATTTAAGATTATAATTATGATTAAGAACATGCGATATGTTCATTTTATCACTCTAAATATAATTCCACAATCGATAAGTAGGAAAAATAGCGACAGGGAATTCTATTTCAATTATAAACAGTACTAATTTTTACTACATAAGCCTATCCTCTCCCATGTTAATCTTCTCGGAAAGATTCATACGATTATCCGCCAGAGCGCAACACCGTAGATGCTCACAGGGAATAGTAGAATCTAGAATAATAGCAGGATTCTTTTAAATTGTCAGAAACAGCTGATTGATGTACGCTCGTTTAGTAACGTTAAATCAGCTGACAAGTTAAAATAATCCTGCTATAACAATAGAATTCTAGGATAGCAGGATAATTTATTATTATCATAATACACCCAATATTATCCCACTGAATAAATGAACGATGTATCGATGGTTTGATATCAATTTGAAAGATGAATATCGATGTTCCCATAAATCGAGTCTCGTCTCGTCATGCTTGTCAACTGTCAACAATGTTAACATAACCTTCAAGCTTCAAGCGTGGTTTCGATGATACTGATTAGTTCAACTACATTTTTTAGAGTGGATGCTTCGTTTGGAGTGAATTCTTGAAAGAATTTAAATCATATCATTAATAACTTCGAAATTAATTTCTTCTTCAGTACTGAAGCGTGGACAATGGATGTATGAATTTATTCATCTTACCTAAATACCTTTTTGTGACTAATAACCTATTGAGACTATCTATATTATAATTTAACTGTTTGTTAATATTATTATTATTATTATTATTATTATTAGCCGTATAGCTCCCGAAGTGGAAGACGCTGAGTCTGAATCATGGTCGTTGACTTTTATTTGACTTGGCGGTTTTCTTGTTCGCCCACCAGCTTTTCATTTTCTGCGAAAAAGCAGAAAATGTTTTTTAATATTATTATAGTTGTTTGGCTTCAAATTTCTGGCTAATATCAATTCAAAATGTTACTCGTAAGCATTTTAGTTTCAGTTAAAATTGACACATTGATTGTAAAAAATAGAAACGAAATACAATATTATGAGGGGTGAGTGATATTTTGAGGGTGGGTGGATTTAGCTTATTTGTTATTTTATGATTTTTTAGTATTGACAGTTTAGCTTACCAACATTCATTAAAACAGACAATGCATGTCCTCATGAATGATTTACTTATTGAGTCTTGCAATAATTTTAATTTTATAATTGATATTCCAGAGCAATATTCAAGAGAGTATGCAGAGGCCCGAAAGATGTAGAAAAAGAAGTAAAAGAAAAAGACGTTGCAGACCAGATGATGAAATACCTGAAAATGACATAGATAAATATAACTTCGCAAGAGTATGCAAGACTTTCCTATCATACAGGTGATATATTTTTATGATTGTTCTGTATCATGCTAGTTAAGAATACATGCATGCAGTGTACGGTAAACAGTACAATTGGTTTTATAGATATTGTTACATTCGTACCAGTAGGTACAAGTGCAATAATTCTACTCTCACGAGCTCCAACTCGCATCCAATGTAATCACGGTCTTTGTGCGAGTTGTTCTAGCTGTGCAGATGAATGCAGCTCGTAACATACCCACACACACTATATGAACCAGTCAGCCGCAGTGAGAAGCCTTTCCCCCATATAGAGATTTGGATCACCTGATTGTTTATCTGCGCTAAGGTCTGCGTTTATTTAGACAGCTAGAAAAGTCCCAGGAATAACTTTGGACTCAACATTAAGTTGGAACCAACAAATTATGTGTGGGACCAAACCAGAAATGGGAGAAGCTCTACACATTCGTATCATACAAGATGCAGTCAATCACTAAAATGTCACTTGTAGTAAGTTGCATGAAAGAGAAAAGTTCTTCAAATTGAAGTCATTTAATGCCTTTATAATAAGGGAAGGCAACTTGATTGCAGGGAGATCAAACATATACAATCATGAGTAACACCTCCAAGAAAGTATTTTGATAGAAGTCATTTAATGCCTTTATAATAAAAGAAGTCAACTTGATTGCAGGGAGATCAAACACATACAATTTTGAGTAACACCTCTAAGAAAGTATTTTGATAGAAAATTAATTGCGAAGGATTGTATAATTCAATAACTTTATTACAGTATTATTGTATCTTATCTTGTATTGACTTACTCATTTATCAATGTGTAACATTATTTTGGACTAATAAAATGTTCAATTCTATTAATTATTTTCCAGGGAACAGAGTCATCGGCTTTTAAATAAAAAAATACGGTTCGTCGAGAATTTACCGGCTCATCAGAGAGAAAAGCTTGCCAACTACGTTGAACATTTGAATTCAGTCAGCTCACTCTTGGACAACAATGCTCAATTCTTTGAATCAGTAATTAAAGACGTAGACCATTTGTTTCAAGAACAAGATGGATATGACACATATGTAAGTAGTGAAATTCATCTATTCGGTCACTTGAAATTAGATGATTGCCTTACATCTTAGCCCCAACGCCCACTTCGCAACTGCTATCTAATTTCAGTCAGCAACCCAATGTTGCCAGATGACATTTCGCTGTTTTTCGGGTGATCGGGTAATCTAACCTATCAGCCAAAGTCATCTCGCAACGCTGGGTTGCTGACTGAAATCAGATAGCAGTTGCTTTATTATTGTATGGAATGCATCCATTAACCGGCGACCGTGCGCTGCTGGAAAGAAAATAAAAACTGCACTTACACATATTGATAACAGTTATAATTTAGATATAACATTCTTGGGCTTATGCAATCCACAAGGATAGCAAAGAGGTTGCTGGAATACAAGCAGACATATTATAATACACATGTAGCATACATATTTTGCAACACCTTGTAGATGTTGTTCCTAGAGCTCAAATAATAGAAACATTGTAATAATTTTTTATTAAATAGATAACCACGTATATAATTTATAGTCTGTCAAGGGAAAAATCAATGTGAAAAGGCGCCAAGAAATGAAGATTAGCAACCTTCCTAACGTAACCTAACCTAACCCACAGAGAAGAAAGGAAACAAAGTCCTTTCTACTTTGTGCCTAACCTAACCTAACCAGTGCTGGAATTTGTGTTTCATGTTTGTGTCCAGTGTTTGCTTATTAATGTGAACCAGATACCATGTTTTGATATCTGGGTAGGTGGACTGCAAGTTATGATGCTCCTCACTAGCATAGAACATACACATTAAATTCAGTTAGCCTACAGTACCTAATCCATTCAACGTTTGAAACGATCGTTATTCAACTGTAGTTATTTGATTTTCAATTATTCTGTATCTGTTCCAGTTGCAAAAGTACTTGAACGACATCAAACCTTTGGACTTGGAGCCGATGATTATGATCCTCAAACAATTGATGAGAGAGTGGTCCAAGGAGGGAAACAGTGAGAGAATTTCTTCTTTTACCCCAATAATTGACGAAATCAAAAGAAAATTTAATGCTTCTGATGTGTGAGTATCATCATGAAGAAAGCATTACAAAATTCCACTTGCGTAATGGTTCCATGTGCAACTTTCAAGTAGATTTGATTCATTATCATCATATTCTGCATATATTTTATTGATACTACTTCTTGGGCTTATCCAATCCACAAGGTTAGCAAAGAGGTTGCTGGAATACAAGCAGACATATAGTACACATGCAGCATATGTATTTTGCAAGCACCTTGTAGATGTTCCTAGAGCTCAAATAATAGAAATATTGTAATAATTTTGTATTTATAACTCTCATATTATATTTTCGAAGTCTCTCTCATTGTTTAAGAAAAGATTGCATGTATATTTGCTTGCTAATGATGAGTGACTATCCCTGAGTCGGTCTTAGCGCTTATATCCTTTTCTTAATTACTATTTTTTTTTTCAATTCTTTATCATTATTTCTGTTACTCTGATGTGTTAAAATATTGTTATAATATGGTTTACTACTATTTTTAATGCTACAGCAAATCTCTGATATTTCTTTGTTTTTCATTGCTGTTCTTTTTCAATCTTTGTTATTATTAATTTTTTTGTACATAGTTTAACATCTTTAGTATTACTTCAACATGATTTATTTATTTTAAGTACGTAATATAATAATATTTTTCATTATTACTATTTTATTCTCAAGTGATGTAATTTTTATTTTGCTGTATTTTGTAATGTGCAATGGGTCTTTCAAGACCTAGCACGGGAAATAAATTCAATCAATCAAAATCTCATTCATCTGTTACAAAGTAACTTATTCTTGTTTTCACGTGTTCTTCAACTTTACTAGAAAGAATGGAGTTGATAAATCAAGATAATTACATTTAAAAAAATGAAGAGATTCTTATTAATATTGTACCTACAGTAGTATTTTTTTAATTTGGCGGATGGACCAGCTGATTAAAAATGGGGAAACAGACGATTGTTCTTTGGCTAAGCGCACAGACGCTTGTCTGACTCCAAAAACATACGACTGTATCTTACTAGAATACTAGAAATAATATTATAAATATATTTATTAAAATTGACCATATTATAAAACATAAACATAATTATTACAACAACAATAAATCGCCATATCAAGTTGTCTTCGCCACTTGGAATTTTCCAAATTTTAATTATGTTTCAATTACACAACATTTAATTATCACTTATCGTCGAAGGTTGTTTCTATCACCTTTAATTTATTATTGTCAACTTTCTATGATGTATGAGTTTTGTCTTGTCTGCGCGTGTAATTAATTATTTGCCTATTTTTTTTACAGAGATGTTTCAAAGGTAAAAATCCTTTTCCCGGGTGCTGGTCTCTGCAGATTGCCTTACGAAGTAGCCTGCTTTGGATACCATTGTGAGGGAAATGATTACTCCCTTTTCATGTCGTTCGTTACCAACTACATCTTAAACTCGTAAGAACTCTTCTTAAAAATATTATTAACAATAGTTTTATTCGAATAATATTTTCACCTATGTTTTCGAGTTGAAATAGAATTTTTCCATTGTCATACTTTACTAAACAAGAGTTCTTTCCAAGTTTAATTCTACCGCTCCTGAAAAAAATTCAAGAACTTATCATAAAAATATTATTCAAATAATAATTTTCAACTATATTTTCGAGCTGAAGTAGAATTCTTGCTGTGTCAAAATTTACTAAACAAGAGTTCCTTCCAAGTTTAATTCTACCACTCGTGATAAATCTCAAAAAAATATTAATATACGAAATATAAAATCATTTTTACAAAGTAGAGTACAACAAGCTTATTCCCAAACTGATCATCTTTCAATTTTTACCAACAGTCCAAATACAAGTTGTTTTATTCAAATAATAATTATTTTCATGTATACTTTCGATTTGAAGTAGAATATTTCCAGTGAATTACTTTACTAAACAAGAGTTATTTCCAAGTGTAATTCTATCGATTCTAAAAACATCTTGAAAAAATACTAAAACTTTGAAATTAAAGAATTTTTTCTGTGGGTGATGTCCACATGAGCTCTAGGCTTGTGCGTGGATAATGAGACGAGGGGTGATTATGAGAAACTACGACTTTTTTAAGGCAGTCGGGACTGACAGTTTTTTGTCTCGGATTCAACATTTTGTGTTTTTTTTTTTTGATTTGGTTGTACGAATCTATTGATTCATTTCGTTTTTTCTTGTTCTATTAAAGTCATCCAATATCATGTTTGACAGTTAGCTTATTGCACAGAAATCAATTCATATCAAATTTGTATCGTCTATTTAATTTAAACATTGAGCATTCAATTTTCACTAGAAATGTATTTTAACAGGGCTAAGAAGAAGACGTCTTCCGAATGTTGTGCCATAATCTACCCTTTTCTTCACGCATCCGATAATGTAAAGTTCAACTGTGATCAGCTTTTTCCTATCCTCGTACCAGATATCGAACCGGACAGCAGAGTCAACATTTCAATGAGTTGCGGGAGTTTCGCCGAGGTTAGTTGAATTTTATCAAATTTCAACATTGAATTTACAAATTGGCAAAAATGATATCCTCTCACGATTACGGTATGCATTAAAAATTGTCATCTTTTAGCATTTCAAATAACTGGATGATGTATCAATTAGGAAATGCGTATCTTGAGAATCTGGGGTCTGTTTCACAATGTCCAGTCTAAAGGTGGGTTTTCGTCACTGCGACCGAGTGCCGCAGCGGAGCCCGACCCAGCGTTGCCGGATGCAATTGATGACAAATCCCCACTATAAATAGTTGGGTTAATAGATGAAAAATCCCAACTATTTATAGTGGGAATTTGTCATCAATTGCATCTGGCAACGCTGGGTCGGGCTCCGCTGCGGCACTCGGTCGCAGTAACGAAAACCCACCTTAAGTCTAAGTCTCTAACTTAGATGTCCAGAATAACTGGTGGAATGACGAACTCTCACCGAACATATAGATCAGCTGTAGTAACTGAGAAACATATTTCAATTTATATTCAATATTTGTGGATACAGTACTGTATTTTCAACTATTTATTGTTAATTCGACTTGTCCATCAACCTTCTAAGCTTTACATTTTTCGACTGTACATTTTATATGTGTTAGACATAACCTAACTTTGGACGTTTAGTGTAAATCCGCCATTCCACCTGTATTTATTGACCTCCAAGTTTTATGAAACATGCCCCTGATATCCAAAGTTATAAAAAATAGTCAATAAACAGCTCCAAAATTCAAGTTCAGAGGCATGAAGTGAATTTAAATTAAGTAAATTACATTAATTCTTCACATTAAACATAGTATGTTTCAATACTCCTTACAAAAATAATCTAGTTGTTCAATATCAATCATTCTAAATGAGTCGAAGAAAATTTGAATTATCGAGGTAAAATTACATTGTTTCACCATGTATAATTTATTGATTTTTTCAGCTCTACAGCCCAGTGTGGGCTTTGGCTTTCTCCGCAAAATTCCTCAAAGCATCTCTGTCTTCAACCAATCTTCACCATCCTCTATAACCCATATTTTGGATATTATACCTTGTCCTCCCATTTCCTCGGTCTGCCCTTTTTTCTTCTAGAGTGAATTTTCTCTTTGGAAAGTATTCTTGGCATTCTGAATTTTTTATTATAACAATGATCATTTTCAAATTGCAGGTTTACAGTAAAATATCCGAGGAGTACCAATGCGTGGTAACTAGTTATTTCATAGATTGCCCGCCAAATGCTCTGGAAATAATAGAGATTATCCACCAATTACTGAAACCAGGTAGGAATCTGACTATACGTTCAACTTATGTTATAGGTTTGAGGTCAAACCAGATCTTCTATCTTCAATTCATCCAGATGCCATTGAATGTAATCTCTAGTTGACATAATTATACTAATGTAAACAATGGGCTAATAAATCTCTTTGTCTAAACTTGGTTGATAGATCTTGGATCTCTAGTTGACATATAGCCTACTAATTTAAACAGTGGGCTAATCAATCTCTTTGCCTAAACTTGGTCGATTTCTGTATTCTACACAGCATGCTGCATATGTTAGCATGTTGTGTAGCACACAAAATCGACCAATTGTGGACATAAGGAATCGGGGGTACACCCACGCATGATAAAGTCTAGTTTACGATATTATCATAAAAATTGAATTTGTGATCATTTCTATTGATAAAATATTGAAATTGGACCAATCAAATATGTATTTCTCTACAGAACCTCATGTGTGGGAACTCTTCAATAAAAATAGTAAATGATGACTACAAAGGCAGAGTTATCTTCGTGGTAAAAAGTCGGTTTTGAGTAAATGTTGATCGAAGTCGAAACATTCATTGAATGTCATTTATAAATATCAATCTCATTTTCAATGTCACTGAAAATTTCACTAAATTTTTCTATCTCAATTAGATGGTTCTTGAAGAAAATGGAAACCCATGGTGTACAAAATCCTGTTCACTGTTGAAGTTGAGGACTATTATTCAGAAAATTGAATATCTAGTTGATAATTTGACATATTACTAGACTCCCAAATTTTCCCTTTTGAAATAAATTTCTATTTTTTCACAATAATTTTCCAGTACAATATGAAATAATACTGCATTTTAAACCAAAATATTATCTAAAAAAAAGTTGCACCAGTTTCAAGGGTATTTATCCCAGTGATGGTTTGCCTAGAAAATGAAGTCTCGGTAATATTGTGAAGTCTGCGCATGCTCATGCTCAGCATTAAACTTATAGAGTGGTAGATCTACTTTTGATATGATCTTATTGGCAGAAAAAATTATTCATACAATTATTGTTGATTAATTAAAAAAAAATTAATTCCAGGTGGTGTGTGGATAAACAATGGTCCATTGAGATACCATTTTAATGATGGACAAGCTGACGTATCAATCCAGCTATCCAGAGAGGACCTTAGAAATGCTATTAAAGATACTGGATTTTATTTCGAGGTTGGTAATTCAATTTCCATCATCAGTTATATTTTAATAATATTGTTCTTTGCCGTTCTTGCTCGACTATTATTTATTTATGAAATTTCTTAATAGTTGACTGTTTTAAACTATGAAACTTCATGAAGTGTAAGTTGAGAAATTATTTTGCTTTTACTTTTCTTCAGAAAAATTTTGTCTATCTGCTGTTGTGTAATAACCGCGAAAATGATTTTTTTTTAATTGTACTGTGATAAAGTACATAAAATATGAAAGATGGTTCTGTTTTCACGTTTTTCATCACAAACGTCTTCAAACCAAAGGAATTTCAGAGGATTCTACATTACTACGGTATTCACATTTGTTGCAATCATGTTGAATCGTATCTTCAGGTTCAGAATCCCTTGCGAAAGCTTATTAACTATTTGGACTGTGTTGTTTTGTGTATGAAATACTTTGAATACATACCGGAAGAGAGCTTTAAGAAGTATGTAATAACAATACTATATAATTATATGTAAGGTTATTGCATAGCAACGTCAGTTCATTGTTTAGATTCCATGGCTTATCAGTTTGACTTCAAGTCAACAAGCTTTGGTGTTGCTAGGCAACAACCTTACATATATGATAATAATAAAGTCCATATAAAACAATATTACAATATTGTTTACAATATTTATAAAACAAGCGTTATCAAGTATTACACTATCAGTTATATTTCTTGTGTATAATATTTCCAATTGTTAATAGCACATTACGATTCATCTGTTCAATTGTTTTGAATTTTCTTTCTTTTTCAGAAAGAGGATGAACTCACTAGCGCTTACTTTGACTGCTTCAGAAGTATGAGTCAAAGTCACTACCAAAATTGGTATTTTGTCTGCATAAAAGCTGATGCTCATTCTCCTGACGTTAATTCTCTTCGTAGTACAGTCTCCGACGTGAACTGAAAATACACTCCTGAAACCTGTCTGAAATAATTGACAGATGTTCGAAATATTCCTTAAAGAGTTTTCGCCACACTACACAATAAGAAGCTGGTTCCTGGTCATTATACAGATTTGAGAGTTATAATTTGATTCAAAAAGGTTTATGTACCACTGTCAGTCCAACTCGAGCCATTGCTAGCCTACAGAGCAGTAGAAACACAGACTCAATTACAACATCACAACCCAAAAGTTTGGATGCATTTTAGATGGGAGGTTAAGTTTGCAATTATTCTGGCTCTATTAAATGATTATCCACTTTTAAAACCCGATATTTCAATACTTGGGCTAAAAACTCACTATTAATCTTGTATTATTCATCTGTGAATACTCTGTTCTCAAGTTTCATTAATTTTGTCAAACGAATATAAAAAATGTATGCAATGTATCCTCCTGGCTTGTGACAAAATGGAAATTGCAATGGAAAAATTCCTACGGCAAGAAAGACTAGCCCTTCGTAGAGCTCACAACAAATCTGTGGAAGAGAATCATCGCGAACCAAAAAAAAAGATTAGATCCACAATCTCCTCGTACAGATGCTTTGTAAACTTGAAAATATGCAGTATAAAAACGTACACCACAGAGAAGGAAGAACAGAGGATGCATCTGGTGTTACGCTAAATGGGTCCCCAGCATTGAAATTTGGGTCCCCAGTTCTTAGTTTTTTATGATAAGGAGAGGGAATTGTGGAATGCCTGCCTCTCCCCTCTACCACGAAAACTACTGTAGTTGTAATAGAGCTTAGACAGAAATCAACATTTGCAGATGCAATTCATGGCTAATGGTATATGAATTGCAACTGTACTTGGGCGTAACAATGTCCCGTATGGATGTTACCTCTGCTCTTCCTTCTCTGTGCGTACACTGAAGAAACGTCCTAAATTTCTATGTACTGTAACTGTTTTTGTATTCTATTTATTTTTTTTAAGTTAAGTTAGTACATAGAAGAAAATAGTTTCAGTTTGTATGTAAATAATCAAGTTTGATTATGTGGAATTAATATATTATTATTGTACTGTGATATTATGGAATAAAGATGATTTGATTGATTGACGTTGCGGGTCCACATGACATCTTCCAAGCATCTTGGAAAAATGAAAAAATCAAAAATGTCCGGAGAGGGAGCAATTGAAGCGCAAGGAATTTTCGGCCAACATTTTTACCTATGAATGTTAAATCTGCAACGTAAAGCCATGAGCAGTTGGATGTCCACGTGTCGAGCAAGAAACATAAGATGGCCGTTGAGAAAAGATTGGATCCGATCAAAAAAGAAGTGGATGTAAAGAAATAATGACCCAGTACAAATGTGACATTTACGATGTCTTTGTGAATACCCCCTTCTTCTCTCCAAAGCTGACTGTCCTTACCCTGCATTCTCATCTACTTCCCTCTCCCAAATCTTAATAAGGGAGAATGTTGGCTTATCACCACAACCAGCTTCGAATGTCATGGAGCGGCAGAATCCGCTTTGAAAGGAATCCCTGCTAACTAGATTTTTACACATGAGACCTGAATTGTAAAAGCAAAATTATTATGGTCATGTGGTGTTCTATTTGAGGTTCAAAGTCAGAACGATCGAGCTGCTGCTGTGGGTATTGATATCATAATTATCACTAGTATCAGGATAGAAGAAAAAAATAACAAAATCCTGTTGAGCATTGGGAAGAGCTCCAAAGGGGAAGAGCTCTTGGTTCACCAAAGAACCAAGTCTAGATGCTTGCAGTAATCCAAAATCGATTTAAAATTAAATTGTACGGATAATTTCTCCAGAAAGGGAGTGATTCACTATTTTTATCATGAAAAATCAATACCGGATAAACTGAGATAAAGTGATACTTTTATCAACTGATTAAATTTAGCGAAAGTTTTTTTGTAGATAGCCTTGTACTTTTGTTTTTTGGTAGACTATTCGCATTTTTCTCACCAATTCACAAAACGTACTGACTGACCAATTAATATTTGAAAACAGATTTGAAATTTTCCTCCACGACCTTAACCATACTTTATCTTCAGGCATATAGAAATTATTACAAATATTTACATCAGCTTATTATAAGCCGATAAGATCAACCAAGGAACCAAGAGAATTGGAAACCTGGGAAATTGACCTGTTGAGAATCTTTTTCCATATTTCGAAAATTTAATGATATTCAAAAGAAATTCAAAATGTTGTTTCATTAAATCAAAATATAGATTTCAATAATAATCGATTAACACTATTTTCACTTGAAATTTACCTAACATAAATAGCCTACTGTACTAATGATTCAAGATCCAAAATATATAAATAATAATTTATATTAAAACAGTTTCTAAGCTTCAAGCGACTTAATGGCTGGTTTTCACGATTCTAGTAGACGTTCAGGTTAGTAGAGGCAGGTTGGATCATATGATCGTCTATTCTATATAAACAAATAGTCCAATGCACACATACAGCAGCTGTTTCAGTCTGCATTGGACTATCTGTTTGTATAGAGTAGACGATCATATGATCCAACCTGCCTCCAGTAACCTGAACGTCTACTAGAATCGTAAAAACCAGCCATTATGGATACAATACTTGTTCTAAGTAGTTTCAATCTTGGAATGGGAATATGACAAAGGAAAATAGAAACCACTGCTGATTGCAATCATTATTTTTAATTTATAATTGTAACTATGACGAAAACGATACAAAACTATATATTTATTACAGCTTAAATGGCTCAATACTTGAAACATATAAACAATAATGGTCCACATATTCATTCTCTTTGATTAGCCTCATATATCTGAAGCTTGCAATTCATCGATAATATAAACCAGCTAATATTCAATTATTCAACTTTTATACGCAATCAGATCCAGCTGATCAGTCAACGCTTATACACAATATAGATTTTCGATAACGATTATAATTTCAGTGATTATAGATCATGTAAATATTAAAACAATTGCTGACGTTCAAACGATTTCCTTCATCTGACTAGACTGGAATTTTGATGCTGGCTCTCTCGTTCCAATTTCTCAAAATGTTTCCGGGCGTTGCGGATGTTTATTAAAGTCGCTGCTGAAGCTAAAAATCAAAACATGGAATTAGAATACATAATTGACTATAATATTTATTTAAGAATTCTAAAGAGTCACTATTGAGATTGTAGAACCGTTCCATATTAATTTAAAATGATTAAACACAGATTTTGTCAATTCTACTATTTAATTTTTAAATTGACAAAATCTGTGTTTTTTCATTTAAAAATATTTATCATATTTTTGGTGCTTCTTCAACTTCCATATCAACCATTTAAATTTTTAATTCATAATTCATTGTTCTTTATATTCAGCAGTGGAAATTTGTTATTAGCCTGATAGTGAATGTGAACATATCTATTTATCAAAATTAAGAAGAGAAGACGTATTGGAGATGTATTATTGTACTATCTTGAATAAATAAATAATTATCCTGAACGATTATGGAATGCACATATGGGAATTAAAAATTTCAACGGTGTGATTTGCTTGAAAATATTCAACTTTTGATAACATGCATAAAAATGCCAGTTTTAAAGAAAACATCATGCTTGTTCAATTTAGAGTTTCATTCAATATTTTGAACACCGCTTAGAGAAGTTTCCACTTCTTAGAAAAATAAGAAAATGACGTCATATTTTAAGCTGCTTATTTCAAGTTTAATCAGGATGATTAAGAAATAAAGTAAGACAGCTGCTTATAGTGAGAAATTCAATTAAATATAATGTTCGCTAAGCTGAAAAAAACGCTGTGCAATACCCCATTAAAGAATCAAGAGTCGAGAATAATAGACAGTCCTTTTTTCTAATATTGAACTCAAATCGAAAAATTATATTGATAAAATGAATTGAAAACATAATACAAATTTATATAATACAGAGCGTAGTTGATTAGGATTACTAGCAATGCGAATATAAACAAGCCTCGCTTGTTATAAGTGACTTATCGAATAGAGGTTATTAGATTCTAGTTGCATATTGCTATCAATTTATAACATTCCCTCACTTCTGAATTTAGATGTGAGGAGTATGAATTTTATTTAGATGTCTCCAAATAATACTTACGAATATTTGGGTCGGATACTATCACCATGACATACGTATTTGATGTGAACACATCAATAAATGCTGCAAAGTTCGAATTACGGACTTCCATGCTTTGGAACTGCGCTGCCACTTTACTGAAAATGATGAATTTCGCAAAATTATACAACAATAATTTTATTCAAGATTTATAAAGTTTATTCGAAGATACACGCACGCACACGTTCTTTACGCGCACTACCTCGTTTCGGTGACCAAACTTTAGTTAACAGTGTTTTCTATACTACAGTCATTTATGCATAAAACAGAAACAAAAAATCATCAAAATATGAAATAGAACACAGTAGATAACAACTCTAATGATAACTTCAAAACTATGTCTCATTATTTCATTATGATTTGACTCATAATATTGATGACATTGAACTGAATTGAATGCAATCACAGTAAAGGTATTGATAATTCAATTCAGATTAGAGAAAAGTGAAAGAATATGGACATGAATATTGTGGAAGTACATTCGAATATTGATAAATCTTACCTGCAACTCAGTTTGAATTGCTTGATGATATTGGAGACCTTCTCAAATCGGTGCACATCCCTATGAGGCCTCCGCTGACAGTGTGATATCACAAGAAATGTGGCTCGTTCAAATAATAACACCTCATCGGCATCGATTATATTCGCAAACTGGTTGAGGCTTGTTTCGAGTTCTTTGACGTTCGGAATCAGCATATAAACTATGGAAGACCATGCCTGTGAACAATATACAAATATTAAAACCAATAAATTAAAATTATGAGTAAATTATTGCCAAGGAAAATTGAAAGAAGTATGATTATATTTATATATTTTATTATATAAGACTAGAAACCCAACTATACTCCTTATGAGTTCAATAGCCTGCATCGGGTGTGGTTCCTATGAACGCCGAGAGATAGCACTGAGTTTATTTTACAGTTTTTACCCCTTGAAATGTTTTTTTTTTCGAAATACAAATAAAACAAAGCGCATCAAATTTGGTTCACTCAAACCTCTACACGGCCTGTTATTAGATTTTTTCGAAAGTCTTTTGAAATATAAAGATTATATTGTATTTGACATCAATATTGTTATTTCGATGTTGGACTACATAACCTATATCTTTTCCACATTTCCCATTACGGAAATTGGATGATTCGGCGAAGCGGAACACCCGAAAGAGTCTCCCCGCTAATAAAAGCCATAAGCATAATAATAATAATAATTGTTATTTCTCCAATCTCATGCTTTTCTTAAAAGCTGCACTTCTTCTGTAGAGATGGCGATGCATTGTAGTTGGGGATAGTACGTTGGTTCATGAACGTTTCTCCTAAACTACTGGGAAAAGCATCGAATGTGATAACTTTTCAGCTTAAAAACGTGATGATTCACTGGTAGAGTAATCAACTAACTTCACGTTTTAGGTAACTCTCATATTGAGTTAGTTATTACTAGCAAAATAAATTCTGTTGATTAATGTATCTCAATTAATTAGAAGTAGTTAAATAATTGTATCTCGAGAATGATTTAATGCTGAGGTCCTTTCATCGAAAAAACAAAGCTCAATGTCAATGTAAATTGACATTATTTACATTTTTAGTACAAAAAAAAAAAAAAAAATGGAAAAATATATTGCAATTTACTTGGAATGCCGAGATCCTTACATTGAAGTAACATTAATCAATGGGATGGGGGCTACAAACATTGAATGATGACATTTTTAATTTCAACAGTAGCTTATATTAATAATGATAATACGGACAAATATAGGTTTTTTGTTAGTTTCCAAAACAATCAGGAAATATAAAACACTGCAAGATCTCACTAAATCTTTCCAGTATTTCAAGTGGTAGTTGGATGCCTTGGGGCAGTAGAATATTATACACTACTGGAGTGTATTGATTTGAAACCAGTTTAATAAAATATTTCATGGCTAATTTAAGATGCTGGAAACACATAACTACACAAATAAAATGAGTGAAAATGGTAGGAGAAATCTAACTCACTCTGTACAAAGTTTCATCCCAAATCGAAGTACGGAAGCATGTGCATTCCAAAGGTTTTGACAGCCTTTTCAAGTCTTCTTCTCGTTCCCTGAATATCTGTGGAATAAAATAGATAATTTAATAACGAACTGAATTTTTTTAAATTTCAAAAAATGGTGTATAAGAATAATAAGTGTTTTGTTGGAAAATATTACTAAGATTAATTTGAGGCAGTTACTTACAAGGAAGCCAAACAAAATTTCTAAGGTAGAACTATTTGTATTGAAAAATTTCAATAAACAGAGTTTTTCGCATCAATACTTCTAAGACTGATTTGTGCTCAACCAAGTAATAAGAACCCCATAATCATAGGACATAGGTACGGAAATGGTAATATCAAGATAAAAAGTCGGCGGAAGATTAAATCTTTTCCTTCAAACAATTTTTAATTTAAAAAATTTAATTACAAAATTTATAATTTAAATTTTACGAATTCATAATTATTTGGTGGCTTGAAGAGTGTACAAAAATAATAGATTTTCAAGTAAAACAAGGTAACCAGTTAAGTTTATAACTGCGATAGTTATTGAGATATTGGCAACTCTTTTGGAAGGGCACTCCTTAAATGATGAGAAACGTCACATGTAACTTACCAAGTCTCTCTGATCTTCCTGTACCAAGTCCATTTTGTGCACTAAACAGAAAACTTTAGCATCCGGTGAATTCTGCAATATAGCTTCCAAACAGCTTTGATAATAATGCATGTCTCGATCAAGCTCTCTACTCTCCACATCAAAAACGTAGATCAAAACCTCGACATTCCTGAAAATGTTGTCTCTTTGACTGGCAAAATAATTCTCCATGAATGCTTCTTGTCTGAAAAATAAAAAATTGTATGTTCGACAAATGATACTTCATTTGGAATTCAGTTTTTATAGCTCTAAATCACTGTAAATATATCACTAGAGTGCTCTCTAATGTAGTAAGAGGCGAATTTTTAGAGTAGGTAACGGTTTTAATTTACGCTGCCGCACAGCTGCGGTTACCGTCGTAGTAACTGCAACCGTTGGGAAGGCACATCTAGTCGGTACAGCTTTTTGCTTAATTTTAAAATGTCACCACCTATACAGAATCCCGCCGATTTCATAATAATTGCAGTGCGTGCTGTAATCCGCTTTCTCAGTGCTAAAAGCTTCAAACCAGCTGACATTCATCGTTTATGGTAAAAACATTATGAGTGATAGAATGGGGCAGAGGTGGGTTAGGGCAAAAAGATGTCCGTAGCAACATTGACGATGAGCTATGAAGTGTCCACCAGCATAGGAATACATAAGCTGGTCACACGATACGATAAGTGCATTTAATCTAAAATATGTAGAAAAAAGTAAATTATGAACATTCAAGTGAATAAATTACTTTTAGAAAATATTCTTATGCTGTTTTTTTTCTATTTCAAAACGGTAGGCTACTTACTTTAAAAGTAAGACACGTACTTTTAATATGCAGACATTAACATTTAACCATAACTTTACAATAAATTACTTTTCCAAAAATACTATAAAACTGGCTTTTTATTATGAATTTGAGTAACATTTCTAATACACTGGAAACTCATCAGCCTTCGTTTTATGAAGTCTAATCTGAAATTAAAAACCACTACATAAACTTTTAGGTGTACTGAAAACTGAATTGAGTTATGCCAACGAAATCTTACCCTCCGCAATCCCAGAGATTGAGAACAAGATTTCCCAGAAATCGTACATGGGAATGTTCCACGTCAACTGTAAAAATATTGAAAAATTAGATTGAATTCATGCAATTCGTATTATTGAGCCTACCGATAGACCTATGACTAGAACCAAAAAATCAAAATAGATCAAAGTACACCAGAGATAATATCAAAAATTGAATTACACAGTTTTTACACTGATTTATGATATTGGGGATAAACTAAATCAAGTCATTCTATTTCAATGTGCTTATTTCGATAGTGCAAAAGCACGTACTATTCAAGATTAATAGAAATTCTAAAATTAAAAATTCAGAGACACTTGCAAAAAATATTTTTAGATCATGAAGTGTTACTAATTCAATGAATTCTGTATTTCAATCGTTTGTTAAAAATAGAAGTAAAATCAAAGCAATGATTATGAATCTTGTAATTCACACATTCCTAGTTTTGAACAATAGCTTGCAGATCTCCACTCTGATAAAATACCGTGATTATTCTAATAAAAATAATCTGAAGTAAAATGGAGATAGCATTATACAAATAGATTAATTTACTTGTGGCGCCAAGTCTCCTAGTGTCTCTTGCAATGTAGTTAGCAAATATTATTGCTCTCATACTGGTTTTACCAGATCCACTCTTCCCCATCAATAGAACCTGGAATAAGAAACAGAACGTATTATTAAAAGTGATCAAAGTTCATTTTCGGTATTGAACAAAGTTCTACATATTCACCCACTTGATTACAAGAAACACATTTTTTCTAAGAGATTGTTAAAAACATGGAATAGCAACCTTTTTTTTGTCTAGATTACAAGTTGACAAAAAATAAACAATTAGCCTACCTAACAACATTCAATTCAATCGAAGCTACAATAGAATACGAATATATTGTTTAAATCCCAAGTTTTCTACACAAAGGCTATTCTCTCTAATATGGTCATGTAGGCTATTAAATTTTGCTAACCCTTGCAGTAAAAAGTCTTTTCAACTTGAAACAGTAGGCTACTTGATATAAATGAATCCTAAATTGATAAATAAATGAGATAAATTTGAAACAATCTCTCTATATAAAGCAATATTTTTCAGAAAAATGAATACATTGCAATGAGTTGCCGATTGAAACTAAGAGGCCTAACTTACTAATAAAGGCATACGAAAAAAACTGAGTTCAAAATTAGTTGGGGAGAAAAATAAATTTAATTGAAAGTAAAGAAAAAAAGAAAACGAATCCGTTTAGACTAACGCTTACCCTTTTCACCTGAAATACTTTCTTTTCTTTACTCTTTTCTTAATTATAATTATTCATGCTATTAAAAATCTATTACAACAAGAAATTTAATACATTCGAAGTAAGCTGTTTAGAATAGGAAATCAGAATTTAGAATAAAATGAGCACCTTACTATCATTTTCTTCACCCATTTTCGCAACACTAGCCCATTTTCGAAGGACAATCTAGCAAACTGGAAATGGAGCACACAAAACAATACAATTTCTTCTATTTTTCAATTTCTTCTAATTTCTTGACGAAGAAGTTAAAGACGCTGGAGATCAAACATGTACCTGAACAAAAGACAATTCTAATGGTCAATAACAAGGTTTAAAGAAACCGTATGACAGAAATTGCTTACAACCATGGAATGAAGATGATAAATAAATAAATAAATAAATAAATAAATAAATAAAAATATAGGCCTAATTATTATTGGTTGTTGAATTCACTTTATCTTGGCAAAATACTAGACTACATACTCTTGACAGTGTGAGTGAAACATTCTTCTATAATTTCTTAGATTGGATCAAAATTCAGAGTCATCGTCACAGAATGATGACCTGACTAGATTACTGACAACTTGTATTGAATAAGATGTAACATTTATAAAAATATAACCATCCTAACCTAACCTGTACTTGAGTAAAGTAACATTAAGTTCTACAACAAAATTCATTACGGACTTGAGCCCGACAAGAATGATGACGTAAATTTGTTTGCTAAAGCTGACAGGCTAATTAAGTCAGAGAAACATATTCAACTTGGGTGTTCATATTATAATAAAACTTTCAATTTGGTTTGAAAGTTAGGTTATTTTATTAAGATATATCCTTCTCCTACTTTTGGTTTTCATTTATCAAAATTGTAGTTGAAAATCATACATTATTATACCGGCTCAAATTGGTTTGACCGTATTCCCGCTAGATGAACAAATTATACCTTAATTTAACTTGAATGTTAATTTGCATTATCAATTGAAGTACTAACCTCAATATGTCTTGAGTCTTGAGACATTTGAGAACTAATGCAAAAAACATTTTGAATCTTCCGAAACTAGACTCAAACCTATTCATTCCTCTTTATTTCTAAATTTTCGAAAATGACTAGCACTAGATAAATATTTTCATACTGTACTTTGAAATTATACAAAAATAATGATGGTAGATCAATCAATTTACAACTAACTTACTGAAAGATTTTGTTAGATACCCAAGTACATTATTCTAGCTCACCTTCTTCTTCATGTTGGAGTCTTTACAAAACGTTGAATGAATAACACGATAGCAGAATCATAAATTCAATGTGAAATTTATTATTGAAAATGTGACTTAACACTCGTGAAAATGTGATGTTTTGGTATTTGAAATGGGTTATTTCACAACTTCCACACTGATATTTTACACTCAACTGTTGTAAAAAAATACTGTTGAATATTTTGTCTCAATCTGAAAGCATAAAATTGGCTCTACAATTTACAAAGACAATAGAAGACAAGACCACATTCTTTGTAGTTCAATTTATCAGAAATCAAACCTCACTATCACTTTTGTACGTTTGTACATTTTGATTCATGACATAACATAGCAGCAGAAGCGACTGTCGACAGTGTCGACTGCTAGAAGTTTTTGGAGACATTATACTATAATTGTATGCATGTATTATAAGTTTAGTTTGGTTGATTGTGAAGTTTAATATTTTATTGTTTACAATTATCATAGACTATATAAAATAA
Organism: Laodelphax striatellus; assembly: GCA_017141395.1. Lineage (NCBI taxonomy): Eukaryota > Metazoa > Arthropoda > Insecta > Hemiptera > Delphacidae > Laodelphax > Laodelphax striatellus. Next base: position 15,225,278 of record CM029544.1, on the reverse strand, counting down.
TATGAAAAAATATTCTTATTTTTTTTTTAGTACAATGAGAAATCATTGAGGTGAGTCGATGATTGTTATCGACATCGGGTATCGAGGGAAAATCGAGATTTTACTTTGACCTTATTCGATATCGATATAGACAATACTGTGTGCCTAATCTCTGTTATGGATTGAGTAGTTTTATTATCAAAATCAAGACGTTTAGTGGAATTGATATGGCAAAAGATGAAGTGGAAGATCTCCTGCCTGATAAAGATGCTGCCAAAGAATTCTATGCCAAGTATGAACCAAAGGAGATTCTTGGTAGGTAAGTCATAAAAACTTAACCTCAAACTTAAGTTTAGTAGTCTTGGTATTTTGTTATGCATTTATTTGCTATTTCCCCATAAATTGTTTTATCTAAACTATCTCTTAGCTAAAGCATGCTTCCTAAGCGTTTTGTGATAGCTGAGTTTTTATTTATGGGTCAACAATTACAAGCTTGCACTCAAGATGATGATATTATGTAAGGTAATAAGAGTAAAGACTGTTATCTCACTCATGGAACTCACCGGAAAGTATCCGTAAATATACTAAAATAAAGATGAATTTTTGAAAGTGTAGGCCTGGCATTAGGGTTTGTACAATCTATTCATTTTTGGATTGGAATCTAGATGGATTTGGGTTTTATGAGCCAGTTTTGTTGTTAATGCCACTGGTGTAATGTGAATTTTTTATTAGTCATTAAACAAACAATATTAATATTGCTACAGAATATCAAAATCATCTCAATATACGACGTCAAATTATCACCATAGATAACAGATTAGAATAGATTTCCCATCGTACGTTAAAATTTGTGACCAGAAATAAAGGGGGCGATCCTAGCGACATCTCTTAGAACTCATGGCTGGATTTCACGATTCTAGTGGACGTTCAGGTTACTGGAGGCAGATGAAGAAGAAGATGAAGATGGAAAAGGAGAAGAAAGAGGAGAAGGTGATGAAGGAGGAGGATGAGAAGAAGAACAAGTTGGAGAACAAGAGATGGAGAAGAGAGATTGAAAAGATGTAGATGAAGGAGGAGGAGGATTGGAAGCTATTTCATGTATTTAAATAGTCGCAGTTTTATGCGTCCTGAGATGTCCTAGTTATTTATTAATCGCAAAATCGTTACAGAAACATTGTACTATAGCCTTCTTCATATTAGTTTCAGTCATAAACTATGTAATATCCTATTAATACAATTGAATTTTTTCAAATAATAGGAATCAATTTTCCAGCTAGCTCTTTCCCTCATTCACTAGCACTTGAAAAATATCCTAATTTCTTCTAGTGCTAGAGACATATTGCTTCTCTTTAAGGATTCTTTCTGCATTTCAATAATCCTTACTAATGAACGGTCAACATGAAAAATATCTTCTCTATTTCTGGGAGATGAAAATGCGGTTCTATTCACTCTTTGTCATAACATACTCGACTAAAGAGCTGAATTTTCATAGACGCTCATCTTTCCTCCAATACCTTATCGCATTCTGTATATTCACCAGTATTTTGATTCTTTCTAGCCTTCCCAAAAATTTATTCTATCAATATTACTAACATAATTTGTGATAATTTCATTATCTTTCTGATTAACTGAAAAGCTCTATCAATGTTTTCTTTTAAGAAGAACTAGAGGAAATAACTACCCAGCAGAAGTACGGGAAATGATTGTTGAGAAGAGAAGAGCTAGGAAGAAATGGCAACAATCAAGATCTTCAGAAGATAAAAGGCAACTAAATCATCTAACTCAACAGCTCAGAAGAGAAATCCAATTAATTAAGAATGAATCAATAAATCATTATCTGATAAATTTAACAGGAGATGAGAGCACCGACTATTCACTCTGGAAGGCAGCCAGGAAATTGAAGAAACCCATTCAGCATGCATCACCAATCAGAAAACAGGATGGTTCTTGGGCTAGAGACAATGCAGAAAAGGCTCAAACATTTGCTGATCATCTGGTAATCACTTTTCAATCACACAATCACGACCAGCTAGAAAATGAAGAAGATGTTACTCAGGAGAATCAAGAGTTCACACATGTATCACTAGAGGAAGTTAAAAAATAAATAAAAGAACTCAACACGAAGAAAGCACCAGGATTTGACCTGATAACAGGGATAGTATTGAAGAATCTACCAAGGAAAGCAATAGTGAAGTTGACTAATATTATAAATGCTGTTTTTAGACTCAGATATGTACCAAGCATGTGGAAAGTAGCAGAGGTAATTATGATCCCAAAGCCTGGAAAACAACTACATGACATCTCATCATACCGGCCAATATCATTGCTTCCAGTAATGTCTAAACTATTTGAAAGAATATTATTAAAGAGGTTGACACCTTTAATTGAAAGAAAAAAATTGATTCCAGATCATCAATTCGGTTTTAGAAAAAAACACTCGCTTTCGCTCGGCAGGGGGCTATGCCCCCTGCACCCCCTTTTGATACCCTCTTAGTTAGTAATTTTTTTTTGGTTGTGCCCCTTGTTTAATTGGTTAGTTGCTTCAATGATTCAGTGGACAAACTGAATTTACAAATCAATGTGCTTTACAAATTGAACCCCATAGGTGATGTGATCTGCTCCCTCCTAGAGGACTTTGCTAACAAATGATGGAAAAAACACTTCAAGGTCTCAATATCTTCGCTTCCCCATCAATATTTGTGAGGGAAATGATTATTAACCACCTGTGCCTTCCTGGATTTCCACGAGGATCAAAATGCTTGATAATGGGGTCTATGAAGTGCAGCAACAAAATCCCACACTCAATAATATCACTTTACATTCCAAAATAGCCTACCAAAATTTGACAAAAATGAAAATAAGCACCTCCTCTTCAGTACCACCCTGTGAGTCCAAAAGCCATTTTTCATTGAATCTAACAACTTGTGCAAGCTGAACATGATAGTCAACATTGATTGAACATTTAATTTCATTAAATGAACACTGATTTAGATGGCTACTTATTTTCAATAATTAAAACATAGAATGTAACAATCAAAAATCAAACTAGGATGCTGTGCATCCTGGGTGGCAAGGGCTCCGCCCTTGCAATATTGTTGGGAGGGGGGAGGTGGTGCTGTGCATCCTGGGAGGCAAGGGCTCCGCCCTTGCAATATTGTTCGGAGGGGGGGAAGTGGTGCAGTGCATCCTGGGAGGCAAGGGCTCCCCTCTTGCAATATTGTTGAGAGGGGGGAGGTGGTGCTGTGCATCCTGGGAGGCAAGGGCTCCGCCCTTGCAATATTGTTGGGGGGGGGGAGGTGGTGTTGTGCATCCTGGGAGGCAAGGGCTCCGCCCTTGCAATATTGTCGAGAGGGGGGAGGTGGTGCTGTGCATCCTGGGAGGCAAGGGCTCCGCCCTTGCAATATTGTCGAGAGGGGGGAGGTGGTACTGTGCATCCTGGGAGGCAAGGGCTCCGCCCTTGCAATATTGTTGGGAGGGGGAGGTGGTGCTGTGCATCCTGGGAGGCAAGGGCTCCGCCCTTGCAATATTGTTGGGAGGGGGGGAGGTGGTGCTGTGCATCCTGGGAGGCAAGGGCTCCCCTCTTGCAATATTGTTGGGAGGGGGGAGGTGGTACTGTGCATCCTGGGAGGCAAGGGCTCCGCCCTTGCAATATTGTTGGAAGGGGGGAGGGAGTGCTGTGCATCCTGGGAGGCAAGGGCTCCCCTCTTGCAATATTGTTGGGAGGGGGTAGGTGGTGCTGTGCATCCTGGGGAGGCAATCCATTAACCCCCCTGACACATTGAGTATCCAAGAGGGTCAAAATGCATGATAATGAGGTGTTCAAGCACAGCAACACAATCTCATACTCAAATATCAGAAACTAAAAAAACCCATGACAATTTGTCTAAAATTAGAAAAATTCAAAATGTGCCCCCCCAGGACCTCCCTGTGGAATTTTATTTTTTAAATCGAGCTTTTTTTGCGAGCTGAACACAAAAATCCCATCGTAATTACCAAAAAAAGTCAAAATCAAGAGTTGAAAAAATCCGGGGGGGGCATAACCCCCTTGAGGGGGAGACTTTTTCACATTTTCAGATTCTTCTGTTCATGTGCTGAACCTCATCTGCCGTGTTAAGCACAATTTAACCACCCTTGTACAGACAAAAACAGCATACAGTAACATATTACATGTTTTCCATGTGTTATAGTGATAGGGAAATAGATTCTTAACAAATATGAGTTGAAATTTTTTCTTCAAATCATGAAATGAACCATCATATCAGGTTCTCGTCGTCATTCCAAGCTCTATGATGTGCCACATGACATATTTAATCCTAAAACTCACCCAAAAATACGCAATCTAAAAGTTGCAAAAAAATGTAAATCAATTTTTCACGCCCAATCCCATCAAATCACACATCGCTGCTTCAGGCCCGTCGAGCTGATTACAATGATATACAAGAGCATACACTTTTGTTGAAAAATAAACACACCAGAGCAAGAAAACAGAAAAACATAAATAGCCGTTTTTATCCTTTATTTTCAAATATAGGGGGTCAAAAAACCGGAAGCCTGTATCCGGAGGATACAGACTTTTCTAGACCAACTTTTTGAGCTCAATCCAATGGTGTAGGTGTAGACATTTTCCGGGTGCCAAAAAAAAAAGATACAGGCCATTTCATGAGTGGCCAAATTTGGCCAAATTCGACCTACCCCCCCAGGGCCCCCCCTGGGTTTTCAAGAGGGTCGCCAATCATGAAAATCGGGTCTCTGGCGGCAAGCGACACAATCCCGCACCCGAAAACCGCACTTAAATATCAACATCCATTCAAAAATGGCACTTGAAAATTTGGCAAATTTTTGCCGAAAAACGGAAAAATCATAAAATGACCCCCCCCGTCCCCCCCTGCTGACCCGGTGAAAATTTTATTTCAGAAATCGAGCTATATCGGCGAGATGAGCAAAAAAGGTCTAGTGCAATTTTGCTCTAAATCGTCAAATAAAAAAGTTGGAAAATTTCAGGGGGGCATAACCCCCTTTGGGGGGGAACTTTTTCAACTTTTCAGATTTTTCTGGTTATATGCTCGTTTTCCTCTTTCCAACGATGTACGACAACACCCCCCACGATGTCGGCAAGTGGAAAATACTTTTTATGATCAATCAGTCACTTTGTGGCTTTAGAGATATAGGACGTTGTCAGATTCAACAATTGATCAGGTTCACAGGATAGTAAATGTAATAGAAAAATCTTTAGAAGAAAAAAAGTTTGTTCTGCAGCTTTTCTGGATGTGAGTCAAGCTTTTGATAAAGTCTGGCATGAGGGGCTAATTTATAAGCTGAAAAGGTTACTCCCCAAGCAGTTTACAGACATTTTGCATTCATATTTAACAGGACGCTACTTCAGAGTTAAACATGAAGATGCATATTCTGGACTCAATGAAATAAAGGCAGGAGTTCCTCAGGGAAGTGTTTTGGGCCCGATTCTCTACCTTCTATTTACAAGTGATCTCCCTTGTCTAGAAAATAATACAATAGCAACATTTGCGGATGACACAGCAATATTAGCTGTAGATAGCAACATCAATAGTGCAACAGCAAAACTCCAAAGATCTCTCAGAAAAATTCAAGATTGGACGGTAAAGTGGAAGATCAAACTGAATGAAGCAAAATCTGTTCACATAAATTTCACCAATAAGAGGGCTGGACCAATACCAATTACCATCAATAATCAGGTTGTACCATATGCTAATGATGCCAAGTACTTGGGGATGACCTTGGATGCAAAGCTTCGCTGGAAGGCTCATGTCAAGAAGAAGAGAGAGGAGCTTGGAATAAGATACAAGAAGCTTTACTGGCTGATTGGAAGAAACTCCACCCTTTCAATTCCAAACAAAGTACTGCTGTACAAACAGATACTTAAGCCTGTATGGACATATGGTATACAACTCTGGGGTGTACCAAAGAGAGTAACATCAAAGTCATACAACGTTTCCAAAACAAGGTGCTGAGAAACATTGTTGATGCTCCTTGGTACGTGAGGAACAGCGATCTGCATAGAGACCTTCAAGTTGACCTGGTATCCACCGAAATCCAGAGGCATGCAGAGAAACACGAGGCCCGACTCCACCAACACCACAACGTCGAAGCAATCCAGCTGCTAGACCATGAAGGATTGGTGAGGAGGCTCAAAAGGAAGAAGCCATTTGAACTAGTGTAGTGCTTGATTCAAGTGTCTTGTGTCCAGTGAAAAAGCAGAGCAGTGGTGTGAATGAATGAAACCTAGCTATGTAGTACCGTCATCAGTAGTGTACTTAGATTTAATTGAATTAATTTGAATAAGAGAGCCTAAGGAGGACTACTCTTGTAAAAAGTGCTTAGTAATTTAGGTTAGAAAAAAGTTGCTCATTAGTCTCAAGACTAGATAGCAATCTATCTTTGAAGAAAAAAAAAATGTTTTCTTTTTTCTTGTTTACTGTATGCTGTGCTAGTCTACTTCTAATTAGTGAAACTGTTCCTCTTATCATTTACGGTAACATTTGATGGAGGGAAATCGTTATGTAATGTTATACAGGTGGTGTTTTTGGCATAATCATAATTAAGATGCAAATGTGCTTGAATCTGCACTGGGATTTAGGATGGGTGACCAATGATCACCGCATTTCCTATTTTCCAACATTACTTGAATTTGCTTTTCATCTTGTTGGTATCAAATGCCATTTAACTATCCAATAAAAGAGTTTTACAATAATCACTGTAGGCTATGTAGGGAACTGTAATAACTGTAAGTGTGAATTTATGCACAGTATTTAAGCACAGTATTTAATTATGGAACTGCTTTCAAGCTCCACCATCTTAGTTAAATCAGACCGGATAAATCTTGAAGATATGAATTAATGAGAATCCACATAATTGATTCAATATGCTTATGTCATTTATTTTGAGAAATACTTCACTTACTTATTCCCATGTTCCTTTGAAATATTGAATATAAATAATTAATTAAATTCTTATTGTGAAATTTCAAAATTCAAGTTATTCGTCTTGAATTTTTTGCAAAATTCACTTCAGTTTGTAAACAATATTCTTAAAAATGTACCAGGTAGGCTATGTGCTTACGCCGATGACGTAGCCATAACATCAGGCTGATCTGACTCATCAGATCATCAGGTTGATGATGTAGCCTGTGTGGCCACGAAACCATGGTCCTTGTACCACAAATAAATAATTGAATTGACAAAATCATTGTGTTCCTATTTTAATTATTATGGAACAGTTCTACAATCGCAATAGTGACTCTAGAATTTATACTTTATTAATTAATTTTACTATACTGTTTTGACAAAGTTGGATACATTTGACTTCATATCCTTTTGCATTATCATCATCTCAATTTTTTTCACTTTGTGTGATTTTTTTTCATGTAAATTGTACAAGGAACAAATACACTTGATTTGATTTGAGGAGGCTCATTAAGCTCCTCATTAGAAGTGAAATGCATCCCTCTTTGCCAAAATAATGTAGTAAAATTTTAATTATTTACAATGAAATAAACGTCGTAACTTAAATAGAAACTTTACTAGTTCTATATTGCTTGAGGATGTCTACATTTCGATTGTTTTTTATCATAAATTTGAGCGGGTCAATACTTGAGTACGCTTTGTGTAGACTGAATTGTCATGTAACATAAAAATTCTCCGAATTTCCTATCTCATAGTCTTTACCAAAAAGTGGCGTTATCTACATTGTTAGCTGATGCGTTAAAATAGTTAAGGAGGTCAAGTCATAATATTATTACTCGTGTGTGATTATATATTATTATGCTCTCATGTTTTCTCCAGCTGTTGAAACTTACAAAATTGTTTGCTCTTGATACATTGTATTGTATTCTTATGATATCAATAAATTAATCCAAGTTGTAATACAAATAGTATTCAAATATACAAAGATGTTTTATCATGAATTTCTTATCGAAAATTTTCGTAATTATCACACTTTACCTCAACTTACCATAATCTTTTAGTTACCTCCTTTTATTCATCTCATCATTTACCATCAATTTTTACCTCCTTTACCATATAAACAGAAACCACAATCTTGAATGTTTTAGAATAAAACTACAGTATCTCATGTTGTTGCTACCGATTATGTCTGCGCCAGTATTACAATATCTCGAGTAGGCCTACTATTATTTTTCAATTTTGTGATTTTTTATTGTTACAGAGGTATCAGCTCGACCGTTAGAAGATGTATCGAAAAAGAAACAGGTGTCGAATTCGCGGCCAAAATAATCGATATTAGCTCTGATAGCGATAACAAATTGTCGACCATGGAAGAAGTGAGAATTTTGAGGCTAGTTGCAGGGCATTCTTATATAAGTGAGTCTCTTGATAAATTTCTATTCTAAGACTATTTGTTTTGAACTTAGAACTGATCATTTGCTGAGAATCAACAGTCAAATTTGAAATTAATTTGAGTTTCAAACATTGATGGCCAGTTACACGAATATCCAATTGTAAAGTTACACGACCGCCGTAAAGTGATGTCATCTAACGGAACCAATGCAACCAGAACTAATGGACTGATCGGAAGTTAACGCAATGATGTCACTTTAAGGTGGTCAAATTTAATTGGAGTTTTGTGCAACTGACGGTAAGACTATGAATTTAACCATTATTGTTAAAGATGGTGTGAAATTCCTGTATTGTTCTATATACTTCGAAGTTTTATTCTCGATTTTAGTAGTAACACGTATTAGTTTTTTAATAGCATAATTCTTGGCTCAAGAAAATTAATACTTGAAAAGTTAATCCACATCATCAAATAATTAATTGTGATCTTCGTTGAATTTTTTTATTTGTTTTGTTATTTGCTTTCTTATTTTCTTTTTGGCTAATACTTTATTGGTTAAAATATTTGATCTCCTCTTGAGTCATGAACTAGTTAGGGGACCAAGTAACCCCATTCAAAGTATAATATTTATTTTCAATTGTCATTTTCAAACCGCTTATTTGAGTAACTCACCTTCTGGGAATAACTTAGAGGAAATAGATCTCTTATTTTCGTTTAAAAAATGCTATTTTATGAATTGGAATTTATTGAGCTGTTGTGAATCCCACTTAACTTGTTAGCTTGTATTGAATTGTTAGTTTGGAGGAATTGACAACTTGTCAATGAATTTAAAATATGAAAAGATGAATTAATTAATTAAAAATTAAAGTTGAATAAATTTCAAATATGAAATAAGATCATCAAGATTTTATCAGTATTGAAGTTTTTCATTCCTAAAAAGAAACGAAATAATGTTGTTTTCTCTTTTCCAGTTCAGTTACATGACGTTTTCGAATCCAGTACATTTATATTTCTTGTATTTGAGATTTGTAAGAATGGTGAACTTTTTGACTATTTGACATCGGTTGTAGCGCTGTCAGAGAAGAAAACAAGGTTTGATCCATGATTTTATAAACTAAATAAATTTAGTCAATTTTGTAACTTTAATTTAAATTTATATTGAAATTTTATATATTCATAAATGCTATCTTGTCTTATCACATTTGTAGAAAGTTGAAAGTAGAAATTTGTAGAATAATTGTCTTTTAAATAATACATTGTAATGAAAACTTTAAAATCTCGTAATCAATTAACCAATTCATCAATTTTGTTGAACTCTGAAATGGAAATGTCTTATGTTTTTATGATTTGTTCGTTCAGTTATTCTATAATATTAAGCAAATTCTTCAATTATAGGCTATTTACAGAATTTCACTTAGAATTGAATCTGTACAATGAATTTCAATAATACTTTCAATCGTTATTTCTCACCTGTTCGATTTTATCATATTTTTTATGAAGACTAGGTAATTTGAAAATAGTATTCAAACTGAATGTTGGCATCATCCTGGTGCGGATCTAAAGCAATAATAGATGAGTGACAAATTTATCAAATAATAATTGAACTAATTTTTCAAAATTTTGTAATAATCTATCATATTGAACTACTTGTTCATACCTCGCCTTTTTCCCCGGTTAGATGTGGCCTATTCTCGTTCCAGTAAATAGTCTAGATGTTCAAAAGAAATCCTGTTGAAAAAAAACTTATTTAATGGGAAATCGAATATTCTATTCAATTTTGGATTATTTCACAGTGGAATATACGGTATTGTAGGCCTATGTAGTGTAAATAGTTATGCTACCTACTTACGGGAAATTAATTTCAAGCAAAATTACATTGAATAAATCTTATGTTGGTTTGCACCAACCGGGACCAACAATTTTGAATCAGCTGATCATACATGCATTGTGTAGGTCCGAGATTGAAAGTGATCTTGCTTGGTACAACCCAGTATTACTGTACAATGTATGAGCAAATAGCCTGCAATATAAACAATTTGTTCTATAAACAAGTCTAATCATACGTTTTTTCAGGTATATAATGCGACAGTTATTAGAGGCCTTAGCTCACGTTCATAGCAACAGTATTGTACATAGAGACTTGAAACCTGAGAATATTCTTCTGGACGATGCGATGAATATTAAACTCACTGATTTTGGTTTTGCTAGAGTCCTACAGCCTGGAGAAAAACTGCATGGTATGAACTGTGAGATGTCATAATAAGTTACTTCTTATCTATTGTGAATTTATTGGTTCATATTTAAAATTTTGTCGCATATATGTTTGTTTGTTTGTCAATAGCTCAACAGCCCTATGTGGGCTTAGGCCTACGAGCTGGTTGCCAGTTTCACATCCACTTGACTGAATCAGCAGAGGTGAATGATCATTAACCAGAAAAGATGTAACGTGTGGTTAGCACATTGACATCTCAACCATAAGCTAGTCTTCGCAACCCAGTGATGGGAACAAAGCACTGCTGGGTAACATTGTGTTAAGCAGCTATATAGTGCAATGCAACAATTTAATATGCCTCCAAATATAGGGAGTGACTGACTAGCCTGACTTACGATTAGCCAGGCTCCCAATGAAGGAATGTCGCATATATGTATCAAAGGTTTAAACTTCATGTCGTTCACACAAATTTTATGTCGAATTAATTTGAGAAATATTTGAGCTATATAAAAAAAAGTTACAAAAACATTTCTGTTAACAGTGTTGAATTATTATCAAAATTTATTTACAAGTTATCCCTCGTTGATTGAAACTTGAAGTCAGAATACAGTAACTTTTACCATGAGAAGCTGAAATATATATTAAATGTGAGAATACTTGTTCAAGAAATTCTGTATCACTTTTTCAATTAGAGAACATTCATCTTAGGTTCGAAGCTTTGTTATGCTTTCAATTTTGTCAAGAAGTCAAGTGGCTAATTGTGTACAAAAGGCAATGAATTGACATAAAATGACATCATTATTTAACGGAGCTTAGTATAGATTTCATTATATTGAATCCGTCAAATCACGTCAATCTGTAAGCTCTTGTATTACTGATTAAATCATTCTCTGATGATGGGTTGCACCAACTTTAATCTTGGATCAGCGTCCACTATCCAGTGTCTGATTTAGAAACTGACTCCAGATTTGATGGAAACCTAGCATAAGAATATTTATGGCTTGAATCATAAACATTTCAGAACGAGAGAAAAATATAAAAAATATTTTCTATTCACTGCTTAACTATTGTTGAATGTTGAATACCTAATTTGTTTATGTTGTTCAAGTCATAGAAATGCTAAAAAATTCGATCATTTTTAGAGTTTTGCATTGAAGTTTCTACTTTCTTACAGAACTTTGCGGTACTCCCGGCTATTTGGCTCCAGAGGTTCTAAAAGCCAGTATGTACGATAATACTCCAGGATATTCTTGCGAAGTTGATATGTAAGTCTTTCTAACTTTGCAATTACACTATTTTTCAAATTTGAACTATGTTATTCCTCAATATTCCAATGAGTTTAGAATCAATAGATTGAATTTCTCCTAAAAATTGATAGGTATTCAATCCAGGAGCCTGGTTCAAAAAATGTCTCATACTGCAGCAAAAATCCCGACGCACACTGGATTATAAAATTATTGTTTAGTACGCCGTGATACTCTATTCCAGTGTGTGTCTGCCTTCCTCCTGTATTTTACTACTTGAATGTTATAAAACAAGCCCCCTGGTCTTTAGAGTAGAAATGGACTTTGAATTGAGCAGTTTAATCTCATGTTATAGTAATAATAATAGGTAATTGATGTACTCTTGAAATTTAAAATTGTGGAATAATGGATGAAAATTCTGTAGCAATGCTAGACAATTGAGGGTATTTGAACTATTTTAGAAAGAGTATGATTTCTTCAATATTCCAAAGTGAAAGTTTGATATAGTAAATAATATACCGTAGTCAATGTTTTATAGCAAATACTAATGAAAACTCGTGAATATCAGTGCACTTATTTTAGAATGATTATCACTCTGATTATTATAAGTATGATTAGCATCAACTGAAAAGAATTCTTCTTTTCGAATCGGCGATTGAGATATCTATGAAATATTAATAGTTTTTGGAAGGCAGGGATTGAATACGCTCTTTCCACTATAGAAATAAGTGTGTACTTGAGGTACGGGATTGTACTTAATTAAATTTTTCAACAACTCCAATAAGATCTAAATTTCTTTGAATTGATATCTGACTTGGGAACGTATCCACACTTTAGACATGGACTGTTATTACGCAGCAAACCATGATATGGATATTCAAGTGTTAGAGTACGGTACTAAGTCAGCTTTTCAATTCAAGGTTATTGTATCGGATGCAATTAAGTGATAATTTGATCGCGTTGCGTAAGAATGCATTGCAAGGCAATTAATCAGTTTATAACTAAGAGGAATATTCCCATAAAGAGTGCTGAAGCCCGAAAATAAAAGTTTTTTTTTTAATGTTATTTTCTTCACAAAGTATTTATGTATCCGAATATAAATGCATTATTTCTAGTACACTATGTTTTTATCCTAGGACAATTTATTAATTTAACATCAGTTAATCTTTTGATGTTACAGTGAGATAAAAATATGTGGATACCCTGGATTTTTATTAAAGTATATTTATTTTTTGTTTGCTTTAGGTGGGCATGCGGTGTCATCATGTATACTTTGTAAGTAAGTTAAAAAAACTTCTTTTCACTGTTTTATAGTTTTATACAACCAAAGTCTATGGCATGTAACGATATATTAGATTATGTTAGATTTTAATATTCACAATAGATTTCTTTTTGCTTCCAATTGGTTTGATAAATTTCTGTACCATTTTCAATTGATCCTTTTTCTTCTTTCCTTGAGCAAGGAGTGCTGAAGCCCAAAAATATAAGGTTTTTTGAATGTTGTTTTCTTTACAAAGTATTCATGTATCCGAATATAAATGCATTATTTATATAATCTCTGCCTTACCCATAATTATGTCCCACCTTAATTAATTTTCTCAAAGTACAAAATTGTGAAATTAGTAAAGGTTGTGATGCATCTCAGAATACTGTCAACTGCTCCACCTCCCAATGAATTTCAAACTTCTACGTTTTTGAATATTTGTTTTTTTTATTGTTTTATTTGTTAATTTTATAGGCTTGTTGGTTGTCCTCCTTTCTGGCATCGCAAACAGATGGTAATGTTGAGAAACATCATGGAAGGAAAGTACTCATTTACGTCCCCAGAGTGGGCAGATATATCAGGTAAATATTCTGCATCTATCCTGATTATGTTTTTTAGCTGAGATAATGATTTTTCTATGGTAATGACTGAGTGAGGTTTAGTTCCAGTTTTTTTATCGTATGGCTTTTTATCGGTGGCGAAACCCTTATGGGTAGGTTCCACCTCGCCTATAGTTCCAGTTGTACGTTGGGCTTTAACTCAATCAACAGTGTTAATTCTCAACTCCAATCAACAGTGTTAATTCTTATGAATAACCGTAGATTAGCTTTTATCCACTTTTGTGCAACCGGCTCTGAGACTTGGAATATTATTAGATAGCTAAAATAATGAATGATCTACACTTGATTTCTTTCAATAAAACTTATAGACAATGTAGTCTGATAGAATGTAACGTAATTAACGTAACGTAATTCATGAGTCTTTTACACCTAAGGCTGGCTGTACCAAAACTAAACTAATGTCATATTACTGTATATAGCTATGTAGTTTCTAAAATTCCAGTTCATAAACTCATTTATATTTTATTCTTTATCCAGTTATTGTTTTTCGACTATTAGTTACCATTGACTTCGAAAATTGTATAATAATCCCAACTAGTCCATCCATCTTAAAACGCCAATGAAATTGAAATATTTACAAAGTTTGTTCAAGATTCTTGTTCATACAAGGAAAACTTTAGTGAGTTATGTTTACAGTAATTATTTGTTTCTGGATAATTTCTTATCTTACTATCATATCAATTTCTCATATAATTTCTTTTCAATTTAATTTTTGAAATTTCTCATATCTCACTCTTAATCTCTTTGATTCTTGTTTTGTTTCATCACTTGCAATAATATTATATAATTGAATAACGATTTATTCATTAGAAACATAATACAACTTGAAAAACAGTAACATAAACATAAGTGTTAGAAAATCAATAATTTATATTCATTTATTAATCATTCACAATATAATCATTTTTATATTATATAATATATATATTATATTATATATATATAATATTATTATATTCATTTATGAATTATTCGCAGCATACTCATTTATGTGATTATATTCATTTATGAATATAAATTATTGATTTTCTTACACTCATGTTCATGTTACTGTTTTTCAAATCGTTTACATTTATAAATGTTATTGAAGAAAAAATATTATACTATTATTTCATCATATATTTTTTCTTTTATTTAAGAGGAACCAAAGGACCTAATAAGAAAGTTACTAGTGGTTGAACCAGCCCAGAGATTAACAGTCAATGAAGCTTTGGAGCATCCCTTCTTTCAGTTGATGGTATATTTTTGTTTTTATTCATTTATTCTTATTGATTAATCAAGATCCAAATGGATGCTATGTACTTATCCAATTTTATTCCCGACATTCATCAAATTGTTTACATTCATCAGAAGAGAGTACTTGTTGACTGTGTCTTGTGAGTATATTCCGAAATGTTATTTGAACTCATAACGTGATTGGATACTATTAAATTGAACAATTTGTAAGAATAATAAAAACACTTACTTTCCTACTTCAGAGTAGATCCCTTCCAAGGTGTATAGAATGGAAGGTGGGTCGTAGTGGAGCGACTTGCTGAGAAAGTCGGCATAGTGACGTAACTGCAGTCCCTAACTCTAATGCAAAGCTAGTGGCTAGAGGGCTGCAGTGACGTCACTATGCCAACTTTCCCAGCTAGTCGCTCCACTCTGAACCACCTTTCATTCTATACACCTTGGATCCCTTCTACTTGATCCATGGATAATTTTTGGTTTAGAAGAGGTTTCAGTAGTTAATCGAGAAGATTATTCTTAGTAATTTGGTTGGTGATCTTTATTCTTAGAAGCGGAAATGCATTTCCAGATATTAATAAATCAACTGACTCCAAAGAGAGAGAGATTAGATTAGATTTTTTTATTCATTTATCTATTTTTTTATTTATTTATTCTTTCATTTATAGGCCTAAATGACAACCTGGCAAATTTTATTGATTAGGTGGAATACTAGGCTTCAAAAATGTTTCCAAGATCCCAATAATATTAAAATTTCGAAAACGGAAGATTTCTCTGAGTTCATCCATGTGACAACTACGGGACTGAACATTAAGATGAGCTATAGTTAGTTGCATGTTGTAAGGTCGAATCCTGTTGGATAGAAAGAGACCCGTGTCTTGGTTGTATTTTTTTTTCCTAGGGATGATGCCCACATAAGCTCTTAGCTTGTGCGTGGGTAATGGGAAGGATGATGATGGGAGGTGAATGGACCTACAGCTTTAGGTGGGGTCCGAACCACCGGGAAGCGATTTTGAAGCTCATAAATATTTGTATTTAGAGGAGCCGGTCACCGTTACAACGGGAGTGGTAGGCGCTGTCTCTTCTCTAATCTCACCGATTAGACTCGCCTCTGCCACTGGGATACCGCTTCCCAAATTATTGTTATTTAGACTATTTCGATTATCAAGAGTAGAGAGCGAGCGAGCCGGATTATCAGTGGGGAACATTATTTGAGAGGCAGACGAACAGCAGTCCAAACATAGAGCGAAGCATGATAGTTGAAATTAGATTAATACTAATACTACTTAACGTATTAAGTGACTTGGTAGTCGAGTTTCTCGATGGAGCTCGGCTCTCATCACTGTATATATAATACACATAACACGTTATAGTTCGCTTCCTATTGAAAAAAAAGTGGAGAGCTCCAGAGTGTGATCTTAGTCGGTGCAGTAGTGTGATGCAGCTCTATTCTGTACGTCGATGTTCCAGATGATGAAAAATTACAGCGTATTTGAATGAAGCGGCAATAAACCACGACTAGTTGAAGTGAGTAAACTCATTTCAAAGTACTTAATATAACCTGAGGAGTAACACAGAAAGATGAATAATTGAAATGAGTACGAAGGTTTTCGCTGTTATTCTAGATGATGAAAAATTACAGTGTGTTTGAATGAAGCGGCAATAAACTACGACTAGTTGAAGTGAGTAAACTCATTTCAAAGTACAAAATATAACCTGAGGAGTAACACAGAAAGATAACTAATTGAAATGAGTACGAAGGTTTTCGGTATTATTCTTATACTTTGTACCATATGAGGGGCTGTATCGGTTAACTACTGCACTTAGCTTACTAAGAAATGCTAGCTGAATATTTATCAGCTCACCTTTATTTTATGGATACCAGCCATGCTCTCTGCAGTATGGATGCTTTTGGAGACACCCTGGCCGACAGCCATCTTGATGGCCGACAGCGAACTGGGCTCCTGACCTGACGGTTTCCGAAGCGGTCGGAGAGAGAGAAAGAGAGAGAGAGTAAATATTCCCGTGAAAGGTTCAGTTCAATCATTACTAATGATTTTTATTAATGACTAATTTCTAATGATTCAATCATTACTAATGACTAATTAAAGCATTGCATTTATTATATATTTTTGATCCTATGGGTCATATTGTTTATGAAAGACAAAGTACGAACAGTATAACTTACCAGCCTAGGAAAACGTGCTTCATATGGACCTCATTGCTGCCAGCTTATTTGGGAAGTACATTCTTTACCAGGTGGCCTTTATACACTTTAATTGTAACTTTTTCCAATAGTGTTACACAAATTTTACTAATAATTGAATTCCCATGCTTTATAATAATATTATGCTTTGTGCTTTCAGATGTGGGATCAAGACATAGCTCCGCTCAAGAAAAGTCTCAGCTCTTCATCAAGAAGACTTAGTCGAATTTCACAAATAGTATTGGTGAGTTACTCTCTTATTAGAATAAAATTTGTTTTATTGTAACCGCTTCTGAGGTCTTTAGAAGCATTTCCTTCGTCACAATATACAACAAATGTAGTACACTATACTTATGAAACTCTATAGCTTTGTATTCTTCCATTACTACTAACAGTGCTGCAATGGAGATTGTTCTTATATTTCAACAAACTTCGTTGCCTTTTTTTAATCATCCATCTCTGTGTTTTCTAAGCCATCCCTGAGACAAGTTTCTTGTCTTTCCTTGTCATTCATTTTCTCCCTTTTCATTTATTTACACACAATTTCAAGAAAATATAAAATACAGAAGAATAGATATAGAAGAATGAAATATAGCCAAATATAAATAAATACAATGGGAAACAGTAAATTTTCTAATCTCATTGAAAATCTTATTGAGGCACTAACATATCGTGTAGCACCATAATATATCTTATTCATCCGCGTGCCATAATCTCACATGTTACTTGATTTTTTTCTAATGTTCATATTTTACTTCATATCTTTTCACACATACTCTGCACTGTGTATCATGTGAAAATGGACTTGAGTGTTATGGAGCTTGGAGAAAGATTCTTACAAAGATTGCTGCTCTTTCCTGCTCTCAAACACTCTTCCTAAGCATGGAAAACGTTTGAGAATTATGTTCAAATTGTTATCCATTTATCATTGATAAAATTAATGGGGCAGAGCTCAGGAAGTTACGTAAGACATAGAGGGAATATTATTTTTCTAGTGCTGCCAGTTATTTTTGGGTTGGAACCCGCATATTTCATATTTCAACCAACGTACTAAAAAAGTATGTAAATACATATTTTTATAATTTATTTCTCTCTTTACAAATCAATATCCTGTTTGAATTTATAAAACTCATTTGTATGGTGTATAACTTTGTAAAAATTAATTTATAATAAATGGAAAATTATTTTCATGTTACAGGACATCAAGGCTTCGCCAAATTTCGATGCCAAAAAGAAGTTCAAATTCGCAATAATGTGTGTAATGGCGGTAGTTCGGCTAAGTCGTATTCATCTGACTCCTTTACCTCATCAGCCTGTGGTCATATCTCGAGGCAAAATCGATCCTTACCGAATACGCATACTACGCAAGGTAAATTTGTTTTACTGGAATGTATTAAAAATTATGCTTTTGAAGTATTTACACATGAAATGTGGAATCAAGGTAATCATCGATCGTTGAATCGACATCTCGTGGAAAAATCAATCACTACCAATTATGCATACTACACAAGGTCAATTTCTTACTGCAATTTAGGAAAAAAAATGTTTTTAGAGTACAGAGTGGCGCATAAAGAACGCATGTTTTTCAAAGTGTTGTAAGAAAGTTTATTTTGAACATACATTTATCTTACACCAAAATACTAAGCAAATAACCCAATTTGAGAATTTGTATAAAAACTCAAAAACACTTGGGTATTTAAAAAAAATTATATAGGAAAGATGGCGCCCTTAGTGCTCATTAAAAGCCTCAAATTGATCCTTAACTTTTGATACAGCAGCAATTTCTACATGTATTGCAGTATTCAAATTTCAATTTCAATTTATTGAGTTCAGTTACAATACAATCAATGATGTCCCTCTAGCTAAGAGCTGTTTGAGGGACTTATTAAATTTAAATTAAATACTTCAATTAAATTGAATCTTCAATTGAACAATATTTACGACAGTAAACTTTCAATTTCAAGTGAAGAAGAATCACATGCCATTATGCTCGACTTGAAACTCAACTAAAGCTCCGTTGAACGACGGTAGCAGATTTATTCTATTTGAAATATTGTTCAACAGCAAATACGCGATGTTGCAAGGTTAATTGCGCCATTGTTACTAAAAATGGATGCTTTAACCTACAAAATGGTGTCGCTCGACGGTCTCAGACAGCTCCACTCACTGTTACTATCCTACTCAAATCCATGCGTTCTTTTTGCACCACTCTGTATTTTCAAATGAATGATGTCTGACGAATCAATATGATTATCGATAGATTAATCGAATTAAATGATAACGTATTTGCGAGATCAACAGACTATCGATTGAGCAGATTATCGAGTTTTATTCTGCTCCAAGCTATGGAGCAGAAATACGAATGTGCGAGTATCAAGCTCTACTTGAACAGATTTATACTCTATTATTATGAATTAAAACATAGTATAATTATTCAAGTATTGTTCTAGAATTCAAATTGTGGTGGGGGTAACCTTAACTCAGCTAAAAGAATAGCTTCAAGCTTAATACTGTTATATGTATTCAACTCTATTTTTAATTTATACTTATATTGATAAATATAATTTTAATTTGTTTTATTGTGCCATTTCTTTTTGTCAGTAATATGAAGAAATCTTTATTTATAAAGGTTATTGTGTTTTATAGGTAGTGGATGGCTGTGCATTCAGAGTCTATGGACACTGGGTGAAGAAAGGCGAAGGGCAAAACCGAGCTGCCCTATTCGAAAATACACCCAAAACCGAACTCAAACATCTGTACATGATGAACTTGAGCCCTTGACAGAGATGGGTACGCTAAGGGATCAACTATGAACAGATTATATTTTTACGCTCTTATAATCAGCCAAAGTTGAAGTTCTTAATCGGTGCCATTGTGATAGTAACTCGTTAAAGTTTCAAGCCTTTTATACAAACGTCTTGATTTAGACTGGAAAAAATCATGTGTTTGAAAGATTATCAAACTTGTTTTTACTATCTAGAACAAACTATTTTAGATATCTCTATTTATTTTCTTATTACTAAAGACACAGTTACAATGAAAATAATGCAACGAAATAGTATGCAATTCGATATTTTATTAGAACGACTCCCTCCAAAGAAACAAAAATCCTTGATAATTTTATCTTGTACTATGCTTTTCGAATTAAAATTCTCCTAGTTAGTAACTTGTAGAAATGTTTTAGATAGTAATAGTTTATTTTTTGGTATCCTGAAATATCAATTCTAAAGATCTAGATAAATATTATTCGACGCCTGTGGACTTGATAACATTGAACTTATCCAAAATAATAAATAATACAAATTGTGTAGTCGATTTCCAAGCTGCTAATTTGATACTGTTACAATAATTAATGAAATTATGTTAAAGTACACTGTATGTCAATTCATTTGGTCGTTGATCAAATATTTTATATCTTAAGAATATAACTAAACAGCCATTTATGATTATGAAATTATGTTGAAGTACACTGTAAATTCATGAGGTCGTTGATCAAATATTTTCTTTCTTGAGAATATAACTCAACAGCCATTTACGATTTTAATTTTTAAATACAGTAATTTGGTGTGTCGGACGTTGGCTATAACCCATATCAAGACTAAATTATTAGCTTCGGTTTTTTACTCTACTTTTGTCTGTAAATTTTTATTCGCCTAATCATTCGTTCATCTTGCTACTGTTTCTAATTTATTTGGAAGGGGTTTTCCATTATTACTATAGCACTTAGTCAATGACTAATAAGCTACACTATTTTAACTTAGATTGCTAATCAATTACAAGGAAACGAATAGCTCGTAGATTATGAGCAAGATGCTAGCATTAAATGCCTTTTTAAGTTTTGAAAAACTTGGAATTAATTGCTCAAGTAAACTATTTCTATTCCTAAACTATAAACTATTATCAACTTATAAGAATTTAAATTACAATTCGACTACTTATAATCATGACTATTGATATGAATTGTGTCTTCTATTATTATTGACAACCTGCAAACTGAAGTAGAACAATCAAAAATGCCTAACGACTCATTCTAATTGTATACGGTTTCAAGGATTCTAGTCATTTATAAGTGTGACTTTTGTTTTGATATAATTCATCTCAAAATCATTGTGTGCAATATGGATTGAAATGTAATAGGAAACAGTTGAAGAATCATGTTGGTAATTTTTCGACTAGATAATTTTGTATAACAATAATACAGCCCAAGAGCAAGGATGTAACGTAATTTATTCGTATATCTTCCTAAAACCAGTAATATTGTTTATTCAAGCAACATCCTCCAAGACATTGTTTCTCCCTTGATTATCTTTTCTCAATGTAGTCTTCAAACTGTGTTTATATTAGATAAATAATGTGAAGAATAGTATATTAAATCGATTTTTATAAACCATTCTTGTTTCTCTGAGTTATTGCAGGATTAATTTAACTTGTCAGAAAGCAGCTGTTTCGGCAATAAGTGAATAGTGATTTTGACACAATAATCCAAAGGCTTGAAGGCCTTAAAGACCTTTAAAAGACTTTTAAAGGAGACCTTTCAAAAATAACTTTTTAAAAGACTTTTTCAATAATCTGCGAGATTCAGCATTGGTAGGTTAAGTATTGTGATATTGAATGTGGAAACAGCTGTTTTCTGACAAGTTAAATTAATCCTGTTATATCCTCAATTCACTCTATAGTCGTTGAATTAAAACTATCAATAATTGAGATTTTAGCTCGAGCCACTCCTCGTGTTTCGGAGGACACGCTAAGCCGTCGGTTCCGGCTACCTAAAAACAGTCGATAAGTCACGTCAGAGACCTTGAACTGATCAGGAGTGACCTGAAAACTCTGACACCAGACCTGAGCCAGCCAGGTTAAACGGAATTATTATTATTGTTATTGATCAATCAAGTGTATTGATCTGTGCATACATTGAAGTATAAATCGACACTACCGACAAAAAGTAATTACTATTTTTTATCCAACTGAAATGTATTGTTTTATAACAATAAATCATAAATCGATCATCAATGTATATCAATAAACATCATAAATGTATGTTTTGTGTAATTCCTCTATAATATGCAGTAGGCTACATTGAGGTATTTCACAAAATTGAACATTTACATGTTTTAAAGGAAGTTGTTTTTTGTTTTAGCAGGTGATTAGGTTACAATATAACGTTGGGCTTCAACATAACTATGCATTTCAGTACCTAGTTTGGGAGTTACATTCCGAACTTTTCGTTTCTCCCAGTTTGTTATAAAATGGGCCATTAGTCCATTACGTCCTCTTCAACGTCCAATAAAACACTCCATTATGCACCAAGCTACGTTCACTACTAGATAGATAGATTACTCACACACGTAGATAGGTACCTACTCAAATTGCGAAAAGACTGGGATAAGCGACTTGGAGACCCAGCATGTGTTTTTAAATGATGACACTCAGACGAGGCGATTCCAGTATTGGATCTCGGCGAATCCGCTGGGAATCCCAGTTTCTTCGCGATTTGAGTACTTATGAGTGATTAAGCTTAGGGCCTTTATGGTGAATCATGCACATAAGTTCCAGTGCTGTAAATTGAAGTGATCTCTTCAACTTTAAAGCAATCCCGTAGTTCAATTTCACTATGAAGTAGTGTTGCTTTTTCAACAACTTGCACCTATAGTCTGATTCACGTCAAGAAGTCAGCATTGTTTATATGAGGAGTATTGATGCCAAGTTTCATTGAGAGAGAAAGAGAAAACTGCACCAAACGTGTTTGTTGGGACTGTGTGCGACAAAAATGCACAGTGCGAATAGGATAGAGACATCAGCAACTGCCTTGTGCTGAACAAGGATAGCAAACTCCCATCTAAGCAAAGCTGACTTCTTGACGTGAATCGCACTATAGGGCCTTTATGGTGAATCATGCACATAAGTTCCAGTGCTGTAAATTGAAGTGACCTCTTCAACTTTAAAGCAATCCCGTAGTTCAATTTCACTATGAAGTAGTGTTGCTTTTTCATCAACTTGCATCTAGCTTCCATAAATATCTCACTTTGAGATATAATATTATTGTCCGTGGTTTTTAATTTCTCCGCAATTCAACCTGGCTTTCAGAAATATCATCACACAATGGAGACTATGAAACACTTTCATAAGATTATTATTGTTTGTAAACCCTGATGCAGGAAGCCTTTAGCGAGTGCTACACTTTGATGTCGGATGAAGTGGTTTATAAAAAAGAACTATTTAAAAATCAATTTTATTGAGCTCATATTCCCAACCAGGACAGTAGAAGACACTTGGGACGTGGTCTCGGTCTGTAATAAAGTTGACACCATGAACTGCACCTGTAAAAAAGAAATAAATCAAATTAAGTAAAAAAAGTAGACGAAAATATCTTAGTTATAACAAGTAATAAAATTTAGTCAAATATAGTGATAAAATTCAAATTAAGTACACAATTATTGCTTTCATGAATTGGAAAAGGAACAGTTTCGGGCGTAAGCCTATTGGGCCACCCACGAGAATCAACTGAACATTGCTGAATAAATTAAGTTAATAAAAAGTAAAAGGAAAAATATCTTAGTCATTATAAAATATAAATATAAACACAATCAAGAGCTCTATCAGAAGTAAAACTGCATAAGAAAGTGAATAACAGGAAAATTGCAGAAAATTTCTGTTACTTCCAATTATACTGCCGTGCTAAGCGAAATGACAGTATCTGCAAAAACCAAGTTTTGAGTAAATTGTATTCTAAGTTTCGAAGCAACAAACTGAGGGCTGTCACCGGTCCTAATATTTTTCAACATACTACTGGTGGATTAATAATTATACTTTTTGTCATTTAGAATTGATTTATGCAATAATTTTCTATGTTTTTTTCATGTTTTCCACACAATGCAGATCAACAAAACTTGGTGCAAAAAGGCAGTATCTGCAAATTTTCATATTTTTCAAACTAATACCATGTTTTCTTAGTCAAGGAATCCAATGGACTAGGTTTGAAAGCCGTATCTGCAACCGCGCGTTCTCGAGATATAGACACTTGGCTATAATCAGTATCGCAGTATCTACTAAACCAGCAAGCAAGAACTGAGCATCTTCTAGCACTAAGCAAGAGAGCAGAAGTGCATTTTCAGGCAACTGTTATCAATTTTACGGCCAGTTGCTCAAAAATCCAATTGAAGAACCGTAAAATGACGTCATCACATTGACATCAGATTTGTTCATTGGTTCTCGTTGCATTGGATCTGTTAGATGATATAATTTTATGGTAGTGCCTAAATGCAATTGGACTTTCGTGCAACTGGTCGCTAACCTGCTTTGATAATATTCTGTTGAAAAATTAAAGTTGTAATCAATTGTGATGATTAGAGGAAATTGATGTACATGATTACTCACAAAATTCTTTGATTCTTTACAGACATTCAAGAGTATTTTTGTATTTCTATTTGAGTCATCGCCGCTAAGGAATAAAATAAACCGCGATGGATGAATAAAAAAAAACAATTCACTATAATTGCATATACTCTGTTATGGTCTACGATCAATAAGATCAGGACTTTCATTTGATTATTACTTCATTTTTAATAAAATTTCTGGAGTGGCAGGGGGGTTTCAATTGATTATACTGACCATGAAGGATAGATGTAAAGAACTGTGGTTGTAGTTGTAGTATTTGTCTGCGTTGTCGTTGGAAGTCTAGTTGTGGTGGTAGTAGTAGATGCTGTAAATAAATTAGACACTTTTGTTGAAAATTATTTCTTATAAAAAAGGAACAGATTGTGTGAACCGTAAAATTATTGGGTTTGGAAATCATCAACATTGTTTTATAATTTTCAGAGCGTTCGAAATAGTGGACAAGGAATTTGAATGGAAAATAACGTAGAATTTGAAGGAAAATAATGGAAAGTAACTTAAATAACCATACTAAGGTATAAATATAATATACCGTAATAAACAATTTGATTAAAATTTTAAATATTTCATTGATAAATTAAAAATGTTTTAATGTACTAGATTACTGTAATTTATTCACAAGTAGACCCTAAGTAAGTGCTTGTCAATTGTCAAGTTTTTCTCATTTTTTATGAAACAGTAACACTATCACATCTAAGACAATGAACATACAGTAGGCTATTAAAAATAACAAAAAGGGTCTATCTATATTCACCATGCTCTCACTATTTTTTTTTAAACCTTGTGAATAGAATTTATTATTAATCCAGATATCTATCATAATTATAGCCTAATCAAATAAAATAGAAAGAATATCGACTATTTACACATTTCAACTTTTTATTTTATTATAATCCTTGCTGATGAAACGTTACTGGTAATTTTCGTTTCTTACTAATAGGTTCTAGCTGATTTCTTTTTTCAAGTACCATATGTATGAATAGCCCAATAATGCAGGGAAGAATGCTTGTTCGAAACTATTTTGAAATTTGAGGAGTTTATTTAATATTAAACATCATAGGTCTACCGATTAGTTGAAACGCATTATTAGAGACAAAGCATTACCTACACCAGGAGTTACGATTATCAAATTAGTGTGTAATGATCCATATTATGTTACTGGAAGAAATCAACGAAGTTCCCAAGTGAATGTCAGAATAGTGATATGAAAAGTTAGGCCTACCCTTCAAAAAAGAACCTAGAATGAATTTAATGAGCCATCCAATACCCCAAAATTATAAGTTGCAGATTATTATTATTATGGATGAGAGGAGAATCCCATTATTAGAGTAAAAATACGTTCTATTGATATAAGTTGCATAGAGTGATTAATGATTTTTGGTTAGTATATGAAAAGAGCTGTGATCATCATTATGAATCTGGTTGGAGTTTTTATTGAGAAAAAATAAGGAATCTAGATGAATATTTATACAGGTGTAAACCATTTGAATATTTTAGAGATTATCTGCTATCACTGTAGCCTATTGCTGATTGTACTTGGAACATGTAGGCTATATATATATAGGTGTCGTATATAGGCTACCGAACTGAAATTCGAGAGTTTGGTTGCAATCTTTAATTACCCAATAGGCGCTACATTTGAACGTTGATCAAATTAGCATGTTTCATCTCAATGTTGACTGTTACAGCTAAACTCACGCAACAGCAACAGTGGTTTGTTCAAATCAGCAGCGATTTTAGTTTCATTTTGATGCTGGATTCTGATTAATATAGAAACAGTGTAATAATGTTCAAGCTGTATTGTAATAGCACCATTACAATATGGGGTTGAAATTTCATTTCAAAATGACAACTTCTGTTTTATTGGCATCAGTTGCAAAACTGTGATACATTTTGATTTTTGTAATAACATATGGTAATAATAATATCAAATTACTTTCATTGTTGGAAGTATTAAGTAGATTGAATGTTAAGTTTTTGGTCATATCTACTTTTTATTAAGCTCAAGTTGTGATCAATTAAAAAGTGGACTGTAATAGGAACAGCTGAATGCCATTCATGTATCGGAATTTTTATCTTTGTATGAGCTATATCTTTGATGCTTACTTTTTGTTTAACCTGTATTATTTTATAATATAGGCTACTTGGAAAAAACAAGGGAATTACAAGGGATAGGCCTGGTTAAATGAATTAGAGTCTTCCACCAAGAAGAACTCTCCAGGAAAAAAAATGCTTTGAATACTGGAAAAGTCATGCTCAAAGTTCAATACCCTCCATTCCAATGCCAACTGTGATAATTCATTCCAGGCTTTGTAGATTTTGGTAACTTACTCATGCCTGGCATACCACCAGGAGCTTGTGTTCGTACTGGCATACCACCTGGCATACCACCAGGCATGCCACCTGGCATGCCACCAGGCATGCCACCTGGCATACCTCCTGGCATTCCACCAGGAGCACCTCCAGGCATTCCACCAGGAGCACCTCCAGGCATTCCACCAGGAGCACCTGATCTGCCTGGAGCACCTCCAGGCATTCCACCAGGAGCACCTCCGGGCATTCCACCAGGAGCACCTCCAGGCATTCCACCAGGAGGACCTCCAGGCATTCCACCAGGAGCTCCAGGTCTGCCTGGCGCACCAGGCATTCCACCAGGAGCACCTCCGGGCATTCCACCAGGAGCACCTCCAGGCATTCCACCAGGAGTACCAGGCATTCCACCAGGAGCACCAGGCCTTCCCCCAGCACCACCAGGCACTCCACCAGCCGCACCAGGACTTCCACCAGGAGCACCAGGCATTCCACCACGACCACCAGGCATTCCACCAGGAGCACCAGGTCTGCCTGGAGCACCAGGCATTCCACCAGGAGCACCAGGCATTCCACCAGGAGCACCAGGCATTCCACCAGGAGCACCAGGCATTCCACCAGGAGCACCAGGTCTGCCTGGGGCACCAGGCATCCCCCCAGGGGCACCTGGCATTCCACCAGGAGCACCTCCAGGCATTCCACCTGGGGCACCAGGCATTCCACCTGGAGCCCCAGGCATTCCAGGTCCTAGAACAAGATAAAATTTAGTTTTTGTTCAGGAATTATTATTTGTATAATAGCTCCATTCTTCTGGAATACATGGTTCCCTATTCAGTATGAATAGTTCGGTTTTGAAAAATCACATATTTCTACTGAATTTTTTTAGACTTGAAAATATCATTAACATCAAGATTATTGAAGTTCAGACAGCAATTTGTCATCATTAACAGCAAGAGTATTCAATTTCAGACATCAATGTGACACAGCTCTAATCATAATAGGACAATTATAATTGTTCAGTGGTACGGTACTGTATAATCTTTCTTATTGCTGCTTTTATAACAATAGGTTCCTCTACACAATTTCCCAGGAGGTCTGGGGGTATTTAGAGGGTGGATTTGCCCCTGGGAAAACTTTTCAAATTTAGCCTCACAAAGGGCATTCTAATGCTATTTGGGAGCGTGGAATGGCATAATGGCTCACCTATAGTTGAAAAATATTTTGTTGGTTTTTTTTTGTCCCAAGAGGTACGGGTACGGCATACCGGCACTTACTGTCACAAAACAGCACTGATCTACTTTCAAGGGAGTCACTTAATTTTATATGGGACAATTTTCAACTTCCAAGAGACATTAAACTTAGTTGAAATTTTTTTTTGTGATTCTGCTATGAAATTAACTTTACAGATACAGTATGAGACTTCTGTGCAAACTAACTTTTTATACATTTTTTTTTCTTTTTATATTTGATAAACTCGTAATATTTCATAAACTCTCTATAATACTTCTCCCATCAGAAATGTTGATAATTATTAAGAATCAGAAGTCTTGTCAAGCTAGGCCAGTAAACCCCTCTTATGTTTGAAGAAGTTTCACAGTTCTATTCCTAATTTGATACTCACGTGTTGTTGGCATAGTCCCAGGACTTGGCATTCCTGGTGAGGGACTAGGCATTCCTGTTGGAGCTCTAGTTGGCATTGTGGATGGCATTGTTGGCATTGGCATGGGCTGTTGCTGCGCTACAGTGCTGTTGACAATGACAAATCCACCTGTACATCCTTGGCACTGATAGACCAAGCCACAACCAGGAAGACATGGCATGGATTGCTGTTGCTGTTGACCATACCAAGGGAACGACAGGCCACCCAATGGTCCCAGACCACCAAGTCCCAAAGGATTGCCTCCCAGGATTGCTCCACCTCCTCCTCCTCCACCCAGGATTGCTCCACCACCGGCCGCACCACCTATAATTCCACCTCCTCCTACTCCTAGGATTCCTCCTCCACCACCTCCCAGGACTGCTCCTCCTCCACCTCCTCCTAGGACTGCTCCCCCTCCTCCACCTCCCAGGATGGCTCCTCCTCCAAACTCTAGTCCATTACCACCAAGCAGCTGTCCTAACTGTTGATAAGAAATAAAACTGGTTCTCATTCGAAGTACCTTACCAATATGCCAAAGAGAACAGAAAATGCTGCTAAATTTGTTCCAACTTTTTGTGTAGTGTAGTGAAGGTGATATTGTATTAGTTATCAATAAGAAAAACGCCAATTTATTAAAATATCGAGAATATGTATTGAGTCTCTATAAATTGAGAATAATATATCAACTCTCGACGTTTTAATAAATCCGTGGTTGTGACAATTTATATAGTCTTTTTCATACAAAATGCTAAAATCACTTGAAAAAGTGAATAACGTTTATACAGTCACTACCGGTACTTGTGTTTTAATGGCAGCGTTTTTCCTTTTTTCTAAGCTCTCAATGGCAACCAAATTTGAAGAAATAATTGAATGATTACTATGATATTAGGATTTCAGCATTGATGAATATAGATATTATACAAGCTGAAAAGATAGAGTTTTGATACCAGAGTTTAAATATGTGTTCATGTGTGAAATAACATTAGTTTGAGGATTGAATGCTGCATATGCCACATTCTCAGATGAATAGAATTCCTACATTCATTTCAAAAACATTGAAATGAATGTGATGTTAATTGAAATTCACTTTCTCATAGAAAAAATTAAGCAATCCTGGCATAAAAGTCTCAGCAATAGGTTTGTGGCATAAGGTAGACCCATCATTATTATTATTCACCTTAGCGACAAACATTTTTATGATGATTATTTCTTCGAAAAATATCATTCACAGTACTGTTTGTTTCTCTAATGTTATTATTAATACATTTTTGTATGAATAATTGCAGGGCTGAAATATATCTATTCATAATAATATTATAACAGTCATGCGTGGCACATAATAAACCACTAAAAATTATTATACGACAAAATACAAAATTCAATAGCCGATGATGAAACGATGAGAGATGAAACTGTTCACTTCGTTCAGAAATGAGGATTGACGACGTAGAAAAAAATTTATACTACATTTATCTCTTGACCAATTATCATAGAATAAGATACAGATTCTGATTCAATTGGTAATTACATGTTTAACCTGATCAAACAACAAAAATTCGCAAAATAATTACGTTATATCTAATATGATTGATGTAATTATATAGCCTATCAAAATGTCGTGATAATTTTGTGGGAACTATTGAAATATGATTATGTTGCATAACTTACGAAAAATATTCTTGGAGATAAACATTTTTAGCTTTAAACTTTCATTTTACTGAATATAATAAAAGTAATACTGATTCTTGGTAGTTTTGTAGATTCAGGACTAACTACACTATCGTGAAAATGCTGTCTAACCAAAATATAAGTAGAAGTTTAGATTTATCATCAAATATACTGAAACTGTTCTTGAACCAATATTATTGTTATTATAAATTTCTCAGTTATTGGCTAAATATACCTGAAAGACATTTTTAAGGTTGATATTTTCGATTAGTTTCTCTTGTATCACTCTGATCACTCTAATGTTTTCTGATTTAAAATTTTCCATAATTATTGTTATTTTAAATGCAATAATTATTGTAATTTGGTCTTTGGAATGACTTGTTTACAAGTTGGATTTTTGGGATGAGTGGTGAAAAAATGAGTCCATATTAAAGTTAAATTATTGCATAATAATTAACTCATATGTATCTCCTCATCCATTTCAGCGATAGGACTTTTCTGATAATAATAACACTTAGGCCTATATATTTGTCAGTTGAATAGTTTGAGTTGATAGAATTATTGCACTTACCACATTCTGTGAAAGCACTGTTACTAAATGTATCGATACCACAATAAAGTACTGAATGAGAGACATTATTCTAAACAATAAGTTAGTCACTGAACACTACACTTCATAAACTGATCAAAACTACAATATGCACTGCCTTTTATAATAACATACATGTACATTCACTAATAATGTTACATCTTTCTAATGAATGCTTGTAGAGACCGGAAATGAGTACAAATCATCTCTCACCTTTACAACTATACAATTGAAAATTAGCTGCAAATTATGTGACCCTGTGATCTTGATTTTCAGCTGTTGAGGACTGTTAAGTGGACGATATTACTCATCCTCTACTAAAACATCATATTTAGGTTTTGGATTGTCAAGTTCACCGAATATCCCAATACCTTTCTATTATTACTCTTATTTCAAATAAAAAATCAAGATTCACACAGTATGAATTGAATTTGAATAGATTCTTTGTCAAAGATAGAATAGGTTGATTGGAAAAATTATTTTTGTGCGAAATTTGATTAATTTATAAAAAAAATCAATTCATTCCATAGAAATCATTGATTCATTCTATGAATATTTATAATAATCAATTTTATTTGCCTCATAAATTCAACTTGATATACAGAAAATGAGGTACTACATCATTGAGTTTTTGAAAGTTTATAAAATTTGTAGAACATTTAATATTGTAGAATATTTAATATTGATGTTGTGGAATTTTTCCACAATAGAAAAATTGTGTTTATTAAAGTGGAGTTTGACAATTTCAAAAAGTTTTTTATATTTTTGAAATTTGTTTGAATGAACACTCAATGGATGGATATATTATTATTGAATGACTCTTCGAAAGAATGTTGTTTAAAAATTGTCAAAAAACTGTTAGCACCTTCATAGCAACTCCCACGATCCATGAACATTTTTTCCGATAATCCTCCTCTCTTTTGTAAAAGGAGAATGAACTTGCCATTCCAGCTACAGTACGGTACTTTTGAATTTAACAGCAATAATAGAACTTGGAATTATTATATTGATGAAACTACGAGGGTTGTCAGTTGTAATTAAAGCATAGCTTTCCCACATTTTTTTCCAGTGTGAGACGTAATTCTGTCGGCTATTCCTATACATCACTGAAAAGCTTATTTTCTCCTCTACTTTTCAACATGATCATCATCTCTATTAATGCATTCCAGAAGGTGCACGATCCACTTTTGTAGACCCTCTTTGTAGACTCTACCACCAACTTGAGAAATTTTGTAACTTCTTCCTTGACTTTATCATAAGTCTGGAATTCAAGTCCTCTAAGGTTTTTTTTTTGAGGAAGAGATGATAGTCACAGCGACACAGGGATATAAAGGCATTCATAATGAATTTTTTATTTATTTATTTATTTAGCGTATGGCTTCTAATAGTGGGGAGACCCGAGTAGGGTTGTTCCACTTCACCAACATAAACCAATTATCCCTTGATAGGGAACATGGTGAAAGTTTGTTTTTACTTAGAATTAATGCAAACATTTAAAAAAATACAAAATAGAAAACATGCCCTAGGAAAAAACCCGCATTAATTGTGGCAAAGATAAGAACCTATTAAATTTTAAAATTGTAAAATTGGTAATTGGAGTAAAAAAGAGTACCTCTTTAGAAAACTGTTGAGGCTTTTTACTCTTACTCGAAATGCTATTTTTTAAGGCTTCCTTTTCAAAATTTTGCCGGGACAGAACTCCCGGACCGTCCTATTCATTTATAACTCCTACGTCATAAAACTTCTTATTATAGCAGGATTCTTTTAACTTGTCAGAAAACAGCTGATTTAACGTTAGTAAACGAGCGTACATCAAACAGCTGTTTCTGACAATTTAAAAGAATCCTGCTATACGTGTAACATTGAAACCTGAAGTTTACCTGTAAAAGGAGCCCTTCATCTGATTGGTCTGATTGGAAGATTTTTTAATTCTATTCATTCTTTTTTCATTAACAATACACATCAATAGTGCAATTGCAGAGGATGAATAATAGAAAATAACAGACAACTATTGCATCAAAATAATAACGTTTACTGAATCAATTCTTGAATGAAAATATTACAATAATGGGAAAAAATGTTTTATGAGAATATTACAATAATGGAAAATGAGAAATGTCATTGACAATACACATCAATAGTGCAACTGCAGAGGATAAACAACAATAACATACAACTATTGCATCAAAATAATCACTTTTACTAGATCAATTCTAGAATGAAAATATTACAATAATGATAAAAAATGTCTTATAGTTTGAAGACCCTGCTGGCCAGACAAACTAGTGAATTATTGAAAAAAATAATTGCAGCTATGATTTGTTTATAGTGATTTAAGAGCCTCCGATTACTTCTATACGGTACTGAAGAAATGTACGAGAAAGAAAACAGAGATGAATAATTTTGAAAAAAAAAACATGAGGTAGTTGTAGAAAGAGAGGAAGGGGAAAAGAGTCTCTCAGAGAAAAATGAACTTGAGCTAGTTGATCTGTCCACCTTGGACAACGGAAACTGTCCAATAAACTTCATCGATGCTAAAAATTGCCATCTAGGCTAGGCTTACTTCCGGGAATTTACCAGAATACAAACACTCTGATCATTAGTTGAAACAATTACCGCATTGTTTTCATGCACTTTGCTACAAATCTACACTAATAGAACAGGCTAGAATGTATTGAGTGACAGATTTCCCCCCCCCCCACCCACCGGACAATACTCTGATGACTGTGTGAAGGTCAAACCGTCCAGCAGGAGCGTAATTGCTATATTTGAAGGTAGCTTTGTGCTATGGACATGTTTTAGAAAAAACGGGTTTTATCATGAATCATGTCCTAGAGAAAAATCTATACTTTTAATAAGTACGAACATGAACTTTGTCATTGTGAGAATAAAGAACAGCTCTTGACCTACCTGGGCCAACATTAAAAAAATATTTGAAAATAAATCTTTGAAAGGGAAATTCCTGTTTATAGGTCTCTTCTGAAGATCTTTTGCGAGATTTTAATTAATCAAACGCTCACACAAACGTAAGATGAATACAGTATTATGAAAATTTAATTGCTTCTTAATTCTTATACAAACATTAAGATAGATATCAGCAGATATATTATATTTTTAGATAGATATATTTAGATAGTTAAGTAAATAACTATCGTCTATAGTGTCTATAAACAGCGTAGGACGCTAGGACCTGCTCCAATACCTAGTCACTAAATAATAATAGTCTTCAACCCGTGATTTGTAACAGTTGATGATAATTTTATTTTCAGCATTGAATTCAATTGAATCAGTCGCTTGGTACCCTAGCTCGTCATTTCTCTCTCTTGTTTCGCTCTACTGCGGAAGAGGGGGGGTAATGGACTAGCCCTGTGGGGGAGGGGGTGGGTGGTGGTTGGGCTTTGGCATTCTCTACCACTCTCCTCCACTCGTCTCTGTCAGTCAGTATCAAACTTGCAGACTGCGATCTTCAAGACTTCCAAGACTGCGATCCTTCAACTCCCAAGACTGCCAAGTCCAGGATGGATGGCCATAGATGCCAGGGACACCACTTATGGGGGGTGGCAGGGCCACCCCTGTAATATTAATATTATTGTATTAAGACTTTAATATTAGACAAAATGAAGCTTATAATTACATTTTTAAACGTGATATTTTAAAAAATTACCCCCCCCCCCAACAGTATGATGAAATATGGCGCTCCTGATTGTTGCAGAAAAAAACAAAAAGATGAAATACGCGGAGGCATTACAGGAAGAGGAACTATAGTGCGATTGACGTCAAGAAGTCAGCATTGCTTGGATGGGAGTTTGATATCCTTGTTCAGCAAAAGGCAGTTGCTGATGTCTCTATCCTATTCGCACTGTGCATTGTTGTCGCACACAGTCCCAACAATCACGTTTGGTAAAGTTTCCTCTTTCTCTCTCAATGAAACTTGGCATCAATGCTCCTCAACTTATAAACAATGCTGACTTCTTGACGTGAAGCGCACTATAGATGCTTTATTATATACTGACACTACACTTTATTATATAGTATACTGACACTGTGTGTTTTGTTACTCTTTGAATGTTGTGCGTCGGAAAAGAGAGGTTATTGTCCTCTACTGCCTTTCTTGCTATCGAAGAAGAATTAGTTACTAAATTAATTACTGTAGTCAATTAATTAGAATTAGACATCATCAAAAAAGTGAATTAAATAGATAGATATAATTTCCCTCTAGGTAGAACATTAAATGGGCCTAATTATTATATTGGTTTTGGATAGAAAAACTCTATTGAACAATTACTGTACTTGGATTACTGTGCCAATCTGTAATATCTAATCCATAAATATGGATCACTGTAACAAAGCTGTAATAATCTCCTAAGAAGCTCAACACCAGGAAAATGAGTTGCAATCATGAATGTTATTTCACGGTTTTAATTACAAAATAACAGTAAATTGACAAATCTATTGAGTTTCATGCGTAGAATAATATTGACAAAAATCATTATGGTTTAAAGATAGTAGGTCTACGAGGAAATAACAATATTTAGTTTAATTTGTGTGCAACTGGAAACATTTGAATTCGTTTGAAAGCACTTAATTGATACAATTACAAACCATAGGTAAACTTAATAAAACCTTTTGATAAGAAATAATACTAACAAGAAAATTATTGATATTTCTATTAATTAATCGATTTCAAGTTTGCGGAATGCTCCTTCGGTTCCAAATAAGTTTTTGTCCTGAGAAGTGGACTTACTCGCCTTACGTTTGCTGATATCGGCTTTTACTGAATGCTGTTGAGTGAACCAGTCAGAGTAGCTCTCCAGCTTTTTACGCCACTGAGCTGCAAGGAATAATTCACATTTTAGTATAGCTTTATCACATCAAAGATGAAAATGGAAATTTAATTATAAATTGTAAATATTCTTCATTATTTGAAAAAAAATTTGTAGAAGAGGGAATTCAATCTTTCAGTCAGCAGTACATTATTGTTCCAAGGGTTTCTGAAGAGAATCTTCAAGGGGAAATGGGTTGAAAATAGTTCCTTGAAAGTAAATTATAGTACTCAGCAAGAATTAACAATGAATTCAACCACAAGTGTACAGATATGAATGAGTCTTTGGTTTTGGTTTTCATCCATGGTTACAGATAGCTAGCTACAGATAGATAGCTCTTGTCGGAATGTCGGATTCATTTAACTTGAGGGATGACATTAAATAGATATACAATTGGATAATTTATCTAAAATAAGTAAATGTATTCATCAATATTCAATGTTCATTTAATACTCATGAACTCATAAATAAATATTCCTTGACGTTGCTGATGACCGTACAGTACTATGGCAAAAAATAATATCTCTCTAATTTAAGTCTATTATACAGCATACCTCATCACTAGAGCCCGGATGTTCAGGCATTTATAATACTTGAAATAGGCAGGCAAAAAGGCACTAAAAAACACAAAAATAGGCACTAAAAAGCACAAAAATAGGCACTTTGAAATCGAAAAAAGGCATAGTGTATTTTATATATTTATGTGAAAAAATAATACAAGAAAATTGAAAAACACACATTGAAAATTGATTCATATTCTACTGGTTGAACATGATTAATATGTTTTCCTTCAAGTTTTTTTGACTCTAAATTTGGTTTTATTTCTGAAAGAATATTTTCCAGTATGAAGGAAGACCTTTCTACATCAACTTTTGTTACTGTTTCATATTATATTTGAAGCACACTATTGTTGTATTTGAACTGAAGCTAGATTCAATAAAAGGGTTACCTCCAAATGATAAAATATTGAATATTGAGCTTTATTCTTGCAAAACTTACGTTAGACAAAATCAATTATGTTATTCATGGATTGAAATAAACATTATTTATTCATTTTTAAGGTACTCGTAGCATATAGCACACTCATGCATACCTTTCTCTGTTTATAAATAGACGACTACCTGACTACAAAAAGCTCCATTTTATGGGCTCAAGGATATTTGTAGCCTGCATTAGGGAATTCAAAAATGTAATATTATATCTCCTCTAGAGATCATAGACTTTTTCACATGTTCAAATTCTTATGTACGCAGGATTTTATTCTTCCAGTAATCTAATACTTTTTTGAATACTAAAAATTGAAAAAATGCTAATCATATAGGCAAAACATATAAAATAGGATGAAATAAGCTATTTATAT
Source organism: Laodelphax striatellus (assembly GCA_017141395.1). Lineage (NCBI taxonomy): Eukaryota > Metazoa > Arthropoda > Insecta > Hemiptera > Delphacidae > Laodelphax > Laodelphax striatellus. The sequence continues at coordinate 15,188,414 of CM029544.1, read as the reverse complement.
TGAAATAGGCACTAACACCCAAAAAAGGCAGAATAGGCAAAATTAAGGCATTTTGCCTAACATCCGGGCTCTACTCATCACAATACCAACACTATTATAGGTAGTATTTGTCATAAAATATTGTATGGTACTTTATATATTCTTGTATTATAATTATTACTATGACAGGGGAAATGAAATAAATGAAATGGTAAAAAATAATTTCAATTGTCATAATCTTGTATTCTCAGAACAGAGCCTATTTAATTATTAATATAATTGTTTGATTCATGTTTCTCAACATCTGTTCAATTATTTATTTTTCTATTTATTCATTTTGCATTGATTATTGTGTTTGTGATAGATTATTCGAGTTTTAGTAAAATCGGTTATGGATTCACATTGGTTGTTAGGTGATATGTTTCAATACGCAGCAGCATTCTATTTTCAATTTGAAATCAGTGTTTGGCTTTAAAACTATTTAACGTTATTATACAATGAATTTCTTCAATGCCTTTGAATAGTAGGCATAAAATATAACGTATAAGAATTGATCCACTTAGAGGATTAAGAAAATATTTTTGTGATCAACTACACCATTTCATTAAACTCTTATGGTACAGTGGTAGAACTTTATTTCGAAAATTTACCTTGTAGAAGATCAATCGATTTAGCATCACCTCCAAATTCTTCCGGTAATATTGATTGTGGCACATAATCATACACTGATCGGTAAGTGGAATGAATGTGAAACTGAAAAAGATCGTGATAAGTTAAAATAATGAACCATACAGTTTGATGATTTGTATGATTTGAACTATATCATGCAATATAAAAATAGTGGGCCTATAGAATTTTTATAACAAATAAAAAAACACATAAAAAATGTTAGAAGGGATATTATTGTTGTTTTAATGTTACAATATAAATGCTATCACGACAAATGATTTGAATAAAATCATATGATTATAGTTAGCGGAGGACACGCTAAGCCGTCGGTCCCGGCTGCCTAAAAACAGTCGTTAAGTCACGTCAGAGACCCTGAACTGATCAGGAGTGACCTGAAAACTCTGACACCAGACCTGAGCCAGCCAGGTTACACGGAATTATTATTATTATTATTATATAATTATAGTGTTGATTTAGTTTATAATGGCAAAATCGTTGTGATCAAATCAAACTAAAAGATCTTGGTTTTCATTATGTACTTGTGTTATAGGCCTATTATAGGCCATACTGGAATTTTGATAAGCGATTGGTACATTTTTGTTTGAACAATTGATCATTCTTTTTTCATCAGAATTCTTTATTTTTAAAATATTCATGAAAATTCAAGATTTACTTACTCTACTTCTCATTTTTTCTTTCATGAACATCTTGAACATATTGACTATTTTGTCAATGTACGGCGGTGCATTGATAACATGAATTTCTTTCAGCCTTTGTGGGTATCCCTCCTGTGAAAAGATATAACACCATTTTTTCAATTTTTTTCAACCAATTGGAAGAATCTTAATGTCGGAATGTGGAATTGGAAATTGGGTTGAAACTGAAAGTTATTCGCTACTGTAACATACAATTAATACAATAAAGAGATTACAATAACAATAAGAAATTAGTATCATATGAGAAAATAGATTCATAAGTATACAGCTGTGTTGAAGTTTTTACGAGATTACAATAACAATAAGAAATCATATCATATAAGAAAATAATTTCATAAGTATACAGCTGTGTTGAAGTTTTATACTACTGTACACTAGAATGACATTAGACATTAGCAAGAGACAGTTGCCACTGAATAAAAAAAAACTCAAATAAGTACAGTACCTCCATTTTTTCAGTGACTCAATACACTTTGATAAAGAGCGGAGCATACAGTAATAACAAAAAAAGGAGAAAACTCCTATCTTATAGCTATCAAAAACAAAATTGTATAACATAGATGGAAAAACAAAACTTGATTAATGAGTGAATTTTGAATAATTGAATTGAATGTGAATGTAAATCTCATGAAAAAATATTCAAAATTCAAGAAAGTGAACGTAAAGGTGCTGTCAAAAACGTTGCAGTCATTTTCGAGATCTGTTAATCATACAAACATACATTCTTAGCTTACTTATGAAACATAACTACAGAAATATTGCTCTTGCGGTAAAATACGATTAAATATTTTTAATATACCTGTGTACAATGTAGAATTTTGCGAAGGAGAGGGTTGGCAAGCTTTGCAATGTGCGTTACTGACATATTCGCGACATCAAATAGAAACACATCCCCTGGAAAGATAATTACAAAAAATTGAAAAATGGTTCATTTCTTCCATGAAAAAGATTAAAATTAATTCATCACTGTGTAACATTTCGTTATAGTATCTGTACAACCATAAAAGTAATATACTGAGGACTCATGAAAACGTTGAATCAATCTCCCATACCGTACTCAGTTCAATATTGAGAAAAAAAATAATATTGATTGAATTTAAGGTGCCACTGACATTTTGCTGTACTACTACTACTAATATTGATTCAAATTCAAATTATGATTTTTATTATGATGCAGAGAAATATTGTTGTATTATTTCAATTATTTTATTATCCAGGAAATATCTTAAAGTTATATTAATTACTTTATATCAGACAGTCACAATAGTGTAACAATAGTCGTGTTGAATTGTTTGTTTTATAAAGTGGCTTCTAATCGGTAGCAGTTTTTTTTTTTTTGTAAAATAATAGTATATCACCTGCTATAGCACTTTCCTCAACCAATCGAATGTCTCCTATCATACAAAGAAACTTGTAGATGTCAGCTGGCTCGAAGTCATTTACTGGAGCCTCCGTGAATCTATGAACAGTCACCCTGAAGCCTTCTGGTGTGAGTCTTGGTAGCGGGAAAGCATTCCTGAGGAATTAAAATAAAAAGTAATTTTTTAAATACGGGATGAAACGAGAATGGATTTATACTATTCTTTATTTTCAACATTCTTATCTCATTCATGGTGAATATAGTAATGAGTAATGAGTAATATAGAAATATAGTCATTCATGGTGAATATAGATGGAACACATGAGTTGTTGAAATGATATGAAGTGAGAATATTTTCTATAATTATTAATTATTATTAGAGATAGTACTTGAGTCGAGCTCTCTCAACCAACCAACATGTTATAGTTGATTGTTATACAGTTAATTGTTATAGGCTATAGTTGATTGTTACGAAAGTGGAACGTAAAACCACGAACGTAAATCGTCTCCACCGAAAGACGGGAGTGGCCGTTTTGTTGTCAAAATCCGTTCTGTCAATTATTGGTATCGATCCCGGAAATTTTGAATTATCAGACCGGCGCTTATCACCCTCGGCTACGAACCAACCCATACCAAGACGTGGCGAAGCGTGGTATACTTCTTTGGTCATCGCCGGGTTTATTTCCTGAGTTTTTCTTGTTTTTCTTGGTGTTACTAAGTGAGAGAAATTTAGGGGATTTTTTCTACATGTTGCTCCTCAAATCTTTCACCGTTTGCTGAATGAAATAATAAATTTGAAGAGTACCGTACATTGCACTTGGGTCGATTTAAACATTCATCGAGAGAGGAGCGAAGTAGAAAAATTATTTTAAGAAAATGTTTGTACTTGAATTTATTGGCTGAGTGAATCATTTCATCCAGCTGACTGACTTTGTAAATATGATGTGTGTTATTTACTCAAAATCACATTAATATATATTACTGATCTATATTTCACCAGTCACTTCATGCAAATTAGAACCACTAACGTCATACAAATCATTCAAAACTTTATCTTGCTTTGCAGACACATACTCTGCTACCTTTCAATGTGAAATTGAAAATTACAGATGTGTAATATCAACTGTTTCCAAACACAGTCGAAATACTTTTAGAACATTATTTATACATTTCTTCAATTCGCTCAGAAAAAATGGATTGGATTTTCAAATGAATAATGAGATTGGATTTTAGGTTAATATAATTATTAGTTGAGGTTCATCGAAAATCTTATTGAAAGTCAACAAACTAAACCAATTTATTCTGCATTTGCATATTGTATACACTTAACTGTATCTATTAACCTGTTTTGACGCCTTTCCAACAACGCAGCAAACTGAATAATTACAGTAAACTACATAACAGCTAAAAATGGGAAAAATGTATTCATAGTGTAGATATCAAGTTGGTGAGGAGGAGGAGGAGGAGGAGGAGGAGGAGGAGGAGGAGGATGAGGAGGAGGAGGAGGAGGAGGAGGAGGAGGAGGGAGGAGGAGGAGGAGGAGGAGGAGGAGGAGGAGGAGGAGGAGGAGGAGGAGGAGGAGGAGGAGGAGGAGGAGGAGGAGGAGGAGGAGGAGGAGGAGGAGGAGGAGGAGGAGGAGGAGGAGGAGGAGGAGGAGGAGGAGGATTGGATTTTCAAATGAATAATGAGATTGGATTTTAGGTTAATATAATTATTAGTTGAGGTTCATCGAAAATCTTATTGAAAGTCAACAAACTAAACCAATTTATTCTGCATTTGCATATTGTATACACTTAACTGTATCTATTAACCTGTTTTGACGCCTTTCCAACAACGCAGCAAACTGAATAATTATTACAGAAAACTACATAACAGCTAAAAATGGGAAAATGTGTTCATAGTGTAGGTATCAAGTTGGGGAGGAAAAGGAGGAGGAGGAGGAGGAGGAGAAAGAGGAGGAGGTGGAGGAGGTGGAGGAGGAGGATGAGGAGGAGGAGGAGAAAGAGGAGGAGAAAGAGGTGGTGGAGGAGGAGGAGGAGGAGGAGGAGGAGGAGGAGGAGGAGGAGGAGGAGGAAGAGTAGGAGGAGAGGTAGTAGTAGAAGTATTGAAAGTAGTGCAAGTGCAAGCAAAAGTGAAAGGTTATTCACCGGTCACCTCCGCAAACCACAAAATTCTGGCCTTGACTGATTTAGCCGGAAGCTAATTGCAATCAATTATTATTAGTGTACATCTCCGTCCCACACTGAAATAATTACCGTTTGGTCAATCTACAATCTATACTAGAGATTCATTTCATATCAGAATTAATTCATATTAGAGATTTTCACTGTGATTTTCTTTCATATCTTATTGAAAGTATAAGAACTGAGAATAAATAGGTACATTTACAACGGACTTGTTTCTGATAATAGCCTATTATTAGAACAATAATTTCCATCATTTGAATTTCCATCAATTTTTAGCACTTGCAAGAGTTATGATTGTTGCCGTTCTGTCTCATTAGCTACTATATATTGCCTTGATCATAGGCGTAGCGTGAGCCATGAATTGGGGGGAGGGGGGCACAAATCAAAAATAGGGTTTAATGAGCCAGGAAGCATACTGCAAAACGGTTCTTTGATAATGTTGATCTACTCAATAAAATGCTCAGAAATCGTTTTGTCTAGGCCTAAACAGAAGTGATTGAGTATTACAAAATTTTTATTTGTAGATCTCTGCATTTTTTTACAAAAATGTTGGGGGGGGGGGCACGTGCTCCCCCTGTCCCCCGCCCGGCGTGACACCTATGGTCTTCATAGAAGACCATAAACTGTTTACGGAAACCGTTTAGGGCGGAAAAGCCTGTTGTTTCCATTGTTTCTCAAAATAAATAAATAAATAGAACCTCTTTATTAATTTAAATACTGTACAAGATCAAACCAGTCCAATTATTTAAAATTTATAAATAAAATTGTATGTACAACATCTTATTTGCAAATTACACTCACAATGTCTGCGAGGCTGTCTGGATCTGTTTGCTTCGTGGATCGCGTTGTTCAAAAAATTCAGGCATTGTCGTCCTCAAAGTGAAATAAGTGTCCAGCTTCCTTTTAGTGCGCTCCAAGTCATGTTTGCAGCCTCTCAAGAAAACTGGTACAATTCTTTCATCTGAAATATTCAATTTATTGTAATGGTAGACATTCTGTAATTATGTTTATATAGTTTGTGTAGATTGTTAGTCACTTTGTAATAATTTTGTGCTAGTAATGTGATTAATTTAGCTTTAGATGTTTTATAGAATTGATTGCCGGTAAATAATCAAATTTTATGAAATAAAAAGGTAAGAAGATACAGTACTATAAATGACAAGAACTAGAAATTAATTTATTCATTGAATTTTTTCTCAATATTTTGTACCCTAAAAATCACTGGAAAATTAAATTTCTCCAATATCTATAGGTATTATTCTTACCAATTATTATTATCTATCCTTGTAATGGCATTACCTACCCATTTTAAATTCTGGGTTTCTAGTGTCCAGTTTAATATCCTCTAACAAAGTTTATTATTGAATATTATTATGTAGATCGAAGATTGATACAATAAATGGATAGAGAGAATGATCCATTTTCTTGGGTATGAGTTTCATGTGTAATTATAGTATCGGGAAATTACGTTTAATCCTCTTGATGAACAGGATAAATGTTATCAGGATGAACTTGGAATGGCCTGAAGGCTTATTTTGATGAGGACATCTATTATTCAAGAGCAGTACAAATACTGTAGATTGTACAGATAAATTCACAAATGCAGCTCATGTTTCCTTTAAACATAGGAAACTTACTGGTACAGTATTGCCATTTATTGGCTAATAATTATCTAAACAAAAACAACTTACCGTAATCTCTAGGAAGATGCGGCTGACACTTAATCCATTCTTTGATCAGTAGTTTGTTCTCTTCCATTTTCACATTGCTATCCTCATTAACCTCTTTTCGGATGGCCTTCATTTGGTCTTCACTCGGCCCTAATAGTGCCATGGCTATTGCTGCCTGTGAAATAAATAAACCAATGATATAGTGACAATTATTGTTCATTTTTGTACCGTATTGAGCATATTATTACTCACTAAGAATTTGCCGTTTAAATCTTCATAAATTAAAAAATTAATGTTAAAATTTTAAACTTTATCAATTATAATAATTGATTTATCACATTGTTTACATTCTCTGTTGAGAATGTTTCCTCGACAAAAAAAAAAAAAAAACTCACGACGTACATTTAACCAAAAACAATTCTATTTTTTAAGACAGAATTGGCTTTGGTCCAACTAAGGTAGATCACGTTTTCTGACCTTTTGAAAGTCAGAAAACTTTCCGAAACCGTTTCAGATACTCCTTTTCATTATTTTCAGTTGGAAAGATCATATTACTTTGCCACTGAAATATATGCTTACAGTATTTTATTTCACTGAAAGTTGAATTGTCATTATTTATACAGAAATATGTTATGATCCTGGCCTCTAGGATGAATATGTGTATTCTTACGAGTTTTCAGATTAACTCTTCCACAAATTGAAGTGGTTCTATTGATTATCTTCAGTATATCTGAATCTATTGATTTTTCAAAGTTCTAATGCAGTATAGGCCACAAAAGATATATGTGTATAATAATTTAATAGACATATAATAGAAAAAATATTTTGGAAGCATCCAGCTATTAGAGAATATAGAAATTGTACATTTTAAATCATAATTTGATTGAAAGGCTGCATCTGACGAACTTTTTAGGCCTAAAAATGTACAATTTCAAGGGTACTTTAGAGATAAATAACGGAAGAAATATTTTCGAAGCACATTTTCCTATCAAAAAATATAGAGAATTTAATGTTTTTAATCGTAATTTTGATTCAAAGACTGCATCTCACGGATGTAAAAATGTTTTTAAGCAAATGTGACATTGTTAGTTGATTAGGCTACTATATTACATGACCTACCCACTAAAACATCAATTTCACACGAAGTTTAACGAGAGAAAAAGACACAAAGAATTCTTAGCAAAGGTCAACTACCGAGTATACTTAAATTATTTTTTATTCCCACCGCTCATTTCATATGCGAAGAATTCCACAGGTGTTTTGTTCTTTTGTAGTTGCTCAAATTGTAATACATGTTATCAAAAGTTTAGTGAGAAATTTAAGGAATACCTCAACAACTGTTCATAACGATTACAGTAATATTGTAGCTTAATCATGTTCCTTCTATCGTTACCTCAGAAATAGTTAATTGTCAAGAGAAATTTTCGAGTTATTATATTCTTGTAACCAACCATTACAAATTCAGATAGATAAGTGAATAAGTGGATAAAGTAACAGATAAGTGGAATTGTGATGAGTGTTTTCATCGAGGATGTTGATTAATGAGACTTGATTGTCGAATTTGATCTCAAGTCGAGGCCGAAGAAATCCAAGCTAAGATTGTAGATTAGTTTAAAACTCATCTCATTAGAGGATACGGTAGTGATTAAGTTTTACGAGATTTTAATGAACAGTATCGATCAACAACTATGATTTATCTCAGTATGTGTGACATCCTTGTTGATTCATGTGGTACTATAAACCTACATCTTACCAAGAATATCATCACACTCCTTGCAATTTTCTATAAGGCTCAATATCATAATTATGATTTATCGTTTATGATGAGAATCAAGATTGTTAATAATTTCTCTTCCAATCCTTAATACTCGAATAATCCTAAATGCAATATAGTTTTTTCAGGACCTGGTAATCCAATAAAATCAATCAATCTTCTTCATATTGATTTTTTTTATTTGCAACTCTGAACTCTGAATAATAAGTAAAGGCGATAATAAGTCCAGAATAAAGTAGGTTACTCTTAATAACTAAAGGAGAGTAAATTGATAAAAAGATTTCTTCTTCCACCTCTTCTTGGCTTATGAATTATCGATTGATTGAATTTTGTCACATTTTGATAATAGATTTATGATAGATCATAAGCCTACGATAATTTCGGGACAGAAATTAATGAGCTCTGAGAAAAATGAGGATGTTTTTCTTTTGAGAATTATCGATTCATGAGTACAAGCACAGAAAAGGAGAGGGGAGAAAAAAGAGAGAAAAGGAGACTGAATTATCTCTGGTACCAAGACAATAAATCATGTCCTCGAAGCTTTTATTTTTCTGGATATGACAGCCGGATTAAAAAGGAAATGCATGTAGGAACAAACAAATGAACGGTCAGATACTGGAAGATGATTTTCATAGCCTTGAACATCTTGACCTTGGAAATCATTAAACTTAATTGCACGAGGACTTGATCATTATACTAGAAGACAGCTCTAATGCAATAAAAGTGAGGCTTTAAAACAACAGCAACTATTAATAATTCGTGATTATTTTCCAATTTTGAAAGTTCACCATCAATCATTGTTAACTTCATTGTATCAAGTTGCAATTTGAATCTGCTATGATAATGTGTGCCCATGAAGTAGGTACCAATTTACCGTCAGTTGCTGAGAAGTTTTTTATTGAAGTTTCTGCTTACTTTTTATAGATAATTTGACTCATTGTGAGACCGGGCTCCTTAAGTGCTCCAAAATTAATTATGGAAAAATTAAATCTTAATGTCTGATATTGTTCTCTGTTCTATGCGAGCAACAGAAAGTATTTACAGTATATTGTGCCACAAACAAAGATAACGTTATAGACCAAATAAATATTATAAGCTACCCAGTCTTTTTTATATTTTTTCTGACAGTGATGCCCACATGAGCTTGTGCGTGGGTAATGAGAGGGGTGATGATGATAGATGACGACTGTTTTTAGGCAGTCTGTGATTGTACATTCAAATCTGTCGCTCCAAAACAGGGATAAAGGAACAGATATTTTCCGCAGAGTTTGATTTTTGGGATCATCGAATATTTTTTGTGAGGACTATAAAATATTAATCGGTTCAGACACTGATGCAGATATACAGCAGACTGCCAGACTTTTTGTGAAACATGGAGTAGTTTACAGAGTACGAAACTGAAGCTACATCGAACTGTTGATAATGTAGTTGTAAATTAAAAGATACCGGTGAATTATTCTCGTTATTTTAACAATTATTTATGGTTCGGAATATAATATACAGTATTAGTGATATTATTCGATTCTGCATTAAAGTAAATGTACATTGTACATATAGGTACATCGAGAGTACATGTCATATAGGTACTGCATTAATTAATACTTTATCATTGATCCCATCTTGATTTGGTTGTAAATTAACAGATACCGGTGAAATATTCTCGTTATTGTAATAATTATTTGTAGTTCTGACAATTTCTAGTCATATTATTCGCTTCTTCATTAAAGAACATGTACATAAGTACATGAAGTGTACATGTTATAGGTACCGCATCAATTAATACTTTGTCATTGATCCCAACAATCAATCTCAATCATAGTCATAGACATTCAGATTGATAGGCGTGATAAGAACTATACTTAGCTCTCGGTAGTCGAATGAATCGAATGAATAGCGGTTTAGCTTGAGAAATAGAAAATAAAACAAAAGATCCGGTTATTTTCCGTAGCTTTGCAGCAGAAGAGGCGTTGCTCTTGATTTATTTGATTGCAATCTTGAGTTAAGCCACCTCTCCGTGTGAATTTTTCAAGAAAATTTATAGCAGCCTTCTCACCAGCATGAGTCCGATTTACTGTGATCGCAGCGAAAGATCTACCATGACCTTAAGATTGTCTGCACCTCTGCTTACTTATTATTACCAGAGGTCTACAATCAGAGTAATGAGAATCTATGAAGTAGCTCAGACTACATAGGTATATATTCTCTTGTTGGTGTTAGTAGATTCCTTCGCTGCGAGAGCTGTATTCTTATTCAATATATGGAAGGCATTTTATCGCAGCATGATTTTTTATTTCATATAACACTATTGAGATAAGTAAGAAATTTAAATACCAAATTATGTACTTTATTTAAATTGAGCTTTCATTTTTCTAACTATTTTCTTCGAATATTCGTTGAATAAAATTTTGTGAGTACTTATACTTATTATTGACGAATTTTTAACCCTATTCACGTCGATTAAAAATTTAAATTACGAAAATAATAAATCATGGTAGGTCAATATTCCAATGGAAAACAGTGACTGATATCGAAATTCAATTTGATAATGCGAATTTTCAATTGATATTGTGAAAATAATTAAATTCACTTTAATGAACTCTAAATTTTTAATCTTTGATTGAGTAGATTCTCCTGATGAATGTATGAGGATGAAGTGGATGCAAGCTTTTTACAATTTACGAATATTTTTGCCGAACAACATTTTGTGAGCACTTATTGACGAATTTATTACTCCATTCACGATGATTGAAAATTTAAATTACGAGAATAATCTTTTCTATAATGTTAATCACGGTAGGTAAATATTCCAATGGTCCAATACTCCAACATTACATTACATTCATATGATATTTGTTTGTATCAGAAGACACTTTTTCTCAAGATGCATGTCTCAGTACAGTTGTCTTTGAAACTGGAGAGATCCCCAGCAGATAACATTACTGACAACTTAAGTTGCAACTTGGAGTCAACGATCTTTGTTTTTGTTGTTTTACTTCTATATTTCCTTTTCAGATATGTATCAATAACAACAAGATGTCGTTTTCTGATCTGTGAGTTCTTTGGTTGAATAAAACCGAGATCCGTTGGTAGAACGAATAACAAAGTAAAATAACAACTACAGTGCTACGTACCGTAATATACTGTAATACTGTAATTCTATTTGTCAAGTAGCAGATGATCAGAGCATTGGACACTTCCTTGGTCTATAATTGGAACAGACCGGGAGCCATTGACATTTCTTCAATAAATATAAAGATAGTTTATAGCCTACTATTGAAGCGATATAGGATTCACCGTATAAAGGCTGCGGGCTGATGCTATTACGTATTCAACTATTCTAGTTAAATAGCCTATGCAAAGGAAATCCCGTACCCGAAAAACAATATGTGATGATGATGATAATGATTCAGATTTAATTCAAAAACAAAAACAAGGTAATCTATTTCAATATTTGATCGTTATTATTATTATTGGATAAGCGAATTTGTAGATCATTTCTGATAAGCCATAGTTCCTGATCAGAGAGTATAGGAGAAGTTTTATTACTTCTATTCTCTCTGGTCCTCATTCGTTCCCAACTCAAGATATTTTTTCGGTCATTTCTGTGTTTCGGAGGACACGTGTAGTCAAGCCGTAAGTCCCGACTGTCCAGAAAACAGTGGCTAAATTCAGTTCTGATCACCCTACCCATCACCCATACTTTATTCACAAACTACTCTTCTCCTTTAACTGGGTGATGCTGGCATTTATGAATAGGCCTAATACATTTGAAATATACCTTTTTTTTCAAATAGTACTCTTTTTATCCTTGATAAGAGAAGCTTACATTAGTAATAGCAATATATTTCATTTTTCAATATTAACGTAATTATATTGACAGATTGTTGAGTGAATGGATTCACGCGTAAACGAGATCTTTAAGCAATTCTTTAGTTCTTTGCTCATAGGCAAATATTGAGAAGGTAATAAAACGCTTAAATTAAATTTAAATATATTCAATATCAAGTTCAATATATTGGAAGATTGGTATTCACTGTCTATGAATAAAACCAATCTATAAGCCAACCAGTGATAAACTTCAAAAATAATAAAACTACAATTATTCATTAATCACGTATAATACTATATTATGAGGTCCATGTTTTTTTTTAAAAACTTCCTTACCCGAACTTCCAATTTTCATATAAGTACGCTATATTTTGCAGGAGATAATCAAGTCTTGAAATTCCATACTAGAATGAGCGTATTGTGCTAAAATTGGTCAATCATTACAATACGCAGATAGTCAGTAATTCAGCTCATCAACTCATTATTATCAATTTATCACTTTTCACACGTCTATCTTAATCGAGAAAATCACGATAACATGATTCTTACAGAAAATAATGGCCTGCATAATCTACCATCAAAGTTATTATTCAATTAGGCCTACTGTTCCTGTTGACGTAAACGAGGCTACTTCAAATTCAAAATTTTGATTTAGGAGATGAAATCTCCTATGGAGTTCATAATTTAATTTATTAAGAAATTAAGAAGAATCAAGTTGATAAAAATATTCAAGTGTGATCAGGGCATGTTTTATAGAACCTGAACAATAACTTACTTATTTTGAGATCAGATTGAGTTTCAGATTAGAAACGTTCAAAAGAAAAGGTACTTACTTGAAATTTCAACTTCAAAAAGTATTTGTGCTTATAATTCAAATTCAAATTCAAAAATAAATTTATTCCCATAAAACATGATACATTTGAAATGAAATTTGAGGAATCCCCCTTCAAGACTATACATCTGTGTAGCCTATATAGGGGCGAGTTTTAACATGAAATAATTGTAAGTTTAATGAAGTTTCAGAAGGGCATGAAGAAATAAGAAGTTTTGGAAATATTTAGAAAACTTTTCATCTCATTTTGGGTGGGAATCGACTTGAAAAACAATCATTCTATACACAATGGGTTTGTTAGATACAATGGATTTGTTAGATACAATTCATTTGCAGTTTCACAACACAGAAATATATATAATGAAACGCGTTATTGACTGTGACCAGGAATAAGTATTTCTTAGATGAAGTCTAGTAGGTATTGTGAAAGAGAAAATTAGTATTTCATCATTCAGAATTTCATTTTCCTTGTTTTTATTATTGTTTCAACTAATTCAATTTCTGTAGTTTCAAACGGGTCTATATTTTTCTTAGTGATTTCAGAAATTTATATCAAATATCACTGCGAGAGTACAAGTGTGTTTGAATATTTTTGTTCTTGTCAATTATTTTTCTCCGAAGGTTAATTGTAGGCCCAACTCAATATTATAATTGAAAATTAATTTATCAAAATTGTTATAAATTTTAATTCTACTGAGGGAATTCGATTTGTTCGCTCAAGTAATTACATCTTAATGTAGAATAGTTCAATGAATTGTTTGTTTTAGATTCTTTGTATTCTGATAGCTAACGCAGAATTTTGTTTATTTTAAATCCTCACAGTCTATTCAATTTTAACTATTTATGTTGTAACTATCTATTAGTCTACTCAACTTCAAATATTTTGGAGTACCATACAAGTAGTAAAGTAGTGTGATATTAATAGATTTTCAGCTAATGATGGTGAAAAATAAATGGGAATTTATTTCGGAACAGCAGTTATTAATTTAAAATAGTGATCATCGGGTTTCAAGTTGAGATATTGGATAATGTACAAAGTAAGTAATAAGTATGAAGTAAGTATTGAGTAATGTATAGAGAAATGTCCAAAGAAATGTAAGTCATGACGATACTTTAAAATGAATCTCTAGAAGTTGAACAGAAACAAAATAAGGTCATATATAGAGATCAGTGATTGTATCATGTGATATCTCTTTTCAAGGCATTGTCTTGAAGACATATTCTAATTCTTCATTGAAATATTGCAAAATACTTGAAATCACAATAGAAATTTGAAAACAATGCAAATTCACAGGGTCAAGAACTTACTCATTTAAAAATGATTGAAGAGAGAAAGCAAAGGAAGATGTAAAGCCCCTCTATTTCTAATATTGTTCTCAGCAGAAAGTTTATTATGATTATTAACACTAGCTCATAAAGCGTTTATCATATAAAAAAATAAAATAATTATCTATTTTATTGAGTGTGTAGCCTTGATTGAAAAAAATTATTGAATTAGATAAATAAAAATGAGGAATGAGAATCTAGAAAAGTAAGCTTATCACATGCAAAGAAGCGAATGAACATAACGAAGGCATGTTATAGAATTTAGATAATTGCATGCGAGAAAATATTGTAGAAAACTGGACAACAGAAGGAACTAGATATTACTAAAAAAACATAGGCCTCGTACTAGCAATTAGAATCAAACTTTAACATTTTCCTGAGCATAATAATGAATAGGTTATAAATGGTCATCACCTAGCCATTGTTCAAGGAAACATTCAAAATTCGAATAACAAGAAAGTGTCATTAGAATTTAATGATTTCATTTAATCTTTAGATAAATACAATATTGAACCATATAAAAAGTGTGTGAACAATGAATAAATAAGTGAAAATGAACGATTTAATGGATATAAATAACATACCGTAAATTTTTCTATGCTCTATAAGATTTCCTAGTAGCAATATTTATTATTATTATTATTTGTCGTAGAGCTCCCTAATTGGAAGACGCTGAGTGAAAATGATTCATTTATGGGACTTTGAGGTGTTCATTTTGTTTATATTTTTATAATATAGCAATATTTATTATTATTGTAAGGAGCAGAGTCTGATTAATTAGTTAAAATAAAAAATAAATATTCAAATACTTTTATATGAATTATTATGCTTACTATGATTGATTAATTCATCAACAAATATTAAAGTATTTCAAATTGAAATTTCCAAAACTATTAATTTGAATGAAATAAATACTATTAAAGTATTTTAAATTAAAATTTCCAAAACTATTAATTTGAATGCAATAAATACTTGGATATTATCTAACAAAATTCTTTGGCTGAGTAAAGATTTGAGTTCATCATCAATAGAGATTGATGTAATGTTGTTTACCTGGATAAGATGTGCAAGACAGATTCACTGTTCAAAGGCAGACGTAGTGAGCTGTCAATGCTACCTGTTCTACCCGCACACAAATTCAGACTGACTGATCAGACCTGAACAAAACATTCTTTGGACTGTACAGTGTACAATGCTGTCTCCTACCATTAAAGCCTTGCAAGATGTTCATCACTGGACATCAACTTTTCCCACCCGACCGCCCCACCATCATTCTTGCAAGACAGTGCCACCACACACGTCATGAAAGCTATTTTCTCAATTAAAATGCGCCTAACTGTTCAGTTTTCAGTTTTGGACCGAATAATCGTTTTCTATTAGCACTAGTTTGCATTTTTTTTTTAAACACGTTACTGAGAATTGCACAAATATTGAAACACTATTCTCAATTTACAACATGACCAACTATCTAGTTTAAATTAAAACTAGAAGAAGAAGAAGAAGAAGAAGAAGAAGAAGAAGAAGAAGAAGAAGAAGAAGAAGAAGAAGACGAAGAAGAAGAAGAAGAAGAAGAAGAAGAAGAAGAAGAAGAAGATTCTTAATTTACAACATGACCAACTGTAAAAAACTAGAGGGTATTGTCAATTCCACTGTTTTATTGACAATACCCTCTAGTGTTTTTATTTCATTATGGAGTTCCACAACATCAACCAGATTTCTACAAATAAAATGACCAACTGTTTAGTTTTTGAAATTAATATTTGTTTTCTATCTCCAGTTTTATTCATTTTTTCAAGATTTTGAAAATTGTCATGTGTAAAACACTATTCTTAATTTACAATGCGTCGAACTATTTAGTTTACAGTGTTGTATTGTACTGGATAATTATTTATTTTCTAAAAGCACTAATTCAATTTTTAATTATTTGAAAAATTATTGGACGTGAAACACTGTTTTCTATAAACAATGCGTCCAACTATAAAGTTTCTAGTCTTGGACTGAAATATTTGTTTCCTA